>JAKSZT010013004.1:180786-209898 GCA_026826555.1 Tolypeutes matacus | reverse complement strand
GCAAGCATTGTTTCCTCAAAATAACACTTCTATGAATGTAACTTCACTTTGAAGGAATTTTCACCTTGCTTACCTAAGCATGAGGAAATCTATGTAAGGAAAAAAGAACGAAGGCATGGAGTTTTGCCAGTTTGCCCCACAAAGATGTGCTCACCTTAATTGTAATGAGTGTGAAGTTTTCTTGGAAATTCAACCTCATGAGATACCTGAGAATTATTCTTTCAGAGAAAACATTTTGGTTTTCATGAATTTGGGAAAATTATAGTCCCATCGAAAAAATTTTCAGGAGTAAAACCCTGTGTATGTAAGAAATATTGGAAATCCTTCAGCCAAGCATTAAATATCATTGAGCATGAAATATTCATGCATTAGTTACTATTGTAATGTACATGGGAATGCTTTCCTCTGAAACAAAACCTCATGGAATATACTCTGCACTTTACAGTCATTTTTTACACCTCATTTTAAAAGCCATATGGGGAAAAATCATAGAAGTTTAATACATGAGGGAAAGTTTTCAACCTCAGAGAAACCCACTTTATTCATCAGAAAATTCTTACTGAATAGAATTCATATATATGTGGGAAAGCTTTAATTTAAATGTCAAATTTCATATACAAATGATTTCCTACTGCAAAGATACCCTATACATATAAGGCATGGGAAAACCTTTAGGTACAAATCATATCTCACAGAACATGTAAAAACTCATAGGGGAGAGAAACAAAAAGAATGTACGAATGCAGAAAAGCCTTCAGGCAATAGAAATATTTCCTTATACATCAGAGTATTCATTTTGGAGAAAAACCCAATATATGCAATAAATGTGAAAAAGCCATCAACCTGGAGGAAAACCTCATTAACCATCTGAGAATACATACAGGAGAGAAAGCTAAGAAATGTGATGGACATGGGAAAGCTTTCATTCAGAAATCAAGTCTCATTACACACCAGAGAAGACAAACTGGAGAAAAACCCTGTGTATGTAAGGAATGTAGGAAAGCCTTCAGTAGCAAATCAAATCTCACTGATAATGAGAAAACCAATAATGGAGGGAAAACCTATATATATATAAGGAATGGGGAATAGCCCTCAGCCAGAGGCTGTATCTCAATAAACATTACAACATTCATACTGGAGAGAAACCCTGAGAATGTAATGAATATGAATCTCCAATGATTCTCCACCTCCAGTCTGTGCAACTTGTTGCCAATGATTTAAGGAGGTGGCTGTGACTGTGCAATTCAGGTTGTTTTTCTCCTTGAGAAAAAGTGCACTTGTAGTTTGTTCTGAGATCTGTTCCTCCCACACTTCACTCTTATAATTTCTTCCATTGCTTGAATTACAATATGTCTACAACAGAATACCATTAAATCCACTCTAGTCCACAGCTCTTCCCAAAATCCTGAGGGGACTGGGATGGTGAAGTCCACTCCACCTCCAAGTGAGAGAGGGCTTATATCCCATTGATGCAGTGGATGGGATTATGCTGCCTGCAGCTGCAGGCCCTCTCCATTCCCTGGGTTTGCCAATGCCCGTCATTGTCTCCTCACCAGGTGATGTGGATGAGTCAATTGATTTGTAGGGAAGGAATTGTAGCTCCACCAAGGTTCCATGTACACCTGGCACATAGGTAGGCCAGAGGCTCCAGTCTCTGGAAGTACACCTAAGACCTGCAGGATCACATAAAGGTTTGAATAGATGGAACTAATGGACCATGTGCAGGGAGGACTTATTTGAGTCCAACTATGTCACTCTCAGCAGCAAAGATTCCAAAGTAGAGCCCACTAATAAGGCATAAATCTCTGTGGCTATCCCCACTTATGTAGGACGTGGGCATCTTAAGACCCCTCAGGAAAACCTCAGTGTGGGGTGATTTCCACTTTGGTGTTCTATGAGATCCTACTGAGGTTTGCATATGCATTACCTCTGGGATTACCTCCCGACACTCTTTGAAATATCTTAGCCACATGAACTCATTTCTCTTTACATTTACCCCCTTTACTCAAGGTCTTTTTCCAATCATGTTGTCAGTTGACACTTGATATTAATCCCTCATTGCCATGGAGGTTAATACCGAGGAGTCATGTCCCACGTTGGGGGTGGGGGTAATGCATTCAAATCCTAAATTTGGCTTAGAGAGGCCACATTTGAGCAACAAGGAGGCTCTCATGTGGCAACCCTTAGGCACCCCATAACATTAGGCAAACTTTCAATAACAAGAGCAAAGACTCATAAGGCTATTCATCAATAACAAGAACCCATCAGTGGGCCATCCTCTTTTGCCTACACTGCTCATGCACTAAGGGAACTGACGCTGCCCCCTTAGGATATGGCAGAGATTTCCAGGCTGGGAATTCAGATTACCTCATTTATTGAGTGATTGTCTACCCACCATGACCATGCCCCATCCCTTGATCATTTGAACAATTTCATATATCTTTCATGTATATTCAGATGAACTTACCCATGAATCCCCCATCCCAGACACCACCAACAATGATCCACGGCAGCACCCATTGTAACCCTTCTGTGTTCTAAACATTCCTTGAGCCAATATAATAACCAAATACAATAAAGAGGATAGAGAAATAATAATGATAATCTTAAATACAAGGGAAAAAACAAGGAAACACAGAGGAAAATTAAACTAAAAATAAAATATAATTAGCGGTTTGGGTCATTCAGAAATGTAAAAAATTTTTTCTTTTTAAAAAATTATTCTTTATTTTCTTTATCACTGTATTATTGGGGATCTGGTGTACTGTGACACCATCCCCCTCTCCTTCCCCAGTGTCTCACAAATTTTCATTTAATTTTCAAAGAAGTTTTAGGTCACAGCAAAGTCACACACGGAATAATAGGGACTCCCACATACCCAACCCATCCTCTCTCCCATCCCCACCCCATATTTAAAACATTTTTTAAAATGGATATTAGCATTGTTATAACTGTTATACAGAGAGTAAAATATAGCAACTAAACATTGTCAGTGGTTTACAATATAGTTTACCTTTCATACAATAGTTTAATAATTTTTTACGTTATTTAACTTGTCCTGTGTCTTTTACTGTAAGGAAATGAAAAACCTTTCCCATGACCACTAAATACCCAATTTGATCTTAACTGTTCCTTCCTCCCCATCTTCCTGGGGCATACGACACTCCCCTCTCATGACTCATGGAATGACAAGATTCATAGTTAAATGCACTGGGTATCACAACCTGCCCTTCCTAATCTAAACACCTCTCAACACTGCACGAACAAACTCTGTAATATCACTACCCATCTGTCCTATCCTTCATCTTGCAACTATACACTATCCCTTTACCATAGATTATGTCCATATGGGTGATAGTTCACAACCTACTCTTCTCTTTCTCTCCCTTGTTAACCTATCTTTCAGACAATGGTTCTCAGAGACTGCTCACTTTCCTCATTTCAAATCACTGATGTCATATACTGTTCATCATTCAATGCCTGGCTTGCTTCACTCAACATAAGGTCTTCAAGATTCATCCATTTTATTCCATGTGTTAGCACTTTATTCCTTCTTACAACTGAGTAATATTCCCTTGTATGTATGTACCACGTTTTACTTATCCATTCATCTGTTGATTGGCACCAGGGCTGATTCCAACTTTAGACAATTGTGAACAATGCCACTGTGAACATTGATGTGCATATATCTGTTTGTGCCTTTGCTTTCAGTTCTTCTGGTTATTTATGCAGCAGTGGAATTGCTGGATCATAGGGAAGATCTATTGTTAGTTTTCTGAAGAACCGCCAAACTGTCCTCCACAGTGGCTGGATCATTCCACTATCCCACCAGCAGTAGATGAGGGTTCCTATGCCTCAACATCCTCTCCAACACTTAGAGTCTGCTGTTTTTTTAAAGCTGCCATTCCGATGGGTGTAAATGTTATCTCATTGCAGTTTTGATTTGCATTTCCCTGATAACAGGCGATGTCGTGTATTTTTTCATGTGATTTTTACCCTCGGTATTTATACCTTGGACAAGTGTCTTTACAGGACACCTGCCCATTTTTTAAATGGGTTGTTTGTCTTTTTATTTTCAAGGTGTAGGATTTCTTTATATATGCAGGATATTAGGCTTTTATCAGATATGGTTGCCAAATATTTCCTCCCATTGGTAGGTTGCCTCTTTATTTTCTTAATAACGTCCTTTGATGTGCAGAAAGTTTTGATTTTCAGGAAATCCTATTTATATATTTTTTCTCTTGCTGCTCGTGCTTTGGCTGTGAAGTTCATGAAACCATTTCCTATTAAAAGGTACTGTAGATCCTTTCCTACATTATCTTTCAAGGTCTTTATGGTTTTGGCTCTTATATTTACATCTTTGATCCACCTTGAGTTGATTTTTGTATAAGGTGTGAGATGGTATTCTTCTCTCATTTTTTTGGATATGGATATCCAGTTCTCCAAGCACCACTTGTTAAAGAGGCCATTCACACCCAACTGAGTGGGCTGATAGCCTTGTTGAATATCAGATGACTGCATATGTAAGATCTTTATCAGAACTCTCAATTCAATTCCATTGGTCAGTAGGTCTATCCTTGTTCCAACACCATGCAGTTTTGATCACTGTAGCTTTGTAATATGTTTTATTTTTTTTGACATTTTAATAAAATATTTTATTTAAACTAATATCTAAAATATTGTTTCAACATTTAATCAATAAAATACTGTTAATGAACTATTTTGTATTCTTTTTTATACTAAGTCTTCAAAAACTTGTTTTATACTTAAAGCACATTTGAATTTAGATACTAAATTTCCACTGAAAATACTTTATTGATATTGAGATTTCATATAGTTGAAAAAGTAGATTCACATACCCTAGTTTTTCCAAACATACTTAAAGGTTTTTCAATAATTGAATCAAACATCAATTTTTAAATTAAAATTAATAAAAAAAATTAGTTCCTCATTTGCACTTGCCACATTTCAAGTACTCAGTAGTAACATATATAGAGGCTAGTGTACTGGATAGTGCACATTATATCAAGGGAAAAGTATTAATATTCATGGTTGGGTCAAGGGGCATAGGAGAAGGTAGCAACAGAAGTGTGGCTTGAGCTCTTTATGCAAGTCATACTTGAGGACAAATTCCTCTGCCCCTTACAAGTCAGTCAGGTATGGCTTCCTAAAGTGGACTATTTCCTTAGCATGATCACTGCACAGACTTTTAGATACTCTGGGAATCAGATTGTGGGGTAGGCAAAGGGCCCAGCGGTGCTGGTCAGATATCACATTTCTAAGCAGAATCATCTTAGATCATGTGGAAGAGTTGTGGAATCAGAGCATTTTCTTATAGAGCAGTAGTTCTCAACCAGGGGTGTTTTGTCTCTCAGGGCACACTTGGCAGTGTCTAGACATTTTTACTTGTTCTGTTGTTATCTGGGTAGAGTCCAGGGATGCTCCTGTATATCATACAATGCAAAGGACAGTTCTCCACAACAATGAATTACCTGGCCCAAAATGTCAGTAGAGCCAAAGCTGAGAAACCTTGATATAGAGGATTTGAGTAAGCTAAATTGAGTTAGCCTCTATTTTCCAACCTCAGTATAACTCCCTTGTGATATACTACTAAGGGGAGAACAGTTTGCTTTGAAGCATTTCCAAGTTTCCAGTTTTTTCACTATCAACAGACTTTGTACTTAGTTTTAATGAAATAAATTTCATGCTTAGAATGATAATGTGGACTCAGTAAAGATAAGTGATGTGCGCTGTGTACATGAGACTTGAAGCACCTTGGGATCAGAAGCTGAACTATTTACTTTTGTATGGCTTGTATCATATGACCCACTGTCTTAAATATGAGTGTGATGCCATATTAGTAGTAGGATTATTTGTCTCCTCTCTTTCTTCTAACTGCATCCTTTATCTTTCTTTCCCTACACCCTTGCTCCTCTTCTGTGTAATCACTTTTCCTTCATTTCTTTATCCTCTATCTCATTTTCTCCTCCTTCATCACTGCCCACACCTACTTCCCATAGCCCCTTCCCTCCCAACTCATCTGTTCCCTCCATTTGTGGCTGTTGGCTCCTTCTCAGAATCACCACAACCCCCATGGTCCTTTAGTAGCCTCTTACAATCACTGTCTGTCTTCTTAAAACTGCAAGTTCTTGCCTTCCTCAAAAATAAATAAAAGAAATAAAAGAATCTCTCCAAAAAGATTGGAGGAATGATGCATATGCTTCTGACACAATCCTCTTTGAAGCTGCCTTCCATGTTCAGGGTGCTGAGAGAACAGGTGCTGTCCTGACCATCTAGGAGTGCTCTCTGCTAGAGTCCAGTGGTTTTGATAAGTGTAAATCGGGTTAAATTTTCTCTGCCAATAACTGACTGTGATTGAACTCTTATTTCCAACTGGTTGTACCTTCCACAATTTCTTCTGAGTTTCTACACATTTACAAGGATATTGCCAGCTTTGCTATAGTACTGCCATCTGCTTAGATTAGATCTCTTTTGACCTCATG
The DNA here is from genome assembly GCA_026826555.1 of Tolypeutes matacus. Lineage (NCBI taxonomy): Eukaryota > Metazoa > Chordata > Mammalia > Cingulata > Chlamyphoridae > Tolypeutes > Tolypeutes matacus. The sequence goes on along the minus strand of JAKSZT010013004.1, from coordinate 203,395 downwards.
ACTCCCTTGGCTTATGCCTGCAGTTGCCCCACGTCCCACTGGCCTTTTTCCTTTTACATACATTACTCCAGGCTATTTCTGGCCTCATAACTTTGTCCCTCCCTGACTTTTACCATTGCCCCTCTAGCCAACACTAAACCTGGGGTGGAACTGGTGGCAATCTGAAACCATACTTAAAAAGCATAGTAGCTTAACTCAGTGCTCCAAATCACTCTCCATTAGTCATTGAGAATGTCCAACTCTAAGACTTGAGAATTTTGGCAATATAGTGTTTCCTAGCAAAACTAAAGATAAAGGATGAAAACCATCATTCTGAAAGCACCTAACTTTATTTTTAAATAAGAATGTTTCCAATTCTAAAGATTTAATACTTTTCTCATCATGAACATGCAAAAAGTATCTTTGTTTTAATTGTTTCAAATGCTTTGGAATACTGTTCAGATAATTATGTTATAAAACAAGTATAGTGTGAAACTTGATGTTTTAAAAAAATTTTATCAGTTGCTGTAAAAAATTCAGAGTAAATTTACATTTTTTTAAATTAAAAGGAGCATTAATTTCAAAAGATAATAAAAGTTGTTTATCTTGATGGTGTTTGAGAATGATTTAAGATTTACTTTGCTATCATAGTAGATATAATGATTCTGATGGTTTTCCTAATCTCAAATAATGCAAAAGCAAGTGTACATAATTAATATTTTCAATAAGCCATATGAAGAGATTAGATCACTTCTTTGCTGATTGTTTTGGTGATGGCTATTCCTAGAACCTGTCAGGGAACCAGAGATTTCTGACAGCTTGATGGTTCTGTGAATTTGAAATTGTGGCCACAATTCCTGTCATGCTATAAATTCTTAAACTAAGGAATGTAAAACTATTCCAAATACATGAAATGCTAATGTATTCAGAAGCCAAAACAAACAAACAAAAAAAACTGGATTACTCACTATCTATTAAAGTATTGGTATCCTGAGAGTTCCAGTTTTTCATTAGTGTAGCGTTATCAGACTGGATGCTAATCACACACTTTTCATAGAGGATAGGTGGTAATTTTAGCTTTCAATTTAGACTAGATTATTAGATTATTGTATAAACTGTAATAGTCATTTTCCTCCAGTTACAGTATATGCCCATTTTTTCAGGCTGGAAAAAAATGCCATGAAGTTATCATTACTAAATTATTTTCTTTTAGGGTGTTTCCATTTTATCTTTTTTGCCATTGTAGCCTCCTCGGGTGTTTAGCTGCCTTTCTGAACTCAGAATCACACAATATCAAGGCTGGAAGGTACCTTACCAGTAATCAATTTATAACAGCAATTGCCATTAGAACTTTCTGCCAGGATAGACATGGTCAATATCTGCTGTCCAATACAAGTAGCCACTAGCCACATGTGGCAACTGAGAACTTTCAATGTTGCTAATGTGACTGAGGAACCGAATTTTCTGTTTTATTTAACTTGAATTATTTAAGTTTAAATATAGCCACATATGCCTATGGCTACCATATTGGACATTGCAATTCTAGATTAACCTCTCTTCATCTCCCTCAGTTTACAATGACCTGAGACCCAGAAGAGAAGTGTCTTATCCAAAGTTACAGATTCCTAATACTCTATTAATCCCCTTTCCAGCGGTGCCTGCTAGTTAATGCTGCTTTTTTCTTCCACTTTAAAGTTTTCCTCAATCTGTTTTTTTTTTTTTCAAACCATTGGCCAAACAAAAATTTTCCCCAAAATGATCGTACCCCCTACTTTAAGATAAAAAAGGAATAAATATTTAGACTACTATACTAGTAATGACAGGAAAAAAAATAATTAACGTTGTTTAAGTTCTTAATTTCAAAAGCAGTTTTCATCTACTTTAATTTATCCTCACAAGATACCTGGTGTGCCTCTAATTTCATCTACACTCTACAGAAGGGGAAATGAAGGTAGAGAAAAAAATTTAATGTCTTGCCTAAAGCATACACTGTGAGTGGTCAGGTTAAAAGGTGCTAAAGCAAAGAGAGGTGTAATTCACTGTGTTTCAGCCAGGAAACATGGGCATCTTGGGCTGCCAGTAAATAGCATAGTCAGTGGACAAGGCTTTCAAAATGATAATTCTTAATTTCTCCCCCAAACTGAACTAATTTAGAAATAAAAGGATATTTTACTCAGGTAGTTTCTCAGGTGCCAGAGAAAATTTAATAATGATTGAAGCTTTGCCTACATTTAGGAAACTCATAAGATTTCTAAGGTAGAATCTCTGTTAACTATTTAGGTCCGAATACCTACAGAAATTTTCATACTTTCACCATATTAATAGAGCTTGTTTGCCATATGAATTCTTTGATGTCGAATAAGGGCTGAACTTACGTGGAAGGGCCTTCCACATTCATCACATTCATAAGGTTTTTCACCTGTGTGGATTCTCTGGTGCTGAATAAGACCTGTGCACCCACTGAAATCTTTCCCACATTCTTTACATTTATAGGGTTTCATTCCAGTGTGTACTCTATGATGTCCAATAAGATGTGAGCGCTGAATGAAGGCTTTTCCACACTCATCACATTTATAGGGCTTCTCTCCAGTGTGAGTTCTTCTGTGTTTACTAAGATCTGAGCTATGACTGAAACTTTTTCCACATTCATCACATTTATATCGTCGTCTTTCTCTCTGTTGCCACTCTAATATGCCTTCGCTTTCAATAGCATCTCTGGATTCAGTATGCTGAGGAACCTTTTTGTTAAATTTGTTGTTTATCACCCCAAGGGATTCTGTGTCTTTGGGCATATCCTTCTGGTTCAACTCTTCATTCTTGGTCTTGGTTTTATCACCATTCCTTTGGGACTCCCCAGATTCCCACTCCAGCTGGGTCTTCTTGGGATGGAGCTGGAGAGTCAGTGACTCATGTGGCTTGTCCAAGGGGGCCAACTTGTCCAACAGTATATCTTGTCACTTTGAATTGGCTGGGACCTGCTTTCGGGGTTCATCAAGCTCTCTCTCCAAATCCTCCAGCACAGTCACCCCCTCCTCTCCAGTCTCTGGATGGTGAGCCTGTACCCATGTGTGCAGGTACTTAGAAAGGATGCTCAGGAACTGTTCCAGCACCAGCAGGTCTAAAATCTGCTCCTTGGTGTAACACTCTGGCCTCAGCCACTGGCAGCAAAGCTCCCAGAGCTGACTAAGAGCTTCCCGGGGTCCAGGTGCATCCTGATAGCAGAGCTTCCTGAAGCACTGCCTGAAGTGTTCCCTCCTAGAAGGATTGTACTTTTGTCCCCAGTAATGGTCCTCTACCTTTACCAGCAGAAGTCCATGCTGTTCCTCAGGTTCCAGGGCTGTGGTCATTCTGGGCTTTGTTGCTCAGGAGATTAATCCTCTATTTGGGACTGATTCAAGGAGGAATCTCTAAGGATGTTGTTTCAGAGACTCGCCTCTTTCATGAGAAGAGGAACAGGCGCCACAGCTGAGCCCCCCCCCCCCCCGCGGCCTGAACACTGTAATATGTTTTAAAATCTGGTAATGTGATACCTCCAAATTCATTTTTCTTTTTCAATATGTCTTTGGCAATTCGGGGCCTCCTACATATACAAATATATTTTGAGGTAGTTTTTCCGGTTCCTTAAAAAATACAGTGTTGCTTTATATTGCGATTGCATTAAATTTGTAGATTAGTTTGCATAAGATAGACATCTTGATGATGTTTAGTCTTCCTATGCATGAACAGGGAATATTTTTCCATTTATTGAAGTCTTTTTTGATTTCCTTTAACAGTGTTGTGTAATTTTCTGTATATAAGTCCTTTACATCTTTAGTTAAATTTATTCGTAGTTATTTGAGTATTTTACTTACTATTGTAAATGACATTTTTTTCTTGAGCTCCTCCTCCGATTGCTCATTATTGATGTACAGAAATACTACTGATTTTTGAGCTTTGATCTTATAACCTGCAACATTACTGAACTCCTTTTTGAGTTCCAGAACTTTCTTGTAGCTTTCTCTGGGCTTTCTATGTATAGGATCAAATCGTCTGCAAATAATGAAATTTTTACTTCTTCTTTTCCAATCTGGATGCCATTTATACACTTTACTTGACTCAGTGCTCAAGCAAGTACTTCTAAGACAATGTTAAATAAGAGTAGTGATAGTGGGCATCCTTGTCTTTTCCTGATCTAAGAAGGAAGGGTTTTAGAATTTCACCATTGAAGATGAGTTAGCTTTGGGTTATTCATATATACCCTTTATCATATTCAGAAAATTTCCTTCTATTCCTATCTGTTGCAGGGTTTTTATAAAGAAAGATTTATGTATTTTTGAATGCTTTTTTTTGCATCTATAGAGATGATCATGTTTTTTTTTTCTTACTGTTTGTTTATGTGGTGTATTACATTGATTAATTTTCTTATAATGAACCATCCTTGCAAACCTGGATGAAACCCATTTGGTCATGGTGTATGGTCCTTTTGATATGTTGTTGAATGCTATTGTCATGTATTTTGTTGAGGATTTTAGCATATAGGTTTTATTAGAGAAATTGGTCTCTAATTTTCCTTTCTAGTGGTATCTTTGTTTGGTTTTGGTATTAGAGTAATGTTGTCGTCTTAGAATGTCTTAGGCAATATTCCTTCTATTTCTATTCTTTGGAAGAGCTTGAGTAGATTTGCCATTAGATCTTCCTGGAATTTTTGGTAGAATTCAGCAGTGAAGCCATCTGGTCCTGGACTCTTCTTAGTTGGGAGGTTTTTGATGACTGAGTCTATCTCTTTACCGTAATTGGACTGTTGAGTTCATCAATTTCTTCATTCATCAATATAGGCTGTTTGTGAGGTTCTAGAAACTTGCCCATTTACTCTAAATGATAATTTCTTGTTGGCATATAATTTTTCAAAGTATCCTCTTATGATGCTCTTCATTTTTGTGGGGTCAGTAGTGATATCCCCTTCCTCATTCCTTATTTTGTGTATTTGCATCGGGTTTCCCTTTTCCTTTGTTAGTTAGTCTGGCTAAGTGTCTGTCAATTTTATTGATATTCTCAAAGAACCACTTCTGGTTTTATTTTTTCTAGTGCTTTCTTATTCTCTATTTCATTTATTTCTGCTCTAAACTTTGTTATCCTTCATTCTACTTACTTTAGGTTTAGTTGTTTTTTGTTTTTCCAATTCCTCCAAGTGTGCAATTAGGTCTTCACTTTTAGCTCTTTCTTCTTTTTTAATATATGTATTTATGGCTATGAACTTCAGCCTCACGACAGATTTGGCTGCATCCCATAGGTTTTGATAAGTTGTGTTGTCATTTTCATTCGATTCAAGTTAGTTATTGATTTCTTTTGAGATTTTCTCCTTGACCCACAGTTTGTCTAAGACTGTGTTGTTTAACTTCCATATCCTTGTGCCTAACTTGTCTCTCTGGCCCTTAGTGGTTTCCAACTTAGTTCTATTGTGATCAGAGGAATTAATTTGAATAATCTCAATCTTTCTGTATTCATTGAGAGTTTTTCTGTGGCCTAGCATGTGGTATATCTTGGAGTGTGATCCATGTGCACTTGAGAAGAATGTAAATCCTGATGTACTTGGGTTTATTGTTCTGTATATGTCTATTAAGTCCAGGTCCTCTAATATATTGTTGAGAGTATTTGTTTCTTTGTTAATCTCTGTCCTGATGTTCTGTCTAATGATGATAATGGTGTATTGAAGTCCACTGCTATAATTGTAGAGGCATTTATTTCTCCACTTATCTTTTCCAGAGTTTGCCTCATGAATTTTGAGGCAACCTGATTAGGTGTGTAAATGTTTATGATTGTTCTCTCTTCTTGCAAGTGTACCCCATTTACTAATATATAGTGTCCATCTTTGTCACTTAAAATAGTTTTGCATTTAAGGTCTAATTTTTCTGATACTAGAATAGCTACTCCTGCACGTTTATGGCTATTGTTAGATTGTATAATTATTTTCCAGCCATTTACTTTCAGGCTCCTTGAATTCCTGGGCCGAACGTGGGTTGCTTGGAGACAGCATACAGATGGATCATCTTTCTTTATCGATTCTGCCAATCTCTTGTCTCTTGGAGTGGTGAATTTAATCCATTAACATTCAGTGTTATTACTCACAATGAATTTCTTACTTCAGCCATATTTTCTTTGGATTAATGTATGTCATATGTTGTTTTATTTCTGTTTTTGTCTTTTAGTTGTTTTTAAACTCTCCTAACTTGATTTTTCCTTTCAACTTGCAGAACTTCCTTTAGTCTTTTTTTTTTTAAAGATTATTTATTTATTTATTTATTTATTTATTTATTTATTTATTCATTCATTCATTTATCCCCCCCCTTGCTGCTTGTGCTCGCTGGGTCAGCTAACCACGCCGTGCGGGCGGGCTTGCCTTCACCAGGAGGCCCCGGGAACCGAACCCAGGGCCTCCCATATGGTAAACGGGAGCCCTACTGATTGAGCCACAGCCGCTTCCCATCTTTAGTATTTCTTTAAGTGCCAGTTTCTTATTGACATACTCTCTTGATTTCTGTTTTACTGTGAATATTTTGAACTCTCCATCATGTTTGAATATCAGTTTTGCTTGATACAGAATTCGTGGCTGGAAGATTTTTCTTTTAGTACTTTGACTATGTTATAGGACTGTCTTCTTTCCTCCATGCTTTCAGATGAGAAATCAGCACTCAATCTTATTGTGCATTCCCTGTATGTGATGGTTCTCTTTTCTCTTGCTGCCTTGAGTATTTTCTCTTTGTGTTGGACATTGGACATTTTGATGACTATATGTCTTGGAGTTGGCCTGTTGGGATTTATACCGTTAAGGGTGCAATTTGCTTCTTGGATCTGCACAACCATCTCTCTCAATAGGGTTGGGAAATTTTCAGCCATTATTTCCTTCAACACTCCTTCTGCTCCCTTTCCTTTCTCTTCTCTTTCTGGGATGTCCATAATGTGAATGTTTGTGTGTTTTGTGTTGTCAGTTAAATCCCTGAGTCCCTGCTGGATTTTTTATATTTTTTTGCCTCTCTGTTCTGCTATCTGTTTGATATCAACTGTATTGTCTTCCACATCACTAATCCTTCTTCTCTCTCTTCAAATCTGCTGTTATGTGAATCCAGCATCCTTTTGAGTTCTTGGATTGCACCCTTGATCACCATCATATCTGTTATCATTTTGTGTATGTTTACACTTTCTTCAGTATGTGTTCTGTATATCCTTAATCTCTTCCTTCACTTCATTAAGTTGATTCATAATATTTATTTGGGAATCTTTGATTAGTTGTTTGATGTTCTGCATATATTCCTGGTTTTTAGTTTGTTCATTTGAGTGATCCCTGTCTTCCCAATTCTCAGTGTGGTTTGTAAATTTTTGTTGCCATCTAGTCATCATTTTTTCTTGCTGGGTTTATTCAGTTGATAAACTTCTCTCACATTTCTTGTGTCTTATTTAGTTGGTGTTTTGGTGTGTGTGTTAAGTTTTCTCTTTGACAGTTTTTCTACTTATTTTGTATCCTTGCTTCTTTCTATGGTACCTCAAAGGCAAAATATTAGGTCCAAGGTATTGAAAGATGTGAGAAATGAAGAAGGGTAATAGTAATATTAATAAAGCTTAGAAGAAGGACCAAATAGGACTTAATGAAATGAATATTTAACTTGTGTAGGCAGTGTACAGTAATAGGAAAAAAAGTAGAGTACCTACAATCAACTGGGAATCCAAATAGTGGAATATATATATAATGATTTAGAATTCTGGAAGGATGAGGAGGGAGAGATAGAGTAAAGAAAGGATTAAAAGGAAAAAGCTAATATTAATAAAATAAGAAGTAAACAGAATAGATAGAGTAGAAATTGGCACCCTTAATTTGTGGGCTAATTAAAAGTGTGGTGTCTGAGAAACACTAGAGAAAGCAGAAGGCAGACAGATGAAGGAAGGCTAAGAGATACCTTGGAGGATACAATATCAATATAGACAGAGAATGGGAAATCAGTGAAGAAAAAGAACAGCAAAGAAGAGTTAAGCTAGCAGCACCTAATTTAAAAAGAAATAATGGAAAACAGAAAAGAGGGAGGAAAGAAAAGCAAGAGACAATAAATAAACAGAAAAACCAAACAACCACACCAGCAAGCAGTCAAACAAAGCTAAGGAGGAAGTGTTCCTTCTAGTGTCTTTGCAGATCGTCTCAGCCTGCTTGTTTTTATTAATTTCCCTTCTGGGTGCTCTCTGCAGGTTTTGAGGCAGATTTTCGGTATTAAACTGAATTAAGAACAGGAATTCATTTTTTAAAGTGACTGTCTTCTTTTTTTTTTTTTTTTTTTGGTGATATAAGTGTCCCAAAATTATTTTCTCTGCTAGATCACCCCCTTCATTGAGTGGACCCATAATGGGTTTGTGGAAATTAATCAAGCCCTTCCCACTTCCTTGACTCCCCAGGGGATTGAATTTATGAAGTTTGTCAGGGCAGAGCATTAATATTTGTTGACTCCACCCCCTCTGGGGCCAGGCCTCAGTGCCAGTGAGCTTCTGGGTAAATCAGGTTTCCTCAGCAGTTTCCCCTCTACCCACAGCCTTGTGCTGTTTCAAGCCAGCTTTTCTGATGCCCAAAGTTTGAGGGGGACTAGGCAGCCAAATCCACAGAAGTTAAACCCCTCTACACCTTCTGTCAGAGCCCTCCCTCCCTCAGAGTATGCTGCCTCAAACCTGGAGTGTGAGTCACAGTTGCAGGGTTCATGGTTCAAACCAGCCATTGCCCCTGTGGGTGGGGCTCAGCCGTCTGTGTTTACCACCACAGGTAGGCTCAAATCTCTGGAATCTCCAACAATAACTCAATGCCATTGATCTGCCCACAACTAACTAACCCAAGCTTCTCATTCCATGTGCCCACATCACATAACCTTGGGCAGGACCCCACCCACAGTCAGTCATCCCCAGAGAGCTAGTTGGTAAGTATCCTACTAAACCGATGCCAACTTGCATCTCTCCTGTAGCATTTTCTTTTAAGGCTCCCCAATGGTTTATATTTTTTCAGTTTCTTAACCTGATTCTGATCTCAATTCAAGTTTAACAGCCGCTGAACTACAGTCACCTGCTTTCTACTTAACTCCAATTTGGCTTATTATTCTAAATCAGAAATGACCTTTCATAATAAGATGATATACTTTTAATGTCAAGTATTTTAAGAAGTGAGAAAATTTATTTATATTTTTAAGTTGTACTCCAATATTTTTCTCATATGTGATAGGCTGTGGGATGGATGAAACTAGAGAAAACATGTATTTACAAACAGAAATGTGTACTCAAAAGAATCTGCCAATGCAGGTAATTCTGAGGAAGGAGGTTGATACTAGAGAAGGAATTTTACTGTTTGTCATAACAGACATAAATTATTTTTATACTCTTTGCATGAATAAATTGGTTACAATTTAAAAGAAATTATTAATATCATACACAATGAAATTATACAAATAGGTTCAATTGAAGATATTAATTTGTATCTGCAACATTACATTCACAATTTGCAAATATAGTTGTCCTTAAAGGAAAACTGCTCTCTCCCCTCAACACCCTCCCACACTGCCTGGATGGGTGTAGGCCACTGTCAGCAAGAGTTAGCACAGAACACGAGGAGCATGGATGCTACCATGTGAAGGCCACACTGCTCTCTACACGTGTCTGGTTAGAGGGCTGTTAGTACAACATGAGAAGACAGATTTCATGCTGCTTATTCTCCATTGAAGACAGGCCAGAGTGACTCACTTCACTAACTGAGGCTTTGAGTGCTGAACAGGACTCTCTCCCTGTCTTCCTTTGTGGATACAGAACCTATGATGATGGTTTTCATTGGGGTTCTGAGGGTTAGGTTCCATAAAAGGACATTCACTCTCTGGATTGGGGGAACTGCAGTGAATACAAGTTTCATTTCATCCTCTTCAGTTGTTCATCAGCTTCTTCCCATCCAAACCCTCCATTCTCCTCTGGGATTGAAGAAGTCTGCATTATTTCAACACTGTTAAAATATGTTGAAAATTTAATATTTAATTAGTATGAGAAATATCTGGCATAGGCACCCTCTGAGGTTTTCTTCAAACATTGCACTCTCTCATAACCTCACTTCTTTTCTTGTCAGCCCTATGTTCCAGAACTTTCTTGGATTTCTGTACTATTTATTATGGTCACTGTCCTAATGATGCTCATTCTGGTGAAGTTACTGCTTTAGCCAATGCTGTAATGTGAATTTTGACATTTCCTTCCTGTCAGGAACAGGCTTCATCTTGGAATTGCTCTTTCTTTAGGTGTCCCAAGATTGGAGAAGGTGAATGTAGAACTGGAAGGAGGAGACAAGAGTCTTTGCCTAAGAACAAGGAGGGGTACAATAAGAGCAGCCTCCTCCGAGGGTCAACGCTGGAGGCCAAGGGAAGGAAGGAATGGCAAATGGAAGAGGAGCAGGTATACTTCTCATTGTGCCCTGACTCCTCTGTTCACCAGACCACATATCCCATGCTTTTATCTCACCCTGCACACCTGGCCAGCTGCCTGAGTTAGGTACATAATACTGGGGCATGTGCGTTTTTATACTAGAACCCAAACCATGTGAGTCCCCTGACTGACGCCTTGTCTTGGAGGACTTGCTGCCCAAGAGCACTTCCCCCTCCATGTTACCAGAACTCTTTTCTGCCTTGTCTGCAGACAACCACAGTTTACTCATGAATTCACTGGGCAGCAGCATCACAGTGCCATTTGGGAACAGTGCAGCTCTCCAAATCTGTGTCCCTAGCTCTTTGAGTTTACCAAGTGTGGCCAATGCAAAATCCCAGAAACAGGCTGGTGTTTATTGGAACTTATTAGGGTTAAACTTACAGTTCTGAGGCTGAGAAAATGTCCAAATCAAGGCATCATGAAAAATGCTGTCTTAAGAAGGTCAGCCGCTGCTGCACTCTTGTCAAGGCAAAATGTGGGGCCTGCCTGTCTCTCTCTGCCTTCTCCTCCAAACCCACTTTCTCCCAGAGCTCAGCAGTGGTCCATCAGACACAATTTCTCACACTTCTCCCTTCTCCTCTTACCTGGATGTCTTCAGTTTCAAGATGCTCCATGACTCCAGCCTTGGCCTTTCCCTCAGCCTCCCAGTGTTTCTGTGTCTCTCCACAGATGTAGGAGATCCTGGAGACCTCTCCCATATGGCAGGGTAAACATAGCAACACTTGTTATCTGTGTGTTCCATGTATGTAGGATTTCAGCACAATGATTGTGGTCCAGCCTGGTGCCTGAAATCTCATCAGAGGCCCTTAACTACACTAAAGCAATCTAACAAAAATTGACCTAATTGAAAGGACCCTTATCTGAATTTAACCCAAAAGCACTACATACAAAAGGCTTACACACACAACAATAGGTTAGTAAGAACATGCATTTCTTGTGTTAACTCAAGCCTCAAATAAGGGCATTAACTCAAGGCAGCATGTTAAGGAGGGGTCTCCTAAGTCTGGGAGAAATGGGAACTCATGAAACATTAGCTGTACTTTGGGTGTGGGCATCACTGAGCAAAATGGTGAGCTGACCACCATTGCACTGGTCCCTAGAATGGTCCCATGAAGAACTCAAAATACTGTGCTTTCTCCACCAAATCTTATCTCCAAATCACATATGTAACTCAGAGACGTGTGCCATTATTCCCTTTCCCAGAGCCAGAGTGCACAGATTTTGCCTGGTGAATGGGGAGCAGGAAGCAGTGTGTACAAATGAAAGCCCCTAAATTCTTCCCCAAAGAACTGATTACACTTATGAGAGATTGCAGAAATTCAACCCTAAATGTGTTCTCAAAAGTAGAGGGGATCTTAGAGGGCCTGAAATTAAATTCATCTCAATCATTCAGGAAGAATTGAAATAAATACTTTTAAAGATGAGTAAAAACTCATAAAATGTGCTAGCACCAACTCACTTAAAAAGAAATGTAAAAGAATATTCTGCAGGCAGAAAGAAAATGATCCCATAAGTTTCAAGATTCAGGATGGATTGAGGAACAATAGCTGTTAATTAAATTCATATATCTAAATGACTATTGAATGGATAAAGTAATAATGATATCCATGGCCTAGGATATCAATAAAGTGCTAAAATACACTGTAAAATAATATATAGTGTAAGATGGGTAAATGAATATGTAGCAGAAGGATATCATTATGAATTCCAAAAAAAAGATATTGGATTATGCTTGTAAAGTGGGCTGTTAATCTGGGCATGATTAAGTTATGATAAGGGTATTGAAAGGGCCACAGTCAGTAGGGTGTTGATCCCTGCCCCTTGGTGTGTGGGGTTTCAAACAAAAAAAGTCATGACAAAGGAAAGAGCTGTAGTTTCTGATGTTAGAATTCTGATGAGCAAGAACAGAAGGTCGTGGGGAAAAGATTGAAGCCATTTACGTGACAGTTCACAGGTGGCCTTGTGGAGAGAGGCAAAGCTCAGAGAGAATCACAGTCAACAGCTCACCTTGTGGAGGAAACAGAAGGGCTGAGCCCAGAGATAAATTCAGCCCTGGGAACAGAGGAACAAAAGAAGACTGAACTTGGGCTAAATTTGGCAGCTGCATTGCTCCAGTTGGGGTAACAGACTTTGGTGAAGGAAGAAACGTATGCTTTATGGCCTGGTACGTGTAAGCTTCTACCCCAAATAAATACCTTTTATAAAGACTAAGAGGTTTATGGTATTATGCATCAGCTCCCTTTTTGCTGACTTATACAGTATATAAAATGTTTTAAATATATTATTTGGCAAGTCAATAAAAAATAATATGTGCAGATTTGGAAAGATAAGCAAAAGTGTTATAATTTCCCCAGTAATCTTTAAAGAATATTAAATAGTGCATCTCATCCAAATAAATAGAAGAGAAAAAAGTTGAACAAAAAAAATCAGTCAAAAACGAAGTGTTCAGGATTTCTTGGGTTGCAATTTTTGCCTTTGTTCTGGACACAACTCACTCGTGCATCTTTGGAAGCTGCACCTTTCCTATCCTTCAGGAGCCTGAAGTTTCCAGGGTTGATTAATGGGGTATTGTTTTTTCCCCATGATAAATCACATCCTGTGTCACTTTCCAATTTCCTAGTTATGAAGTCGCCAAGCTTGATGTTATGCTTATTTGAAGCAAGATGATCCATGAATGATAGAAAAAATAAAATGTAGATATCGTTGTACTTCCCAAACTGGATGCTTAGATGATTGATATTGGATTGTCCTCCTTTCTAATGAATGCATTCAGTGCTATAAATTTCCCTCTAAGCACTGCTTTTATTGTACCCCACAAAATATGAAGAAGCATAGGACTTTAAGAAGCAGGAAGAACCACGTAACAAAAGGCTTGTGAGTGAAGCTATATCCACTTCCACATCAGTACACACTTAAGATGAAGGCAGAGAATGTAAGAAAGTTGAAAAAGTATGTTCTCTGACTGTACCATTGTTTCCTCAAAATAACACTTCTATGAATGTAACTTCACTTTGAAGGAATTTGTTTCATGCTTACCTAAGCATGAGGGACTCTATGTAAGGAAAAAGGAATGAAGACAGTGAGTTTTGCCACATTGCCCACATCATAGTCTTCCCCTTTAAGTGTAAGTAGTATGAAGTTTTCTTTGAAATTCAAACTCATGTGATACATGAGTATTAATCCTTCAGAGAAACCATTTGGTTTTCATGAATTTGGGAAAGACAGAGTCACATGAAAGAAACATGCAGCAGTAAAACCCTATTTATTTAAGGAATACTGGAAATCCTTCAGCCAGGCATTAAATCTCATTGAGCATGAAATATTCACACATTAGTTAGTATTGTAATGAATGTGGGAATCCTTTCACCTGAAACAAAACCTCATGGAATATGAGAAAATTCAAACTAGAGGGAAACTATATGAGTGTCTTCAATGTAGTCTGCTCTTTAGAATCATGTTTTACTCCTCTTTTTAAAAGCCATACAGGGGAACAAGCATAGAAATGTAATACATGTGGGAAAATTTTCAACCTGACAGAAAATCTCTTTATTTATCAGAAAATTCTTACTGAACAGAAATCATACATATGTTGGAAAGCTTTAATTCATATGTCAAATCTCAGATACAAGAGATTTCCTACTGCAAAGAAACCCTATGCATGATAGGCATGTGAACATGCCTTTTGGTACAAATCATATCACACAGAACATGAAAAAAATTCGTAGTGGACAAAAACAAAATGAATGTAAAGAATGCAGAAAAGCCTTCACCCAAAAGAAATTGTTCCTTAAACATCAGAATATTCATCCTGGAGAAAAACCTTATATATAAAATGAATGTGGAAAAGCCTTCAACCAGAAGGAAAACCTCGTTAACCATCTGAGAATACATACTGCAGAGAAACACTATGAATGTGATGGACATGGGAAAGCTTTCATTGAGAAATAAAGCCTCATTACACACCAGAGAAGAAAAACTGTAGAGAAACCCTATATATGTAAGGAATATACGAAAGCCTTCATTAGCTCATCAAATCTCACTGACCATGAGAAAATTCATAGTGGAGGGAAGCGCTATATATGTAAGGAATGTGGAATAGTCTTCAGCCAGAGGCAGTATCTACTTAAACATTACAACCTTCATACTGGAGAGAAGCCCTGTGAATGCAATGAATGTGAATCTCCAAAGAATCTCCCACTGCAGTCTGTGCAACTGGTTGCCAATCTTTTAAGGAAGCGGCTGTGACTGTGCAATTCAGGATGTCTTTCTCTTCTAGGAAAAGTGCACTTGCATTAGGTTCTGAGATCTGCTCCTCCCAAATTTTCTCCCACACTCATGTGTGTTCAATTTGTTACCACTGATTCATGCATCAGAACTTGAGATTTCTCTTATTTTATGTAAAGATGGCCTTCCAATCATTTCAAATTATGCTGGTTCCTTTTCTGGTTCTTCAATCCATTACATTCTCAGTGAGCATTTAAAAAATCACAATTTTAAAAACAATGCTGCCCATTATTGCATGATTTTCTTTCCTTTTTTCTCTTTTTTTTATTGTGGGTAAAAATCAAAACTTTCCCAATACATACTAATATTTATAAATTTATATTTAA
The DNA here is from genome assembly GCA_026826555.1 of Tolypeutes matacus. Classification (NCBI taxonomy): domain Eukaryota; kingdom Metazoa; phylum Chordata; class Mammalia; order Cingulata; family Chlamyphoridae; genus Tolypeutes; species Tolypeutes matacus. The sequence goes on along the minus strand of JAKSZT010013004.1, from coordinate 188,348 downwards.
ATATATATGCATATATGTGGATTATTTTACCTAAATATTATTTCTTTACACCTATATATATATATATATTTTTAATGGTGCATAGTTTATGTAAATATTACACAGAAATTACAGGGATTCCCATGTTCCCCACCTCCCACACATCCAACAAAATGCCACACAAACATCCTTCATCAGTTTGGCAAGGCCCGCAATGAATATACACATCCTGGGGCCTTCCCACCAAACATAGACCACATTCCATATCATAGACGACAGTCTCTACCACACAACTCTGTAGATGCAGGCCCTCTCCATTCCCTGGGATGGCCGATACCCATCGTTGTGTCCTCACCAGGTGATGTGGATGAGTCAATTGATCTGTAGGGTAGGAGATGTAGCTCCACCGAAGTTCCAGTACACCTGGCACATAGGTAGGCCAGAGGCTACAGTCTCTGGAAGTACATGTAAGAACTCCAGGATCACATATAGGTTTGAATAGATGGGACTAATGGACCATGTGCAGGGAGGACTTATTTGAGTCCAACTCTGTCACTCTCAGGAGGACAGATTCCAAAGTAGTGCCCACTAATAATGCATCAATCTCTGTGGCTATCCCCACTTATGTAAGACCTGGGCGTCTTCAGAGCCCTCAGGAAACCCTCTGTGTGGGGTGATATCCACTTTGTTGTTCTATGAGATCCTACTGAGGTTGGCATAAGCATTACCTCTAGGATGACCTCCTGAATTTCTTTGAAGTCTCTTAACCACAGTAACTCATTTCTCTTTACATTTCCCCCCTTTATTCAAGGTCTATTTCCAATCATGTTGTCAGTTGGCATTTGGTATTAATCCCTCGTTGACATGGACTATCATCCCTAGGAGTCTTGTCCTACATTGGGCGGAGGGGGGGAGGTAACACATTCATATCCTAAGTTTGGCTTACAGAGGCCACATTTGAGCAACAAGGAGGCTCTCAGGTGGCAGCACTTAGGCACCCCATAACATTAGGCTAAATTTCAATTACAAGAGCAAAGACTTATAAAGCTATTCATCAATAATAAGAACCCATCAGTGAGCCATCATCTTTTGCCAGACACTGCTCATGCACTCAGCAGATTGATGCTGCCCCCTTGGAGAATATGGCAGAGATTTCCAGGCTGGGAATTCAGATTACCTCATTTATTGAGTTATTGTCTACCCACCATGACCATGACCCATCTCTTGATCATTTGAACAATTTCATATATCTTTCATGTATATTCAGATGAACTTATTCCCATGAATCCCCCATCCCAGACACCACCCAGCGATGATCCTCAGCAGCACCCATTGTAACCCTTCTGTGTTCTGAACCTTCCTTGATCATGGAGCCAATATAATAACCAAATATAATAAATAGGATAAAGAAATAATAATGAGAAGCTTAAATGCAAGGGATATAAACAAGGAAAGTCAGAGGAAGAAAATAAAATATAAATAGCGGATTGGGTCATTCAGAAATGGCAAAAAATAAAAATATTCCTTTTTAAAAAAATATTCTATTTTTTCTTTATCACTGTGTTGTCAGTTGTCTAGTGTACCATGACACCTTCCCCTCTAATTCCCGAGTGTCTCTGAAATTTATATTTAATTTTCAATGAAGATTTAAGTCACAGCAAAGTCACACATGGAATACTAGAGACTCACACATACCCAACCTCCCTCTCCCATCCCCACCCCATATTAAAAGCGTTTTTAAAATGGATATTAGCATTGTTATAACTGTTATACAGATAGTAAAATATAACAACTAAACATTGTCAGTGGTTTACAATATAGTTTACCTTTTAGATGGTACAGTTTAATGATTTTTGTTGATATTTATCATGCCCTGAGTCCATTACTGTAAGGTAATGAAAACCCTTTCCTATCACCACTAAATACCCATTTGATCTTATCTCTTCCTTCCTCCCCATGCCCCTGGAGCATAGGACACTCCCCTCTCTTGACTCATGGAATGACATGAATCACAGTTAAATGTGCTGGGTATTCCAAAGTGTCCTTCCTAATCTAAATACCTCTCAACCCTGCATGACCATACCTAATAATATCACTACCCATCTGTCTTATCCTTCAATATGCAACTATACTCTATCCCTTTACCATAGATTATGTCCATATGGGTGATAGTTCACAACCTACTCTTCTCTTTCTCTCCCTTGTTAACCTATCTTTCAGACAATGGTTCTCAGAGCCTGCTCACTTTCCTCAGTTCAAATCAGTGAGGTCATATACTGTTCATCCTTCAATGCCTGGCTTGCTTAACTCAAAATAAGGTCTTCAAGATTCATCCACGTTATTCCATGTGTTAGCACTTTATTCCTTCCTACAGCTGAGTAATATTCCCTTGTATGTATGTACCATGTTTTACTTATCCATTCATCTGTTGATGGGCACCAGGGCTGATTCCAACTTTTGACAATTGTGAACAATGCCACTGTGAACATTGGTGTGCATATATCTGTTCGTGCCTTTGCTTTCAGTTCTTCTGGGTATTTATGCAGCAGTGGAATTGCTGGATCATAGGGAAGATCTATTGTTAGTTTTCTGAAGAACCGCCAAACTGTCCTCCACAGTGGCTGGATAATTCCACTATCCCACCAGCAGTAGATGAGGGTTCCTATGCCTTGACATCCTCTCCAACACTTAGAGTCTGCTGTTTTTTTAAAGCTGCCATTCTGATGGGTGTAAATGTTATCTCATTGTAGTTTTGATTTGCATTTCCCTGATAACAGGCGATGTCGCGTATTTTTTCATGTGATTTTTACCCTCGGTATTTATACCTTGGACAAGTGTCTTTACAGGACACCTGCCCATTTTTTTAAATGGGTTGTTTGTCTTTTTATTTTCAAGGTGTAGGATTTATTTATACATGCAGGTTATTAGGCTGTTATCAGATATATGGTTGCCAAATATTTTCTCCCATTGATAGGCTGCCTCTTTATTTTCTTAATAACGTCCTTTGATGTGCAGAAAGTTTTGATTTTCAGGAAATCCCATTTATATATTTTTTCTCCTGCTGCTCGTGCTTTGGCTGTGAAGTTCATAAAACCATTTCCTATTACAAGGTCCTGTAGACACATTCCTACATTATCTTGCAAGGTCTTTATGGTTTTGGCTCTTATATTTACATCTTTGATCCACCTTGAGTTGATTCTTCTCTCATTCTTTTGGATATGGAAATCCAGTTCTCCAAGCACCCCTGTTAAAGAGGCCATTCACTCCCAACTGAGTGGGCTGGTAGACTTGTCGAATATCAGATGACTGTATATGTGAGGATCTATATCAGAAATCTCAATTTGATTCCATCGGTCAGTAGGTCTATTATTGTTCCAATACCATGCAGTTTTGATCACTGTAGCTTTGTAATATGTTTTAAAGTTTGGTAATGTGATACCTCCACATTCATTATTTTTTTCAATATGTCTTTGGAAATTGGGGTCCCCTACAGATACAAATTTATTTTGAGGTAGTTTTTCTAGTTCATTAAAAAATATAGTGTTGAATTTTATTGGGATTTCAATTAAATTTGTGGAGTAGATTGGGTAGGATAGACATCTTGATGATGTTTAGTCTTCCTATCCATGAACAGGGAATATTTTTCCATTCATTAAAGTCTTCCTTGATTTCCCTTAACAGTGTTCTGTAGTTTTCTGTATATAAGTCCTTTACATCTATAGTTAAATTTATTCCTATTTATTTGGTTATTTTACTTGCTATTGTAAATGGCATTTTTTTCTTGAGTTCCTCCTCCAATTGCTCATTATTGGTGTACAAAAATGCTACTGATTTTTGAGCATTGATCTTATAACCTGCAACATTACTGAACTCCTTTATGAGTTCCAGTAGCTTTCTTGTAGCTTTTTCTGGGCTTTCTATGTATAGGATCACGTCATCTGCAAATAATGAAATTTTTACTTCTTCTTTTCCAATCTGGATGCCTTTTATACCCTTTATTTGACTCAGTGCTTGAGCTAGTACTTCTAAGACAATGTTAAATAAGAGTGGTGATTGTGGGCATCCTTGTCTTTTTCCCGATCTCAGTGGGAAGGCTTTTAGGATTTCACCATTGAAGATGAGTTACCTTTGGGTTATTCATATATACCCTTTATCATATTCAGAAAATTTCCTTCTATTCCTACCTGTTGCAGGGTTTTTATAAAGAAAGTGTTCTGTATTTTGTTGAATGCTTTTTTGCATCTATAGAGATGATCATGTGTTTTTTTCTTACTGTTTGTTTATGTGGTTTATTACATTGATTGGTTTTCTTATATTGAACCAACCTTGCAAACCTGTGATGAAACCGAATTGGTCATGATGTATAATTCTTTTGATATGTTGTTGAATGCTATTGTCACGTATTTTGTTGAGGATTTTAGCATCTTGGTTCATTAGAGAAATTGATCTGTACTTTTCCTTTCTAGTGGTATCTTTGTTTGGTTTTGGTATTGGTAATGTTGGCATTGTAGAATGAGTTAGGCTATATGTATTCTATTTCTTTTCTTTGGAAGAGCTTATGTATAATTTCCATTAGCTCTTTCTGGAATGTCTGGTAAAATTCAGCAGTGAAGCCATCTGGTCCTGGGCTCTTCTTAGTTAAGAGGTTTATGATGACTGAGTCTATCTCTTTACTGCAGTTGGACTGTTGACTACATCATTTCCTTCTTTCATCAATGTAGGCTGTTTTTGAGTTTCTAGAAACTTGTCCTTTTCCTCTAAATTATCATTCTTGTAGGCATATAATTTTTCAAAGTATCCTCTTATGATGCTCTTCATTTCTGTGGGGTAAGTAGTGATATCCTCTTCATCATTCCTTATTTTGTGCATTTGCATCTGTTCTCTCTTTTTCTTTGTTAGTCTGGCTAAGGGTGCGTCAATTTTATTGATATTCTCAAAGAATCAACTTTTGGTTTTGTTTACTTTTTCTAGTGTTTTCTTATTCTCTATTTCATTTACTTCTGCTCTAATCTTTGTTATTCCCTTCATTATACTTCCTTTACGTTTAGTTTGTTGTTGTTTTCCAATTCCTCCAAGCGTGCATTGACCCACAGTTTGTCTAAGACTGTGTTGTTTAACTTCCATGTCCTTGTGCCTAACCTGTTTCTCTCGCCCTTACTGATTTCCATATTAATTCCATTGTGATCAGAGAAATTACTTTGTATAAACTCAATCTTTCTGAATTCATTGAGAGTTTTTCTGTGGCCAGCATGTGGTCTATCTTGGATTATGATCCATGTGCACTCGAGAAGAATGTATATCCTGATGTATTTGGGTTTATTGTTTTGTATATGTCTGTTAAGCCCAGGTCCTCTAATATATTGTTGAGAGTCTTTGTTTTTTTGTTGGTTCTCTGTCCAGATTTTCTAATGATGATAATGGTGTATTAAACTCCACTGATATAATTGTTGAGGCATTTATTTCTCCACTTAGCTTTTCCAGAGATTGCCTCATGATTTTTAAGGCACAGCGATTAGGTGTTTAAATGTATATGATTGTTCACTCTTCTTGAGAGACTACCACATTTACTAATATATAGTGCCCATCTTTGTCCTTAAAATAGTTTTGCATTTATAGTCTAATTTGTCTGTTATTAGAGTCCCTACTCCTGCACTTTAATGTGTATCATTAGATTGTATAATTATTTTCCAGCCATTTACTTTCAGTCTCCTTGAATCACTCCCTTGAACATGGATTTCTTGTACAGAGCATATTTATGGATCGTATTTCTTTATCCATTTTACCAATCTGTGTCTCCTGAGTGGTGAATTTAATCCATTAACCTTCGGTGTTATTACTCGCAATGAATTCCTTACTTCAGCCATAATTTCTTTGGATTAATGTATGTCATGTGTTGTTTTGTTTCTGTTTTGTTTTTTTGTTTTTTTTTTTTTAAACTCTCCTAACTCTTGGTTTTTCCTTTCTACTTTTAGAACTTCCTTTAGTATTTCTTGAAGTGCCAGTTCATTATTTACATACCCTCTTAATTTCTGTTTATATGTGAATATTTTGAACGCTCCACCATTTTTGAATTTAAGTTTTGATGGACACGGTATTCATGGCTGAAAGTTGTTTTCTTTTAGAACTTTGACTATATCATACCACTGTCTTCTTTCCTCCATGGTTTCAGAAGAGAAATCAGCACTTAATCTTATTGTGTGCCCCCTGTTTGTGATGGTCCTCTTTTCCCTTGCTGCCTTGAGTATATTCTCTTTGTCTTGAATATTGGACATTTTGACAAGAATATTTCTTGGTGTTATCCTGTTGGGATTTATACTGATAGGGGTGCTCTTTGCTTCCTGGATCTGCACATCCATCTCTCTCAATAGGGTTGGGATGATTTCAGCCATTATGTCCTTCAACACTCCTTCTGTTCCCTTTCCATTCTCTTCTCCTACTAGGATGCACATAATGCATATGTTTGTGTGTTTTATGTTGTCAGTTAAAACCCTGAGTCCCTGCTGGATTTTGTATAATGTTTTATCTATCTATTCTACTATCTGTTTGATTTCAGCTGTATTGTATCCCACATCACTAATTCTTTATTCTGCCTGTTCAAATCTGCTGTTATGTGAATCAAGCATCCTTTGGATTTCTTGGATTGTCATTGATCACCATCATATCTGTTGTCTCTTTGTGTATATTTACAATTAATTCACTATGTTCTCCCAGTGTCTTCTTTATATCATTATTTTTTTTACTTTTTTTTTTTATTACGGGTAAAAATCAAAATTCTCACAATACATACAAACATTTGCAAAATGATATATAAATATATATGCATATATGTGTATTTGCTTACAAAAATGTTGTTTATATATATAAATATACATATATTTTAAGAGGTACTAAGATTACCTAAAATATTACACGGAACCCACTGGGATTCCCATGTTGCCCACCTCCCACACCTCCCACCACATCCCACACAAACATTTCCCACAGTGTGGCCCACCAACCTCAATGAACTGACACATCCTAGAGCCTTGCCACCAACCATAGACCACAGTTCACACTGTAGACCACACTCTCTCCCACTCAGTTCTGAGTGGTGTGTGCTGATTTAAAATGGCCTACATCCATTGCCACAACAGTACTCAGGACAACCTCCAACTCCCAAAGAAGCCCCTGTATTTCAACTGCTCATCCCCTCCCTACCCAAAAACTGTCAAGTGGCCACTGGCTCCACCTCATTGTTATAATTTCTTGCATTGCAAGAATCACCATATGTAAGCAAGAGAATACCATCAAGTCCACTCTAGTCCATAGTTCTTCCCCCAATCCAGAGGTGACTGGGATGGTGATGTCCACTCCAACTCCAAGTGAGAGAGGGCTTATATCCCATGGATATGGTGGGTGGGATGATCCTGCCTGCAGATGCAGGCCCTCTCCATTCCCTGGGATGGCCATTGCCCATCGTTGTCTCCTCACCAGGTGACTTGGATGAGTCCATTGAGCTGTAGGGTAGGAGTTGCAGCTCCACCTAGATTTCATGCACACCTGGCACATAGGTAGGCGGGAGGCTCCAGTCTCTGGAAGTATAC
>JAKSZT010013004.1:82399-180386 GCA_026826555.1 Tolypeutes matacus | reverse complement strand
ATGGTTGCCGAATATTTTTTCCCATTGGGTAGGTTGCCTTTTTATTTTCTTAATAACATCCTTAGAGGTGCAGAAGTTTTTAATTTTGAGGAGATCCCATTTATCAATTTTTTCTCTTGCTGCTCGTGCTTTTGCTGTGAAGTTCATGAAACCATTTCTTATTACAAGGTCCTGTAGATGCTTCCCTACATTATCTTCCAATGTTTTTATGGTTTTGGCTCTTATATTTAGATCTTTGATCCATCTTGAGTTGATTTTTGTATAAGGTGTGAGATGGTATTCTTCTCTCATTCTTTTGGATATGGATATCCAGTTCTCCAAGCACCACTTGTTAAAGAGGCCACTCTCTCCCAGCTGAGTGGGTTTCGTGGCCTTGTCAAATATCAAATGACTGTATATGCGAGGATCTATATCAGAACTCTCAATCCGGTTCCATTGGTCATTAGGTCTATCCTTGTGCCAATACTACGCAGTTGTTATTTCCTCTTTTCTACTTCCTTTAGGTTTAGTTTATTGTTGTGTTTCCAATTCCTCCAAGTGTGCAGTTAGGTCTTCAATTTTAGCTCTTTCTTCTTTTTTAATATATGAATTTATGGCTATGAACTTCCCTCTCAGGACTGCTTTTGCTGCATCCCATAGGTTTTGATATGTTTTGTTGTTGTTTTCATTAGTTTCAAGGTAGTTACTGATTTCTTTTGAAATTTCCTCTTTCACCCACTGTTTGTCTAAGAGTGTGTTGTTTAACTTCCATATCCTTGTACCTAACCTGTTTCTCTGGCCCTTATTGATTTCCAACTTCATTCCGTTGTGGTCAGAGAAATTACTTTGTATAATCTCAATCTTTCTGAATTCATTGAGTGTTGTTTTGGGGCCTAGCATGTGGTCTATTTTGGGGTATGTTCCATGTGCACTGGAGAAGACTGTAAATCCCGCTCTATTTGGGTGTAGTCTTCTGTATATGGCTATTAACTCCAAATCTTCTAATGTATTGTTGAGTGCCTTCGTTTCTTTATTGATTCTCTGCCTAGATGTTCTGTCTAATGATGATAGTAGTGTGTTGTAGTAGTTTGTTGAAGTCCCCTGCTATAATTGTAGAGGAATTTATTTCTCCTCTTAGTTTTTCCAGAGTTTGCCTCACGTATTTTGAGGCACCTCGATTAGGTGCGTAGATGTTGATGATTGTTCTCTCTTCTTGAGTGATTACTCCTTTTACTAATATGTAGTGTCCATCTTTGTCTCTTACAATAGTTTTGCATTTAAAGTCTATTTTGTCTGATATTAGAATAGCTACTCCTGCCCTTTTTTGGCTATTGTTAGCTTGTAAAATGGTTTTCCAGCCATTCACTTTCAGCCTCCTTGAATCCCTGGGCCGAAGGTGGGTTTCTTGTAGACAGCATATAGATGGATCATATTTTCTTATCCATTCTGCCAATCTGTGTCTTTTGATTGGTGAATTTAATCCATTAACATTCAGTGTTATTACTCGTAACGAATTTCTTACTTCAGTCATTTTTTCTTTGGGTTAATGTATGTCATATGTTGTTTTGTTTCTCTTTTTGAGTTTTCAGTTGTTTTTAAACTCTCCTCCAACTCTCTCTCCTTTGTTTGTTCCTTTCAATTTGTAGAGATTCCTTTAGTATTTCTTGAAGTGCTGGTTTCTTCTTGACATACTCTCTTAATTGCTGTTTATCTGTGAATATTTTGAACTCTCCAACATTTTTGAATGCCAATTTTGCTGGGTAGAGAATTCGTGGCTGAAAGTTTTTTTCTTTTAGTGTTTTGAGTATGTCATACCACTGTCTTCTTGCCTCCATGGTTTCAGCTGAGAAATGAGCACTTAATCTTATTGTGCTTCCCGTGTATGTGATGGTTCTCTTTTCTCTTGCTGCCTTGAGTATTTTCTCTTTGTCTTGAGCATTGGACAGTTTGACAATTATATGTCTTGGAGTTGCCCTGTTGGGATTTATACTATTTGGGGTGCTCTGTGCTTCCTGGATCTGCACATCCATCTCTCTCAATAGAGTTGGGAAGTTTTCAACCATAACTTCCTTCAACACTCCTTCTGTACCCTTTCCCTTCTCTTCTCCTTCTGGGATGCCCATAATGCGTATGTTTGTGCGTCTTGCATTATCGGTTAATTCCCTGAGACCATACTGGATTTTTTCTATCTTTTTGTCTATCTTTTCTACAATCTCTTTGATTTCAACTGTGTTGTCTTCCATATCACTAATTCTTTCCTCTGCCTGTTCAATTCTGCTGCCATGTGAGTCCAGCGTCTTTTTCATTTCTTGACTTGTGTCTTTGTTCGCCATCATATCCATTACGTTTTTAGGTGTGTTAGCTATTTCTTCAGTATGTTCTCCCAGTGTCTTCTTTATATCCTTTATTTTTTTTTAAAGATTCTATTTATTTATTCATTTATCCCCCCCCTGCTGCTCATGCTCGATGGGTCAGCCAACCACGCCGTGCGGGCGGGCTTGCCTTCACCCAGAGGCCCCGTGAACTGAACACGGTGGCTCACACATGGCAAACGGGAGCCCCACTGATTGAGCCACAGCTGCTTCCCTCTTTATATCCTTAATCTCTTCCTTCAGTTCTTTAAGTTGGTCCATGATATTTGTTTGGATAGCTTTGATTAGTTGTTCGATGTACTGCATTGCTTCCCTGCTTTTTATATTGTGCACTGGACTGGTCCATGTTTTCCAGTTTCTCAGAGTCATTTGTATTTTTCTGTTGCCCTCTGGTCATCATATTATCTTGATGGGTTTGTTCAGTTGATTAGCTTTTCTCTATGCTCTAGAATTTTATTTAGCTGTTGGTTCTGCGTGTGAGTTAAGTTTTCTCTTTGGCAGTTTTTCTTCTTATTTTATTTCCTTACTTCTTTCTATGTTCCCTTGAAGGCAAAAGGTTAGGGCCAGAGGAATCAAAAGATGTAAGGAAGGCAGAAGGATAATAGAAATATTGATAAAAGTTAGAAGAGGGGCAAAATGAGATGAATATTTAACTTGTGCAGGCAGTGTAGAGTACTAGGAAAAATATGGAGTTCCTATTGTGGACTGGGAAAACAAATGGAGGAATATATATATATATATATATATATATATATATATATATATAGTGATTTAGAAGGCTAGAATTATGAGGAGGGAGAGAAATAGAAGAGAAAGGTCTGAAAGGAAAAAGTTAATACTATTAAAAAAAAAAGAAAAAAGAAGAAATCAAAATAGATGGGATAGAAATTGACACCCTTAAGTTGTGGGCCTATGAAAAAATGTTGTCTCTAAGAACCACAACAGAAAACAGAAGGCAGAAACATGTAGTTAGGATAAGCGATAGTTTGTAATACAGAATCAATATATACAGCGAGTGGGAAATTACTGAATAAGAAGCCCAACAAATAAGCCACCAGCTGGCAGCACCTATTTAAAAAAAAAATAGAAGGAAAAAGGAAGAGGGGAGGAAAATGGGAATAATAGCAATAGACCAGAAAGTAACAGAGAGAAACCAAAGATCCACACAGGCAAGCAGTCAAACAGAGCTAAGGTGGGTCAATGATTCCCTTAGGGCCCACATGGATCCTTCCTGCCTACTTGTGTTTATCAATGAATTTCCCCACAAGGTTCTATATGCAGGTCCTGAAGCAGCTTTTAGCTATTAAACTAAATTAAAAAGAATTTATTTTTCATTTGTTGAGTTGACCTCACTTTTTTTTTTTTTTTTTAGCCAAATGCAGGACCCAAAATAATTCCTCTTCTAGACCAACCCCCTTATGGAAGGGACCCTAGCTGGGCCCGTGGAAATTAATCAAGCCCGTCCCACTTTCCGGACTCCCCAGGTTAGCTGAAACTCTGATGTTAGTCAGTGAGGAGTGCTGAAGATGGCGGATTCCGCCCCTTCTGGCACCGAGCTCCAGCGTCCCCGGGCTGCTCAGTAAATCAGTTTGAGTGCAGATTCGCGTCTGCTCTCAGCCTAATGCTGCTTCAGGTCGGCTTATCTGCTCCCCAAAGCTATGGGGCGGTGCAGGCAGCCAGATCGATGTCTAAAAATATAAAATACCCTTCCCTGTCTTCCAACCGAACCCTCCCTTTTTTGGAAAGTGTCCCTTCCTCCTGGCTCCGCAGCAGCGGGTCTTATCCCTGGGTGGCTAGGGAATTCAGCTGCGTTCCCTGACCAAAATCCCCCTCTGGTTCACCGGGTGCTGACTAGCTCGTTTGTTCTGTTCACACAAGGTCCAAGGGGCACCAGGCAGTCAGCTCCCCAGAAAATAAAACTTTTTCGCCCCGCCCGCGGCTCCAAATGGCCGTTTTATTATTTTTTTTCCATAACCGCCGGGCTCAGCCACCTGTGCCAACCGCCACCGGCAGCCTCAAAACTCACGCATCTCCACCGTTCAGTTCACGCTGCCGATCCACACAGATAGATGTCCCAGGTTCTCACTCCACACTTGCACAGCACAGATCCCCGGGCAGGACCCCATCACCATTCCACCTTGATCTGGGAGCTTGCAGTGTGTGCCCTCCTACACCAACGCCATCTTGCCGCCCCTCCCTGCTATGATTTTCTATATATCTTTAATCTCTACTTTCACTTCAAGTTTGTTCATGACATTTGTTTGGGAATCTTTGATTATTTGTTCGATGTTCTGCATATATTCTTTTTTTTTTAATTTATTTTTATTGTGGGTAAAAATAAAAATTCTCACAATACATACATACATTTGTAAAATGATATATAAATATATATGCATATATATGTATTTGCTCACAAAAATGTTATATATATATACATATATTGTATGAGGTGCTTAGAATACCCAAAATATTACACGGAAACCACTGGAATTCCCATGTTGCCCACATCCCACACCTCACACCACATCCCACACAAACATCTCCCACAAGTGTGGCCCACTACCCTCAATGAACTTACACGTCCTGGAGCCTTGACACCAACCATAGACCACAGTTCACACTGTAGACCACACTCTCTCCCACTCAGTTCTGAGTGGTGTGTGCTGATTTAAAATGGCCTACATCCGTTGCCACAAGACAACCTCCAACTCCCAAAGAAGCCCCTTTATTTCAACTGCTCATCCCCTCCCTACCCCAAAAGTGTCAAGTGGCCACTGGCTCCACCTCATTGTTATAATTTCTTGCATTGCCTGAATCACCATATGTGATCAAGAGAATACCATCATGTCCACTCTAGTCCATAGTTCTTCCCCCAATCCTGAGGGGACTATGATGGTGATGTCCACTCCAAATCCAAGTGAGAGAGGGCATATATCCCATGGATATGGTGGGTGGGATGATCCTGCATGCAGATGCAGGCCCTCTCCATTCCCTGGGATGGCCATTGCCCATCATTTTCTCCTCACCAGGTGACTTGGATGAGTCCATTTAGCTGTAGGGTAGGAGTTGCAGCTCCACCTAGATTTCATGCACACCTCGCACATAGGTAGGCGGGAGGCTCCATTCTCTGGAAGTATACCTAAAAATTCCAGCATCACATATAGGTTTGAATAGAAGGGATTGGTGAACCATGTGCAGGGAGGACTTATTTGAGTCTAATTCTGTCATTCTCAGGAGCACAGGTTCCAAAATAGAACCCACTGATAAGGAATCAGTCTCTGGGGCTATCCCCCCTTATATAGGACCAGGCTGTCTCCGGAGCTCTCAGGAAACCCTCTGAGTGGGGTGATAGGCACTTAGATGTTCTATGAGCTCCTACTGAGGTGTGCGTAAGAGTTACCTCTGGGATGAACTCCCGACTCTCTTTGAAGTCTCTTAGCCACTTGAACTCATTTGTCTTTACCATTTCTCCCTTTTATTCAAGGTCTTTTTCCAGTTGTGTTGCCAGTTGGCACTTGGTATTAATCCCTCGTTGCCAGGGAGGCTCATCCCCGGGAGTCATGTCCCACATTGGGGGGAAGGTAATGCAATCATATGCTGAGTTTTGCTTAGAGAGAGGCCACATTTGAGCAACAAGGAGGCTCTCAAGTGGCAACCCGTGGGCACCCCACAACTGCAGGCTAAGTCTCATTTACAAGAGCAAAGACTCAGAAAGGTAGTCATCAATAAAAAAAAACACATCAGTGGGTCATCCTATTTTGACAGGCACTGTCCCTACACTCAGAGGACTATTGCTGCTCCCTTGGAGACTGTGACAGAGCTCTCCAGGCTAGGAATTCAGATTCGCTCATTTATTGTGTGATTATCCAACCATTGTGACCATTCTTGGTTTTTGGTTCTTCATTGGAGTGGTCCATGTCTTCCTGTTTCTCAGTGTGGTTTGTAATTTTTCGTTGCCCTCTAGTCATCATTTTATCTTCAAGAGTTTATTCAGTTGATTATCTTCTCTCACTCCTCTCATGTTGTATTTACTTGGTGTTCCTCTGTGTGTGTTATATTTTCTCTTTGACACTTTTTCTTCTTATTTTGTTTTCTTGCTTATTTCTATGTTACTGTGCAGGCAAAATTTTAGTGCCAGAGTGATTGAACGATGTGAGAAAGGAAGAAGGATAAGAGTAATATTGATAAAATTTACAAGAGTGGCCAAATAGGACATAGTGAAATGAATATTTAACTTGCATAGGCAGTGTACAGTAATAGGAAAAAAACTGGAGTACCTACAATGGCCTGGGAAAACAAATAGTAGAATATATATATAATAATTTAGAAGGCCATAATGATGAGAAGGGAGAGAAAGAGTAAAGAAAAAGCTAAAAGGAAAAACTAATATTAATAAAATAAGAAGTAATCAAAATAAATAAAATAGAATTTGGTTCCCTTATGTTATGGGCAAATGAAAAAGCATGGCATCTAATAACCACAACAGAAAGCAGAATGCAGAGAGATGAAGGAAGGAGAAGAGATAGCTTGGGATACAATATCAATATAGACAGAGAATGGGAAATCAGTGAAGAAGCAGAACAGCAAATAAGAGTTAAGCTAGCAGCACCAAATTTTTTTTTAAAAATGAAGGAATATAGAAAGGGGGCAGGAGGAAAGAAGAAAGAAAAGCAAAAGACAACAAATAAACAGAGAAAAAGCAAGCAACCACACCAGCAAGCAATCAAACATAGCTAAGGATGAAGTGTTCCTTCTAAGGTCCTTGCCGATCCTCTCAGCCTCCTTGTGTTTATTAATTTTCCTTCCGGGTTCTCTCTGCAGCTTTTGGGGCAGATTTTTGGTATTAAACTGAATTAAGAACCAGAATTCATTTTTTAAGTGACTGTGTTCTTTTTTTTTTTTTTGGTGATATAAAGGAACCAAAAGATGTTCTGTCCTAGATTTCCCCCCTTCACTGAGGGGACCCTAAATAGGCTCGTGGTAAATAATCAAGCCCTTCTCACTTCCTTGCCTCCCCAGGGGTTAGAAGCTATGATTTTTTCAGGGCAGAGTGATAAAATGAGTTGAATCTGCCCCCTCTGGGGCCTGGTCTTAGTGTCCGCAGTCCTCAGGGTAAATCAGGTTTCCTCAGCAGTTTCCCCTCTACCCTAAGCCTGGCACTGTTTCAAGCCAGCTTATCTGATCCCTGAATCTAGGAGGGGATCCAGGCATCCAAATCCACAGAAGCTAAAACCCTCTTCACCTTGTGTCAGAGCCCTCCATTCCTCAGAGTATGCTGCCAAAAAACCGGGAGCTTGAGACCTGGTTACAGGATTCATGATTCAAATCAGCCATTGTCCCTGTGTTTGTGGCTCCTCCATCTGTGTTAACCACCACAGGCAGGCTCAAAACTCAAGAATGTCCACCAAACACTCCACACCATTGATCTGCACCCTGCTAAGTAACCCAAGCTTCTCATTTCGTGTCCCCACAGCAGACCCTTGAGCAGGACCCTACCCAATATTGGCCATCTCCAGAGAGTTAGTGAGCATCCTCCTAAACTGATGCCAACTTGCTCCTCTCCTGTAGCATTTTCTTATAAGGCACCCCAAAGGTTTATATATTTTCAGTTTCTTAACCTGATTCTGATGTGTATTCAAGTTTAACAACCACTGAACTACAGTTGCTTGACTTCTACTTAACTCCAATTTGACTTATTATATTAAATCAGAAATGATTCTTTCATAATAAGATGATATACTTCTAATGTCAAGTATTTTAAGAAGTTAGTAAATTTATTTATATTTTTAAGTTTTACTCCAATATTTTTCTCATATGTGATAAGGTATGGGATGAATGAAACAAGAGAATGCATGTATATACAAACAGAAATGTGTACCCAAAAGATTGTGCCAATGCAGGTAATTCTGAGGAGGGAGGTTGCGACTAGAAAAGGAATTTTACTGTTTGCCATAACAGACATAAATTATTTTTATACTCTTTACATGGATAATTTGGTTATAATTTAAAAGAAATTATGAATATAGTACACAATGAAATCATACAAATTTGTTGAATTGAAGATATTAATTTGTATCTGCAACATTACTGGGTGGGCACTTCCCCACACATTTTCGAAATACAGTCGCCCACAAAGGAAAACTGCTCTCACCCCTGGGACCCTTCCATGCTGCCTGGATGGGTGGAGGTCACCCTCAGCAGCAGTTTGCACAGAACATAATGAGTTGGATGCAAACATGTGAAGGGCACACTGCTCTCTACACATTTCCGTTTAGAGGGCTGTTATCACCAGAGAAGATGATGGACTTCCTGCTACTTACTCCCCAATGAAGACTGGCCAGAGTGACTCACATCACTAACTGAGGCTGTGAGTGCTGAGCAGGGCTTTCTCCCTGTCCAAATTTGTGCATCCAGTACCTATGATGATAGTTTTCATTGGGTTCTGAGAGTTTGGTTCCAAAAAATGACATTCCCTCTCTGGATTGGGTAACAGCAGTGAACACGTGTTACATTCCAGCTTCTTAAGTTGTTCATCAGCTTCTTCTGATCCAACCCCTCCATTCTCCTCTGGAATTGAAGAAGTCTGCATCATTTCAACACTGTTAAAAATATGTTGAAAATTTAATATTAAATTATTCTGAGAAATATCTGTCATCGGCACCCTCTGAGGTTTTATGCAAACATTACACTCTGTCATAAACTCACTTCTATTCTTTTCAGCCCTAGGTCCCAGAAGTTTCTAGGATTTCTATATATTCATTAGGATCGCTGGTCTAATAATCCTCATTCTGGTGATGTTATTGCTGTAGCCAATGCTGTAATGTGAGTTTTGACAATTCCTTCGTGTCACCAACAGTTTTCATCTTGGCATTTCTTTCCTTAGCTGCCCCAAGATTGGAAAAAGTGAATGTAGATCTAGAAGCTAGAGGCAAGAGTGTGTGCCTGAGAACAAGGAGGGGTGCAGTAAGAGCAACCTCCTCAGAGGGTCAATGCTGGAGTCCAAGGGAAGGAGGGAATGGCAAAAGGAGCAGAGGCAGGTAGTCGCCTCTCTGTGCCCCGACTCCTCTGTGCACAAGACCCCAGGTCACATGCTTTGATCTCACCCTACACACCTGGCCGACACCTGCCTGAGGCAAGTACATCATACTGAGGCATCTGTGACATGATACTAGTCCCCAAACCTTGTGACTCCCCTGCCTGACTCCTTGTCTTGCAGGCCTTGCTGCCCAAGAGCACTTCCCCCTCCATCTTACCAGAACTATGTCCTGCCTTGTCTGCAGAAAACCACAGTTTACTGGCGATTTCACTGGGAAGCAGCCTCACACTGTCACTTGAGAAGCGTGCAGTTCTCCAAACCTGTGGTCCAGGCTGTTTGAGTTTGCCAAGTCCTGCCAATGCAAAATACCAGAAATATGTTTACATTTATTGGAACTTATTAGGGTTAAACTTACAGTTCTGAGGCTGAGAAAATGTCCAAATCAAGGCATCATCAAAAGTGCTGTCTTAAGTAGGTCAGCTGCTGCACTCCTTTCAAGGCAAAATGTTGGGCTTGCCTGACTCTCTCTGCCTTCTCCTCCAAACACACTTTCTCCCAGAGCTCAGCAGTGGGCCATCAGACACAATTGCTCACACCTCTCCTTCCTCCTCTGGCCTTAATGTGTTCAGATTCAATCTGCTCCATGACTCCAGCCTCTGACCTCTCCCTCAGCCTCTCAAGGTTTCTGGGTCTCTCCACAAATGTAGGAGATCCTGGAGCCCTCTCCCACATGGCAGGGTAATCATGGATGCACTTTTTCTCTATGTGTTCCATATATGTAAGATTTCAGCACAATTACTCGGGTCCATCCTGGTGCCTGAAATCTAATCAGAGGACCTTAACTAAAGTAAAGCAATCTAACAAAAAGTGACCTAATCAAAAGGTCCCTTATCTGAATTTAACCTAAATGCCCTACATAGAAAAGGCTTACACACCTAGCAATGGGCTAGTAAGAACATACATTTCTTGTGTTAATTTAAGCCTCAAACAAGTGCATTAACCCAGGGCACACAGTTAAGTAGGGTCTCCTAAGTCTGGGAGAAATGGTAACTCATGAAGCTGTGGCTGTACTTTGAGTGTGGCTATCAATGAGCAAAATGGTGTGCTGACCACCATTGCACTGGTCCCTAGAATGGCCCCAAGAAGATCTAAATATACTGTGCTTTCACCACCAAATCTTATCTCCAAACTCTTTTTTATCTCTGACTCTCTTTGAAGTCTCTTAGACACTTGAACCCATTTCTCTTTACCTTTTCCCCATTTTTTCAAAGTCTTTTTCCAATAATGTTGCCAGTTGGCACTTGTTATTTATCCCTAGTTGCCAAGGAGGCTCATCCCTGGGAGTCATGTCCCATGTTGGGGGGATGGTAATGCATTCACATGCTGAGTTTGGCTTAGAGAGAGGATATATTTGAGCAAAAAAGAGCCTCTCAGGATGCAACCCTTAGGCACTCCATAACATTAGGCTAAGTTTCAATTACAATAGCAAAGACTCATGAGGTTACTCATCAATAAGAAGAACCCATCAGTGGGCCATCCTCTTTTGCCAGACACTGCTCCTGCACTGAGGGACCTCTTGCTGCTCCCTTGGAGAATGTGGCAGGGCTCTCCAGGCTGGGAATTCAGATTCACTCATTTATTTAGTGATTGTCTACTCACCATGAACATGCTCCATCCCTTGATCATTTGAACAATTTTATATATCTTTCATGTATATTGAGATGAACTTACTCCCATGAATCCCCTATCCCAGACAACCCCCAACAATGATACTCTGCAGCCCCCATTGTAACCCATCTGTAATCTAAATATTCCTTGGGCATGAAGCTCCAACAGGTTGTGTTTTTGGGCCAGGACCATCCTCTTCAATTATGAAAAGTATAGCACAGGAAGTAGAGAAAGAAATTCAGAGTCTATGTAATTTTCTTTTTTACTTTTCCAGTAACAGTAACTCAAATTCCAGTAGATGCTAACAATCCCCAAGGATGTGTAGAACATGAGCATGCTCCTATTCCTTCTAACACTATCAAAGAGTTAAAACAAGCATGCACTCAATATGGTGTAAATTCTCCTTATACTCAAGAATTGGTGCAAGGAATAGCACAACAAACAGATTAATACTCTGGGACTTGGATATGTTAGCTCAAGCTGTTCTTAATTTAGCAGAATTTTTACAATTTAAAACTTGGTGGGCTGATGAAGCTAAAATTGTAGCATGACAAAATCAACAGCAAAATCAAACAGTCCTATTACTGCTGAACAAATATTAGTAACAGGTCAATGGGCTGGGACACCCATGATGATATGCCATTGTACAAGTGCGATTGTGCTACCTAGCTCCCTTGCAATGAATCTCCACCCCGGGACAGCCTGTACAATCATTTTCAAACATTGTCCAAGGAAATACTGAACATTATGCTGAATGTGTAGCAAGGCTGGCAGATGTAGTCAACAAGGCAGTAACTCAATCTGATCTTAAGAAATACTTATTCTGATGTTGGCTTTTAATTATGCTAACAGTGTTTGTAAAAAGGCTTTATGTATGATCAAGGGAAATGGAAGAACTTTACAGGATTAAATAAATATATGCCAAAACAGTGGCCCTAATACGTATAACATGAATCTTCTTGCAGCTGCTCTAAGAGGACATAGTCCTATGATTACTAATTTAAATTGCTTTACATGTGGGAAACCAGGTGATATGAGAAAAAGATTGCCAAACCAAAACTAGTGTAAGAGCTCCATTTTGCAGCAATATTAAATCAATACCAAATCGTATGTGTCTGAAATGCCAAAAAGTGTTACACTGTGCCAAGGAATGCCATTCTAAATATCAGAAAAATGGTAGTCTCATTAATAAGTCGGGAAACTTCCAAGCAGGCCTTGCTCAAGGCCCTCAGACAAACAATATGAGCACATTTCCCAGCCTTCCTCAAATTTACCTAGTCAGCAACAGAGCAGTCCACTCCAACCTGTAACAGCATTTAAAGCAGTTACCAAAAGTGGTACACCTGGCAATCCTTCCTCAGCTGAAACTAATTTTATTAGTCCTTCACTGAGTATACCCAAAATTAAGAACAGGAATTAAAAGGCCTACCACAGTAATTTTAACTTTGAGCCTAAGTGTACTCCTAAAAAGTAATAATCCATCTTAAATATCTGTATAAACTGCTAAATTAGCACTTAACTGTATTTAGGCTGTTTAAGTTGTCCTGGCTGGTTGCTGATTACGAACAAAAGTGTTTCAAAGAACAAGCTTATATATTAAAGGTAACAAAGATTCCAGAAAAAATCTTAAACTGCTAAAATCAAAGATGTGAAATGATGGACGTCTTGAAGACAGCCATAACAAAGGAGTAAAAATTATGGGTCAAATTATTAAGCTTTATGTTTCTGTTAGTGTGTCATAGTTCTTTTTGTATTTGTCTGTTTGTTCAGTGTCGGTGTATATTTTGATACCTCTGGATGGTAATATTAAATTGATAAATGAAGGTTATTATGAGAGCTCTATTCAAATGGCCAAAAATTAAATAGGCATTTATATTAATAAATAAAAATGGATATTAGTTTAAAAAATAACAATATTTATACTCAAATTAAATCATTATTCTAACAAGTTTGTTTAATGTTGATGGTAATTATATATTGTCATAAAATTGCTTGCAAGTAGTTTCCAAAATCATTGTGGTAACTAAAGTATGGAACGTATATGGAATATGCTTTTATTATTAAACAATGTAAAATGTGGGACAAAACCTGAATAAATATAAAATTGCAAAAGGCTTGTGAAAAAGGAATTTTTGTTGTCAAATCTAATATTTAAGCAGTCTATCTATAAAAATTTAAAAGCTTTAATGTCAAACAATGTAATAATATAATGTTAATATTTTACTGTTTCTCAAAGTTTCTCAAGTCAGTAGTTTGTTTTAGTAAAAGTTTACAAAGTTTTTCTCCTCAAAATCAGTATGCAATAAAGAAAGTCTGTTTTACCAAAATAGCTTCTTGTACTTTAACCTTATAATTTCCATGAAGAAACAGGTCTTATCACTTTTAAAAAGAACACAATGTTTGAACCTGCTTTCTCAATGTCAAATCATGAAAGATAGCTTTTATTTCAAACTGTCACAAATAACTTGGTCTTTTACCTAAAAAACAAATAAAATACTAAAAATAGTTAAGTTCATGTGATTTCAGTTAAATGAAGTATTTAAAACTGTTGTACAATTAAAATAAATTTTCTATTTTTATAACAATTAAAGCTGTATGAACCAAAAGTTCATATGAATACTTTAAAAGTGTATAAAATTCCTGAAAATATAATAATGTTTCAATAAAATAGTAAATAAAATATAATGTTTAATTATAATTTTTAGTTAATTACAAAAAGAAAGCAGCCATTAAATGCTGATAGGGTAGTGCATAACAGTAAATTTTAGTAAAATAAAATAACACCACTGCAGCATGCAGTGGTCCCAAATATTGCTAGTTTGTTGCAAAAAATTAATATCCAGTTATGTCACTATCACTTTGTTTTAAAACCTGCTTAAGCTTTCTTTAATATTTTCTTAAACAAGTCAAGCCAACCCACATTCCACTTCCTGTAAAATAGTCAACAATAAATCAAGTTTATATTCAACTCTGTAAACAACAGCCCTGATTCTAATTATACTGTTAACAAAAAAAAAACAATGCAAGGATTAAAATTACAAGTTAATGTATGACCCCCAGCCCAAAAAGGAAATACTAATTTGTTTTTACCTATGCCTCAAACTATACAAAATTTTAAAAAATGATGTCATTCTAATCATGCTACTAAGAATCTTAAATGCTTAAGAAATAAACGTTTATTCATTGGATGTCTGTTGTATAATCTACTGTAGTTATGAATTATGTATAATATACTTAAATACTAATCAAAACTTCAATACAATACATTGCATATATATATATATATATAATTTAATAAATTGTTTGTTACACATAATTCTTTTATTAAGTAAATATATAAATCTTTGGTTTAAATTTGAACAGTCCTGAAACTAAATATCTTTTTTCAAAAAGGTTTAGAAAGTATTGTTCAAGCCTAAAATAAAGCATCATGCAGAAATCTTTGTTAATCAACAAACCAATGCCTTGCTAGTTAACACTTTTCACATTTCAGGGAAAATATTGGAAATTAAAGTAGGAAGTACATCAAGGACGTTTTGTAACAAATTTTTAAAAAATAAAGTGCATTTCAACAGGTGTTGTATTCCTCCCTCAGGGAGATGGCCCCTCTCCCAGGGATTGATGCATAAACCTTAAAATTTACTGCCCAGGGAGTGTTGTTTTCCTTCCTAAGGAGTCTGGCCTTCCTCGGGATTAGCAAAATACACACAAGTTGGCCTCTATAGTACTATCAAATTCATTAAGCCTAAACACAGTCAACCAAAATTCTGGTACCAGTTGCTACTGCAACACTTCCCAGTTAAAAGCTAAATATTAGTAAATACATATATAAAACTGCTCTATTTATCTGTCATTCTGCAACTTTGTTCAATATTGACTTAATCTTTTAATTAGTTATGGTATTTGTTTCTCACCCTAATTGTCAATATAAGCTTATTAAATTAAATATATATTAACATTTATCTTGTATCTATCCAGGACTCTAGCCAAAAATATGCCAAGTATATCAGTGTAACCCCTGATTTAGTAAGCCTGTGAATGTATGTATACTTATCCTTAAAAATTAACAGTTAAATATCTAATAATGCTGCGAAAACAAAAATGGTGGAAATGGAGAGGTGTGAGAACAATTATATCAAGCTTTATTTACAATAATTTTTTTCAGCCAAAGGTCAGAATCATATACATCAGCAGCAGAGATTTTCTTGCCAAAATCAGGCAACAATACAGAAACAAATATTGTACAACTAGATTCCTGAAAGCATAAATGTAATAATCAATAGGATAAGGCAGAAGTTAAGTTAGAACATATGGACGAGGTTTTACTCTTATCATTACAGATAAAGGAGATAAGCTTTGGGTCCTGTCCAGTCATCTGAAACCTAGACATAAACAATCCAATGAAGCTGACACAAAAAGCAGAAAAGATGGTAACTTCTAAAAGGCAGAATGTCAATCTAACAGAGTTATTCCTTACTATGCTTACCTTGAGAACCACATCAGTAAAAAGTGCACTTTCACATAATTATACATATTGGGGTTATATTACTAATTCAGCTCTTTTAGAATTGTTGACTTGGGGGGGTGGCAAATCCTACCCTGTTTATATTAATCAGTCTTTTTATTTTTCTGGACAGGTTAATTCTTGCTTCCTCTAAAACCTGATAAGGAAATGAAATTTATTGAAAATTTCATTTTCTTGAACGAAATAACTGCATAGGATCCATTGATCCATGATTAGATCCACAAAATCATAGTACAGTGATAAATTGCATACATACCATATTTCATCTGACGTTGTGCACTTTAATAATTCTTATAGAATTGTAAAGAACCGGACCTTTATAGGGATACCAAAACGTAATGTAAACACAACCATAAGTTGAAAAATTAGTATTTTAACAAAAACAACTAATGAAAGCTATCATTATTTTTAGAATCTTTTGGACGTCATAAGTATAAATACGTCACTAAATTGCACTCATCAGGGAAGATTTATCCCACAACTATGGGACACTAAACTTAACAAAAGTAAAAATTATTTGTGGAAATTATTTTTTGGAACTAGCCCAATCTTTGAATGACACGACAATAAAACTAATATTACCAGTTTAAAAAGAAAATCCACTTAATTTCTTAAAGTATATGTACAGGATCCCATTGTTTTTATAGTGTGAACAGCAATCATTAATCAAACATGTTTTTTTTATGCAGTAATTGTGCCCTTTACACTTGTGTATCAAAGTCTGTTTTACAGAACAGCACTACTGCGGTTCAAATAG
Source organism: Tolypeutes matacus (assembly GCA_026826555.1). NCBI lineage: Eukaryota > Metazoa > Chordata > Mammalia > Cingulata > Chlamyphoridae > Tolypeutes > Tolypeutes matacus. The sequence continues at coordinate 164,049 of JAKSZT010013004.1, read as the reverse complement.
GACATCAACATCATGGAATAAGGCTTCTGATTTGCATGAATCACTGCTGGCAGGCTTCCCCTGAGAAATAAATCCTTTGGCACTTTCTAAATCATGATTTGAAAAGTACCAAATGTTTAATTGGATTAATTATAGCTGCTATATTAAGGCTTATAAGTATTATTACAGCTGCTGCTGTGGCAGGAAGTGCCCTACATGAGAATATCCAAACATGACAATATGTTAGAAATTGGCATCATAATGCTAGTGAGCTATGGCATAGTCAGGCATATATTGACAGCAGATTAACAAAAGGCTTAAGGACTTAGAGATGGCTGTTACACAAATGGGAGATCAGGTATATACTAAATTTAAAACAAGGGAAAAAGTGTGATTGGAATGAAAGTGCTTTTTGTATCACTCCTCTCCCAAGCAATGATTCCCATTATGAAGGAGAAAAAATTAAAAATCACTTAATAGGTCATCACACAAATTTATCTTTGGAAATTACAGATTTGCAAAAGAAGATTTTGAGCATGTCTCAGTATCAACTTACTACACTACCATGTAGCAAATTTTGGCAATCAGTGACAGATCAATTAAATAAAATAAACCCCCTACATGGATGGAAATCAACCTCTGTACTTGCTAACTTCAGTGTGATGACCATTGGTGCTCTGCTACTCTTAACTGTATTAAGAGGCATTCACAAAACCCTGCTGTCCTGCATTAATAGGGCTGAGAAGGCCAGCAATGCCAATAACTTGATTCTGCTTAAAACCCTTAACTCTCAAACCCCTGTCCATGGAGCTTGACTGGTGGCCCGTGGTGGGTAACACCTTCAGAGGAGGGCAACCTAACACAGGCACAGTCACCCTTTACCAAAAACAAAAAAGGGGTACTTGTTGGAAAAGATGCTGGGAGGCAGAGCATAAAGGGTTAAGCATTTTAAAAGCATGCTTGCTGGCAGAGTAACTTTAGTAATTGTCTCCCAAGACACTGTATACTGCAAATATCAGTAGGAAGAGGCAGAGCAGAATGAGCACACAACAAAGATGTTATTGCCTGAATTCCCAAGAAAGATTGTCTGGGAACACAGGAAGAGGCAGCGCTCTCACTTACCAAGCAGAGGAAATATTGAAGGATGCCCTAATTTTATTTTCATCTTTATAGTATAAAAAGCAGCTTCAGCCAAAATAAACTTGCCTGCATTCCACATGGAGTGAATGTGGAATGGTACCTAACTTTCTTTGGATCATTCCAGGCACTGTCTACCTCTGCACTGAATTACAACTGCCTGCTTTCTACTACACTCCAATTTTTCTTAGTATTTTAAATCAGAAATGAGCCTTTCAGAAGATGTTATTGATATAATCTTCATTTCTAGACTCTCTTCCAGGCCTCTCTCTCATGTATTTTCTTTTCAGGCTCTAACAAACCCTTTAATATTTCCTGCAAAGCCAGTCTCTTGGTTACAAACTCTCTCAGTTTCTGTTTGTCTGTGAGTATTCTAAAGCTGCCCTCATTTTTGAAAGGCAATCTTGCTGGATGTAAGATTCTTGGCTGGAAGTTTTTCTCTTGCAGTATCTTAATTATTGCATACCACTGTCTTCTTTCCTCCATGGTTTCGGATGAGAAATCGGCACTTAATCTTACTGAGTGTATTAGTCAGCCAAAGGAGTGCTAATGTAAAATACCAAAAATGGGTTGGTCTTTATAAAGGGTATTTATTTGGGGTAGAAATCCGCAGATACCAAGCTATAATAATAATAATAATAAGTTGAGTTGGGGGAAATACTTTGGTTAGTAGTAATATTTTGAGGATGCTCTTTCATCATTACTCAAAAATGTTTCACAACAAGGCAAAGTATTGGTGGTAGGGTGAGGTATGAGAGCCCTCTGTGATATTATGTATGTTTGTTTTGTAAGTACACAACTATTACTATATATTTATTGTTTAAATATGTTTATGTGTGACTGATATACTTCAATAAATTTTTTTAAAGTTTAAAAAAAATAGAAATGAGCCTTTCATAATTAGATGATATACTTCTAATCTCAAGTATTTTAAGAAGTTAGAAAATTTATTCATATTCTTAAGTTGTACTCCAAAATTTTTCTCATATGTGATAGGGTATGGGATGGATGAACTTAGAGAATGCATGTATTTACAAACAGAAATGTGTTAGTAAAAAAAAGGTTGTGAGTGAATCTATATCCACTTCCACAAGAGTACAGACTTAATATGAAGGCAGAAGTTGTAAGAATTTAGGAATATATGTTCTCTCACTGCAAGCATTGTTTCCTCAAAATAAAACTTATATGAATGTATCTTAAATTTGAGGGAATTTGCATCATGCTTACCTAAGAATGAGGGAATCTATGTAAGGTAGAAGAATGAAGACAATGTGTTTTGCCAGTTTGACCCACATGGTGCTCCTTCCCTTTAAGTGTAATGAGTGTGAAGTTTTCTTGGAAATTCAACCTCATGAGATACCAAAGAATGAATCCTTCAGAGAAACCATTTGGGATTTCATGAATATGGGAATGCTAGGGTCACATCAATGAAACATGCAGAAGTAATACCCTGTGAATGTAAGGAATATTGGAAATCCTTCATCCAGGCATTAAATCTCACTGAGCATGAAATATTCATACATTAGATAGTATTGTAATAAACATGGGAATGTTTCCATCTGAAATAAAACCTCATGGAATATGAAAAAATTCAAACTAGAGAGAAACCATATGTGTGTCCTGAATGTAGTCTGCTCTTTACAGTCGTTTTTTACTCCTCACTTTAAAAGCCATACAGGGGAACAAGCATAGAAATGTTATACATGTGGGAAACTTTTCAATCTAAGAGAAAACCTCTTTATTCATCAGAAAACTCTTACTGAAGAGAAATGATATGTATGTGGGAAAGCTTTAACTCAAATGTTAAATCTCAGGTCCAAGAGGTTTCCTAGTGCAAAGAAACCGTACGCATGTAAGGCATGTGAAAAAGCCTTTAGGTAAATATCCTATCTCATAGAACATGAAAAAAAAACTCATAATGGACAGAAACAAAATGAATGTAAAGAATGCAGAAAAGCCTTCAGCAAAAAGCAATTGTTCATTTACCATCAGAGTATTCATTCTGGAGAAAAATCTTATATATGCAATGAATGTGGAAAAGCCTTCAACCAGAAGGCAAACCTCATTAACTATCCTAGAATACATACTGGAGATAAAACCTGTGAATGTGATGGATGTGGGAAATCTTTCATTCAGAAATCAAGCCTCATTACACACCAGAGAAGACAAACTGGAGAAAAACCCTATATATATATAAGGAATGTGGAATAGCCTTCAGCCAGATGCAGTATCTCATTTAACATTACAAAATTCATACTGGAGAAAAGCCCTGTGAATGTAATGAATGTGAAATTCCAAAGAATCTCCACCTCCAGTCTGTGCAACTTGTTGCCAATCTTTGAAGGAAGCAGCTGTGACTGTGCAATTCAGGATGTCTTTCTCCTCTTGGAAAAGTGCACTTGCAGTTTGTTCTGAGATCTGCTACTCCCACATCTTCTTCCACACTCATATGTTTTCAATTTGTTACCAATAACTTATGCATCAGAACTCGAGATTTCTTAGTTTATGTAAAGATGGGCTTTCCACTTATTTCAAATTATCCTGGTTGTTTTCACTGTTTCTTAAATACATTACATTCTTGGTAAGCATATAAGAAATTACCTTTTTAAAAATAATGCTGCCCATTATTGTATCATTTTCCAACAAAGCACACCAACCATTGATATTTTTCCAGTTTCTTCACCTCATTCTGATGAGGATTCAAGTTTAAATCCACCGAACTACAGTGGACTGCTTTTTATTTAACTCCAATTTTCTTTGTTATTTTAAATCAGATGTGATCCTTTCATAATTAAATTATATACTCCAAATCTCAAGTATTTTAAGAAGTTAGGAAACTTATTTAAATTCTTATGTTGTACTCCAATATTTTTCTCAAATGAGATAGCATGTGGGAAAAATGAAAGTAGAGAATGCATGTATTTTCAAAAAGAAATGTGTGCACAAAAGAATCTGCCAATGCAGATAATTCTGAGGAAAGAAGAATGGGGCTTGGGCCTAGAGAAGGAATTTGGCTGTTTTCCCTAACAAATATAAATTATTTTTATACTCTTTGCATGGATAATTTGGTTATACTTTAAAAGAAATTATGAAAATAGTACACAATGATATAATACATAGTGGTTCATTTGAAGATATTGATTTGTATTTGCAACATTACTGGGGGGCAGTTCCCTTCATCCTTTGCAAATACAGTCACCCATAAAGGAATAGTGCTCATACCCTCAGCCCCTTGCCAGCTGCCTAGATGGAGGAGGCCTCCCTCAGCAAGACAGAGCACGCAGCATGAGGAGCATGGACGCAACCATGTGAAGGCAACCCTGTTCTCAACATGTGTCCTGTTAGAGGGCTGATAACACCAAAGTAGAAGACGGACTTCCTTCTGCTTCCTCCCCAGTGAAGACCTGATAGAGTGACTCACGTCACTAACTGAAATTGTGAGTGTTGAGAAAGGTTTTCTCCCGGTCCTCCTTTATGCATCCACAACCTGCGATGATGGTTTTCATTGAGCTTCTAAGAGTTTGGTTCCCAAACAGAACACTCCTTCTCTGGCTTGGAGAACTGCAGTGAACATGTGTTACATTCCAGCTTCTTCAGGTGTTCATCAGCTTCTTCCCATCCAACCCCTCCGTTCTCTTCTGGAATTGAAGAGGTCTGCATCATTTTAAACTTTGTTCAAAATGTGTTGAAAATTTTATATTTAATTAGTCTGAGAAATATCTGACATCTGAACCCTCTGAGGTTTTCTGCAAACATGGCACTATCTCACAACATCACTTCTATTCTTGTCAGCCCTAGGCCCCAGGACTTTCTGAGATTCCTGTACTATTCATTAGGGTCATTGGCCTAATGTTGCTCATTCTGGTAATGTTATTGCTTTACCCAATGCTGTAATGTGAATTTTGACATTTCCTTCCTGACACCAACAGGTTTCATCTTGGCATTTCACTTTGTTTAGCTGCTCTAATATTGGAGAAGATGAATGTAGAACTGAAAGCAGGAGACCTGAGTTTGTGCCTGAGAACGTGGAGGGATAGAGTAAGAGCAGCCTCTACAGAGGGTCAACACTGGAGGCCAAGGGAAGGAGGGAAGGGCAAAAGGAGCAGGAGCAGGACATCTCCTCTCTGTGCTGTACTCCTCTGCTGACTCCGACCCGAAGACCCATTCTTTTATCTCCCCCTGTCCAACTGGCTAACCCCTGCCCTAGGCAGGTACATCATATTGGTACATCTCTTACTTTGGACTAGTCCCCAAACCCTGTGACTCCACTGCCTTCCACCCTGTCTTGTAGGACTTGCTGGCCAAGAGCACTTCTCCCTCCATCTTTCCAGCACTCAGTCCCACCTAGTCTGGAGATACACACAGTTTACAGGTGAATTCACTGAGCAGCAGCATCACACTGCCATTTGGGAACAGGGCACCTCTCCAAATCTAAGTCCCCAGCTGTTTGAATTTGCCAAGCGATGCCATAGCAAAATACCAGAAATAATTTGGCTTTTATTGGAATTTATTAAGGTTAAAGTTTACAGTACTGAGGCTGTGAATATGTCCAAATCAAGGCATCATCAAAAATGCTGTCTTAACATAGGGCTGCTGCTCCTGGACTCCAGCCAACAAAAATGTTGGGCCTGCCTGTCTCTCTCTGCCTTCTCCTCCAAACTCACTTTATCCCTGAGGTCAGCAGTGGGCCATCAGACACAATTACTCACACATCTCCTTTCTCCTCTTGCCTGGATATCTTCAGCTTCAAGCTACTCCATGACTCCAGCCTCTGGCATCTCCCTCAGCCTCTCAGGCTTTCTGTGTTTCTCCACAGGTCTAGATCTTGGGACCCTCTCCCATATGGCAGGCTAAACTTGGCAGCACTACTTCTCTGTGTTTTCCATGTATGTAGGATTTCAACACAATGATTGGGGTCCATCCTGGTGCCTGAAATCTAATAAGAGGGCTTAACTAAACTAAAGCAATCTAACAAAAAGTGACCTAATCAAAAGGTCCCTTATCTGAATCTTACCAAAATATCCTACATACAAAACCTTATACACAGCAATGTATTAGTAAGAATATTCATTCTGTGGTCCACACAAGATACAAATGAGGGCATTAACCCAGGGCACAGGGATCAGGAGGGGTCTCCTAAGTCTGGGAGAAATGGGAACTTATGATTCAGTGGCTGTATTTTGGGTGTGGCCTTCATTGAGCAAAATGGTGTGCTGAACACCATTGCACTGGCCCCTAGAATGGGCCCAAGATGGATTCAATATACTGTGCTTTCTCCACCAAATCTTAGCTCCTAAATCAAGTGTGTAACTCATAGAGGTGTGCTATTATTCCCATCCCCGAAGCCAGAGAACACAGATTTTGCCTGGGTGGTGGGGTGGCATGAAGCCTCTTGGTGGCCAGTGTATCAAACATAAAAAGACATGGCAAAGGAAAGAGCTAGAGTAGTTTTTCATGTTGGAGTTCTGATGAGCAAGGACAGACGGCCCTGTGGAAAAGAGACAAGCCATTACCTGACAGTTCACAGCTGGTCTTGTGGTGAGAGGCAAATCTTAGAGAGCCTCATAGTCTACAACTGACATTCTGGAGGAACCAGAAGAGCTGAGCCCAGAGAGAAATGCAGCAGTGCAAAGAGAGGAACCCACGAAGTCTGAATCCTGGCAAATGTTGGCAGCTGTCTTGCTCCAAGATGGAGTAAGAGACATTGTGGAAGGGAGATACTTATGCTTTATGGCCTGGTAAATATAAGCTTCTACCCCAAATATAGACCCTTTATAAAGACCCACAGATTTCTGGCATTTTGAATCAGCACCACTTTGGCTGACTAATACAAGATATAAAATGTTTTAAAATGCATTATTTGGCAAGTCAATAACAAATAATAAGTGCAGATTAGGAAAGTCAAGCAAAAGTGTTATAATTTCCCCAGGAAACTTTAAAGAATATTAAATAGTGCATCTCATCCAAATAAATAGAAGAAAAAAAATTGAACAAAAATAGTCAGTCCAAAATAGAGTGATCAGGATTTCCTGGGTTGCCATTTAGGTATTTTCTCTGGGGCCATCTTACTCGTGCATCTTTGGAAGCTGCACCTTTCTTATCCTTCAGAAGACTGAAGGTTCCAGGGTTGATAATTGGGGTTTTGTTTTGTCCCCATCATAAATCAAGTTGTGTATCACTTCCCCATTTCCTAGTTATGAAGTCACCAATCTGGATGTGATGCTTATTTGAAGCAAGAAGAGACATGAATGATAGAACAAATAAAAAGGAGATATTGTTGTGCTTCCCAAATTGGACGCTTAGATGACTGATATTGGATCTTTCCTATTTTCTAATGAATGCATTCAATGATATAAATTTCCCCCTAAGCACTGCTTTTTCTGCACCCCACAAACTATGAAGAAGAATAGGACATTGAAAAGCAGAATGAACCACATAACAAAAGCTTGTGAGTGAAGCTATATCCACTTCCACAAGTCTAGACATAAGATGGACGCAGATGATGTAAGAAAGTTGGGAAAACATTTTTTCTGACTGCAATCATTGTTTCCTCAAAATAACACTTCTATGAATGTAACTTCACTTTGAAGGAATTTGCATCATGCTTACCTAAGCATAAGGGAATCTATGTAAGGAAAAAAGAATGAAAACAATGACTTTTGCCAGTTTTCCCCACGTGGCAGTCCTCCCCTTTAATGTAATGATTGTGAAGTTTTCTTGGAAATTCCACCTCATGAGATACCTGAGCATTAAACCATCAGAGAAACCTTTTGGGATTTCATGAATTTCAGAATGCTAGAATCCCATCAAAGAACCATGCAGGAGTAACACCCTGTGTATGTAAGGAATATTGGAAATCCTTCTGCCAGGCATTAAATCTCATTGAGTATGAAATATTCATACAAAAATAAGTATTGTAATGAACATGGGAATGCTTCCATCTGAAACAAAACCTCTTGGAATATGTGAAAATTCACACTAGACAGAAACCATGTGAGTGTCCTGAATGTAGTCTGCTCTTCACAGCCATTTTATCTCCTCATTTTAAAAGTCATACAGGGAAAAAAGATAGAAATGTCAGAGATGTGAGAAAGTTTTCAATCTGATAGAAAACCTCTTTATTCATCTGAAAATTCTTACTGAAGAAAAATCATATATATGTGGGAAAGCTTTGATTCAAATGTCAAATCTCAGATACAAGAGAGTTCCTACTACAAAGAAACCATATGCATGTAAGGCATGTGAAAAATGCCTTTAGGTACAAATCATATCTCAAAGAACAAGAAAAAAATCATAGTGGGCAGAAAAAAAATGAATGTAAGGAATGCAGTAAAGCCTTCAGCCAAAAGCAATAGTTCATTAAACATCAGAGCATTCATTCTGGAGAAAAACCCTCTATATGCAATGGATGTAGAAAAGCCCTCAACCAGAAGGAAAACCTCATTAGCGACCTGAGAATACATAATGGAGAGAAACCCTATGAATGTGATGGATGTGGGAAAGCTTTCATTCAGAAATCTATCCTTTTTACACACCAGATGTAACTGTTGCGGAATTTGATGTAATTATGAGTTCCAAAAATATAATTTGATTGTACTTGTAAACTCTTCTGTTAATCTGGGCATCATTGGGGCATTGACAGGGCCAAGTCAGCAGGGCGTTGAGCCCCACCCATTATTGGGTTTGGGAATCAAATATAAAAGTCATGGCAAAGGACAGTTGAAGCAGATTTTTTTTTGACAAGTAGCTTTTCTGTTTTAGAAACGTTTCCAGAAGAAGGGAATTGAGCCATTTGCCTGATAGTCTACAGCTGACCTTTTTGAGGAACCAGAAGAGCTAAGCCCAGAGAGAAATGCAGCCCCAGGAATGGAGGAACACCAGAAGCCTGAACCCTGGCAAACGTCAGCATCTGTTTTGCTCCAAAACATGGCAATTAACTTTGGTGAGAAGAAACTTAATGCTTTATGGCCTGGTATCTGTGGATTCCAACCCAAACAAATACCCTTTGTAAAGACTAACCCATTTTTGGTATTTTACATTAACACCCCTTTGGCTGACTCATACATGAGTGAAGACAAACTGGAGAGAAACCCTATATCTGCAAGGACACTAGGAAAGCCTTCCTTAGCAAATCAAATCTCACTGGCCTTGAGAAAATTCATAGTGGAGGGAAACCTTATATATGTAAAGAATGTGAAATAGCCTTCAGCCAGATGCAGTATCTCATTAAACATTACAACATTCATACTGGAGAGAAATCCTGTGAATGTAATGAATGTGAATCTACAAAGAATGAGCACATCCAGTCTGTGCAAATTGTTGCCAATCTTTTAAGGAAGTGGCTGTGACTGTGCAATTCAGGATGTTTTTCTCCTCTGGAAAAGTGTACTTGCAGGTTGTTCTGAGATCTGCTCCTCCCACATCTTCTTCCACACTCATTTGTGTTCAGTTTGTCATCACTAATTTATGCATCAGAACTCAAGATTTCTCTTAGTTTATGTAAATATGGGCTTTCTACTTATATCAGATTTTCCTGGTTGTTTTCATTGGTTCTTCAGTCCATTACATTCTGTGTAAGCATTTAAAAAATTATCATTTTAAAAACAATGCAGCCCATTATTGTAACATTTTATTTTAAGGCTTTCCATCCCTTTATATTGTTTCAGTTTCTTCAGTTGATTCTGGTGTGGATTCAAGTTTAACAGCCACTGAACTACAGTGGCCTGCTTTCTACTTAACTCCAATTTTCCTTATTATATTATATTAGAAATGATAATCTCATAATCGGATGATATAGTTCTAATCTCAAGTGTTTTAAGAAGTTAGAAAATTTATATTCTTAAGTGGTACTCCAATAATTTTCTCATATGTGATAGGGTGTGAGATGGAGGAAACTAGAGAATGCATGGTTTACAAACAGGAATTTGAACCCAAAGAATCTCCCAGTGCACATAATTCTGAGGGAAGAGGAATAGGGGTTGAGGCTAGAGAAGAAGTTTGCTGTTTGCCATGACAGACATAAATTATTTTTATACTCTGCACAGATAATTTGGTTATAATTTAAAAGAAATTATGAAAATAGTACGCAATGAAATCATACATAGTGGTTCTTTTAAAGATATTGATTTGTATCTACAACATTTCTGGGGGGTCACTTCCCCCCACCCTTTGCAAATACAGCCACCCATAAAAGAAAAGTGCTCATGCACCTTGGCCCCCTCCCCAGCTGCCTGAATGGGTGGAGGACTCCCTCAGCATGAGTGGGCACAGACCAAAAGGATCATGGATGCGACCATGTGAAGGCAACACTGCTCTCTTCACATGTCTGTTTAGGGGCCTGTTAGCACCACAGGAGAGGCTGGACTTCCTGTGGCTAACTCCAAAGTGAATACCTGATAGAGTGACTCAATCCAGAGAGGGAATGTCCTATTTTGGAACCAAACTCTCAAAGCCCCAATGAAAACCAACATCATAGGTTCTGGATCTGCAAAGGAGGAAAGGGAGAAAGCCCTGCTCAGCACTCACAGCCTCAGCTAGAGATGTGAGTAACTCTATCCGGTCCTCACTGGGGAGTAAGGAGCAGGAAGTCTGTCTTCTCCTGTGGTGTTAACAGCCCCCTAACCAGACATGTGTAGAGAGCCATGTGGCCTTCATTCAGTCACATCCATTTTCCTCATGCTCCATGCTCACTCTTACTGAGGGTGGCCTCCACCCATCCAGGCATATCGGGAGGGTGCCCATGGGAGAGAGCAGTTTTCCTTTATGGGTGACTATATTAGCATACGGTAAGGGGAAGTGCCGCCTCCAGTAATGTTGCATATACAAATCACTATCATCAAGTCAACCACTTTGTATGATTTCATTGTGTACTATTTTCATAATTTCTTTTAAATTATAACCCAATTATCTGTGCAAATAGTATGAAAATCATTTATATCTGTTATGGCAAACAGTAAAATTTGTTCTCTAGCTTCAATCCCTATTCCTCATTCCTCAGAATTATCTGCATTGGCAGATTATTTTGTGTACACATTTCTGTTTGTAAATACATGCATTCTCTAGTTTCATTCATCACATAGCTTATCACATATGAGAAAATATTGGAGTACAATGTAAAAATAAAAATAAATTTTCTAGCTTCTTAAAATACTTGAGATTAGAGGTATATCATCTAATTATGAAAGGGTCATTTCTGATTTGAAATAATAAAGATAATTTGAGTTTAGTAGAAAGCATGTGACTGTAGTTCAGTGACTGTTAAACCTGAATCCTCATTAGAATCACGTGAAGAAACTGAAAAAATATAAATGGTTGGGGTGCCTTAAAAGAAAATGCTACAGGAGAGAGGCAAGAGAGCATAAGTTTAGGAGGATACTCACTGAACAGCTCTCTGGAGATGGCTGATTGTGGGTGGGGTCCTGCCGAAGGGTCTGTGGTCTTGGAACACAGAGTGAGAAGTTTGGGTCACCTAGCAGGAGGAAGATCAACGACGTGGAGAGATCAGTGGAGATTCTTGAGGTTTGAGCCTGCCTGTGGTGGTTAACACAGATGGCTGAGCTGCAGTCACAGGGACAATGCCTTGTTTCAACCATGAATCCTGCAACTGCAACTCATGCTCCCGGTTTGAGGAAGCATACTCTGAGATAGGGAGGGCTCTCACAAAAGGTGAGGTGTTTAACTTCTGTGGATTTGGCTGCCTGGAACCCCTCATAGCTTTGGGGATCAGATAAGCTGGCTTGAAACAGTGCCAGGCTGAGGGAAGAGACAAATATGCTGAAGAAACCTGATTTACCGAGCAGCACTTTGACACAGAGGCCTGGCCCCAGAGGAGCGGAGTCAACCAATTTTATCACTCTGCCCTGACAAGCATCATAGCTTCACTCCCCTGGGGAGGTCAGGAAGTGGGAAGGGCTTGATTTTTTCAATGAATCTATTTAGGGTCCCCTCGGTTAAGTGGGTGATCTATCCGAGAACGTCTTTTTAGTCCCTTTTATCGCAAAAAAAAAAAAAAAAAAAAAAAAGGAGACAGTCACTTTAAAAAATGAATTCTTATTCTTAATTTATTTTAATACTGAAAATCTGCCTTAAAACTTGCAGATAGAATCCGGAAGGAAAATTGAAAACACAAGCAGGCTGAGAGGATCTGCAAGGACCCTAGAAGGAACATTTCATCCTTTGTTTGCTTGATGGTGTGGTTGTTTGGTTTTTCTCTGTTTATTTGTTGTCTCTGCTTTTCTTTCCTCTTTCCTCCCTCCTTTCCCTTTTCCTTCAATTTTTTTTTAAAATTAGGTGCTGTTAGCTTCATGCTTCTTTGCTGTTCTTCTTCTTCAGTGATTTCCCATTCTCTGTCTATATTGATATTTTATCCCAAGTCATCTCTTCTCCTCCCTTCATCTCTCTGCCTTCTGCTTTCTGTTGTGGTTCTTAGACACTACACTTTTTCTTTAGCCCTCAACGTAAGGGTGCAAATTTCTATTCTATCTATTTTGTTTTCTTCTTATCTAATTAATATAGCTTTTTTCTTTTAACCTTTTTGTTACTCTTTCTCTCTCTCCACGTCATTCTATCCTTCTAAATCATTATATGTATATTCTACTATTTGGTTCCCCAGCCCATTGTTGGTACCCACTTTTATTCATGTTACAATACACTGTCTACACAAGTTAAATATTCATTTCACTAAGTCCTATTTGGACCCTTTTCTAACTTTTATCAATATTACTATTATCCTTCCTTTCTCACATCTTTCTATTTCTCTGGAACTAATATTTTGCCTTCAAGGTAACATAGAATGAAGCATGGAAACAAAATAAGAAGAAAAATCTCAAAGAGAAAATTTAACACACATACAGAGCCACCAACTAAATAAAATTTGAGAGGAGAGAGAGAAGATAATCAACTGAATTAACCCAGTAAGATAAAATGATGACTAGAGGACAACAAAAAAATTACAAACCACACTGAGAAACGAGAACACATGGACCACTCCAATGAAAAAACTAAAAACAAGGAATATATGCAGAACATCAAACAATTAATCAAAGATTCCCAAGCAAATATCATGAAACAACTTAATGAATTGAAGGAATACATTAAGGATATATAGAAGACACTGCAGAGAACACTGAAGAAATTGTAAACATATGCAAAAAGATAACAGATATGATGGTGGTCAATGGCACAATCCAAGAAAACAAAAGGATGCTGCATTCACATAACAGCAGATTTGAACTGGCAGAAGCAAGAATTACTGATGTGGAAGACAATACAGTTGAAATCAAACAGATAGTAGAGCAGAGACAAAAACATATAAAAAATCCAGCAGGGACACAGGGATTTAACTGACAACACAAAACACACACACACATATGCATAATGGGCATCCCAGAATGAGAAGAGAAGGGAAAGGGAACAGAAGGAGTGTTGAAGAAAATAATGGCTGAAAACTTCCCAACCTTATTGAGAGAGATGGATGTGCAGATCCAGGAAGCAAAGTGCACCCCTAATAGTTTAAATCCCAACAGGCCAACTCCAAGACATATACTCGTGAAAATGTCCAATGCCCAAGACAAAGAGAAAATACTCAAGGCTGCAAGAGAAAAGAGAACTATCACATACAGGGGATGCACAATAAGATTAAGTACTGATTTCTCATCTGAAACCATGGAGGAAAGAAGACAATTTTATGACATAGTCAAAGTACTAAAAGGAAAAACTTCCAGCACGAATTCTGTATCCAGCAAAACTGGCATTCAAATATGATGGAGAGTTCAAAATATTCACAGCTAAACAGAAATCAAGAGAATATGTCAATAAGAAACTGGCACTTCAAGAAATACTAAAGGAAGTTCTACAAGTTGAAAGGAAAAATCAAGTTAGGAGAGTTTAAAAACAGCTAAAAAGACAAAAACAGAAATGAAACAACATATGACATACATTAATCCAAAGAAAATATGGCTGAAGTAAATACATTGCAAGTAATAACACTCAAGAGACACAGATTGGCAGAATGGGTAAAGAAATATGATCCATCTATATGCTCCCTACAAGAAACCCACCTTCGACCCAGGGATTCAAGGAGGCTGAAAGTAACTGGCTGGAAAACAATTTCACAAGGTAACAATAGCCATAAAAGGGCAGGAGCAGATATTCTAATATCAGACAAAATATTCTTTAAATGCAAAATTATTGTAAGAGACAAAGATGGACACTATGTATTAGTAATTGTGGTAATCACTCAAGAAGAGAGAACAATCATAAACATTTACACACCTAATTGGGATGCCTCATAATTCATGAGGGAAACTCTGGAAAAGCTAAGTGGAAAAATGAATTCCTCTACAATTATAGCAAGGGACTTTATTACACCATTATCATCATTAGACAGAACATCTAGACAGAGAATCAACAAAGAAACAAAGGCTCTCAACAATACATAGCCATAAATATATATATTAAAAATGAAAAAAGAGCTAAAACTGAAGACCTAACAGCACACTTGGAGGAATTGGAAAAAAAAACAACAAAATAAAACTAAAGGAAGAGGAAAGAAGGAAATAACTAAGATTAGAGCGGAACTAAATGAAATAGAGAATAAGAAAGCACTAGAACAAAATAAACTAAAACGAAGTGGTTCTTCAAGAATATCAATAAAATTGACAGGGAAGTGGCCGTGGCTCAATCAGTAGGGCTCCCGTTTACCATGTGGGAGGCCCCAGGTTCGGTTCCTGGGGCCTCCTGGTGAAGGCAAGCCTGCCCGCACAGCATGGTTAGCTGACCCAGCGAGCACAAGCAGCAAGGGGGGGATACATGAATAAATAAATAAAATCTTAAAAATAAATAAATAAATAAAATTGACAAACCCTTAGGCAGACTTACAAAGAAAAAGAAAGGACAGATGTAAGTACACAAAATAAGGAACAAGCAAGGGGATATCACTACTGACCCCACAGGAATAAAGAGCATCAGAAGAGGATAATTTGAAAAATTTTATGCCAACAAGAATGATAATTTATAGGAAATGGTCAATTTTCCAGAAACTCACAAACAGCCTACATTGATGAAAGGAGAAATTGATGAACTCAACAGTGCACTACGTTAAAGGGATAGACTCCATCATGAAAAACCTCCCAACTAAGAAGAGCCCAGGACCAGATGGCTTCAGAGCTGAATTCTACCAAACATTTCAGAAAGAGCTACTGGCAATTCTACTTAAGCTCTTCCAAAGAATAGAAATAGAAGGAAAATTGCCTAACTCATTCTAAGATGACATTAAACTAATACCAAAACCAAAAAAAGATACCACTAGAAAGGAAAATTATACACCAATTACTCTAATGAATCTCAATGCAAAAATCCTCAACAAAATACTTCCTAATTGCATTCAACAACACATCAAAATGATTATAAACCATGACCAAGTGGGTTTCATCCCAGGTATGCCAGGATGGTTCAATATGAGAAAATCAATTAATGAAACACCACATAAACAATCTGAAAGAAAAAATCACGTGATCATTTCTATAGATGCAGAAAAAGCATTCTACAAAATACAGCATCCTTTCCTGATAAAAACCCAGCCACAGATAGGAATAGAAGGAAATTTTCTGAATATGATAAAGGGTATGTATGAAAAACCCAAAGCTAGTTCATCTTCAATGGTGAAATCCTAAAAGCCTTCCCTCTGAGATAGGCAACAAGACAAGGATACCCACTATCACCATCTTGTTTAACAGTGTTTTAGAAGTGCTTGTTCGAGCACTGAGTCAAGAAAATGATATAAAAGGTATCCAGATTGGAAAAGAAGAAGGAAAAATTTTATTATTTGCAGACGACATGATGCTATGCATAAAAAGCCCAAAGAAAGCTATAACAAAGCTTCTGGAACTTATAAAGGAGTTCAGTAATGTTGTAGGCTATAAGATCAATGTTCAAAAATCAGTAACATTTCTGTACACCAATAACAAGCAATCAGAGGAGGAAATCAAGGAAAAAATGCCATTTACAATACTAACTAAATGAATCAAATACCTAGGAATAAATTTAACTAAAGAGGTACAGAACTTATATACAGAAAATTACACAACACTGTTAAAGGAAATCAAAGAAGACTTAAATAAATGGAAAAATATTCCCCATTCATGGATAGGAAATCTAAATTTCATCAAGATGTCTATCCTACCCAAACTACTCTACAGATTTAATGCAATCCCAATAAAATTCTACACTATATTTTTTGAGGAACTGGGAAAACTAACCACAAAATATATTTCTAAAGGTAACAGGCCCCGAATGGCCAAAGACATTGTGAAAAAGAAAAGTGAAATTGGAGGTATCACATTACCAGACTTTAAAATATATTACAAAGCTACAGTGATCAAAACTGCATGGTATTGGCACCAGGATCGACCTACTGACCAATGGATTCGAATTGAGAGTTCTGATATACATCCTTGCATATATAGTCATCTGATATTTGACAAGGCTAACAAGCCCACTCATTTGGGAGAGAATGGCCTCTTTAACAAGTGGTGCTTGGAGAACTGGATATCCACATCCATAAGAATGAGAGAAGAATACCATCTCACACCTTATACAGAAATCAACTCAAGATGGATCAGAGATCTAAACATAAGAGCCTATACCATAAAGACCTTGGAAGATAATGTAGGAAAGCATCTACAAGACCTTGTAATAGGAAATGTTTCAGGAATTTCACAGCCAAAGCACGGGGAGCAAGAAAAGAAATAGTTAAATGGGATCTCATCAAAATTAAAGACTTCTGCACCTCAAAGGAAGTTACTAAGAAAATAAAAAGGCAGCCTACCCAATGGGAGAAAATATTTGGCAACCACATTTCTGATAAGAGACTAATATCCTGCATATATTTAAAAAATCCTATACCTTGAAAATAAAAAGACAAACAACCCATTTAAAAAATGGGCAAGTGATCTGAAAAGACACTTCCCCAAGGAAAGAATACCAAGGGCTAAAAAGCACATGAAAAATGCTTGATATCGCTTTCTATCAGGGAAATGTAAATCAAAACTGCAATGGATACCATTTAAACCCATAAGAATGACATCTATTTTTAAAAAAAGCAGACTCTAAGTGTTGGAGAGAACGTGGAAGAATAGGAAACCTCATCCACTGCTGGTGGGATTGTACAATGGTCCACCCACTGTGGAGGACACTTTGGTGTTCCTCAGAAAAGTAACAATAGATCTTCCATATGATCCAGCAATTCCACTGCTGGGTAAATACCCAGAAGAACTGAAAGCAAAGACACGAGCAGATATATGCACACCAACGTTCATAATGACATTGTTCACCATTTCCAAAAGTTGGAATCATCCCTGGTACTCATCAACAGATGAATGGGTAAACAAAACGTGGTAAATACTTACAATGGAATATTACTCAGCTGTAAGAGGGAATAAAGTGCTAACACCTGGAATAACGTGGATGAATCTTGAAGACATTATGTTGAGTTAAGAAAGCCAGGCATTGAAGGATGGACAGTATATTACCTCACTGATTTGAACTGAGGAAGGTGATCAGTGTCTGAGAACCATTATCTGAAGGATAGGTTAACAAGGGAGAGAAAGAGAAGGGTAGGTTGTGAGCCATCACCATATGAACAAAAACTATGGTAAAGGGATAGAGATGCATATTGAAGGATAGGAGAGATGGGTAGTTATATTACTGGTTTGGTGGCGCATGGTTGACATATGGTTAGATTAGGAAGGGCAGTTTGGAATACCCAGGGCATGTATCTATGAATCATGTCATTCCATGTGTCAGGACAGGGGAGTGTCATAGACCCCAGCGGGGATGGGGAGGAAGGAAGAGTTAAGATCAAATGAAGTATTTAGTGTTCATGGTAAAGGTTTTTCATTACCTTACAGTAATGGACACAGGACATGGTAAATGTCATCAAAAATTATTAAACTGTATCGTCTAAATTGTAAACTATACTTTAAACCACTGACAATGTTTAGTTGCTATATTTTACTATCTGTATAACAGTTATAAAAATGCTAACATCCATTTCTAAAAAAGATTTTAATATGGGTTGGGGAAGTGGGAGGGAAGTTGGGTATGTGGGAGTCTCTAGAATTCCATGTGTGACTTTGCTGTGACCTAAAACTTCTTTGAAAATTAAATGAAATTTTGTGAGACACTGGGGAATGAGAGGGGAATTGTGCCACGGTACACTAGACATGCAATAATACAGTGATAAAAGGAAAAAAGTATAATTTTTTAAAAGGGAGTTTTTTTGTTTTTTTTTTCCTATTTTTTGAATGTCCCAATCCACTAATTATATTTATTTTTAGTTTAGTTGCTTTCCTTGTATTTATCTCTTGCATTTAAGCTCATCATTATTATTTCTTTATCCTATTAATTTTATTTGGTTGTTATATGGACTACATGTTCAAGGAAGGTTTAGAATACAGAAGGGTTACAATGGGGGCTGCAGAGGATCATTGGTGGGGGGTGTCTGGGATGGGGTATTCATGGGAGTAAATACATCTGAATGTACATGAAAGATATATGAAATTTTTCAAATGATCAAGAGATGGGGCAGGTTAACAGTTTGCAAACAATCACTCAATAAATGAGAGAATCTGAATTCCCAGCCTGGAGAGCTCTGCCACATTCTCCAAGGGAGCAGCAACAGTCCCGTGAGTGCAGGAGCAGTGTCTGGCAAAAAAGGATGGCTCACTGATGGATGCTTGTTATTGATGAGTAGCCTTATGAGTCTTTGCTCTTGTAATTGAAACTTAGCCTACTGTTATGGGCCGCCTAAGTGTTGCCAACTGGGAGCCTACTTGTTGCTCAAATGTGGCCTCTCTTAGCAAAACTCAGGATATGAATGCATTACCTTCCCCCCAATGTGGGACATGACCCTCGGGGATGAAGCTCCCTGGCAACGAGGGATTAAAACTATGTGGCACCTGGCAACATGATTGGAAGAACATCTTGAATAAAGGGGTAAAATGTAAAGAGAAATGAGTTTATGTGGCTGAGAGACTTAGAAGAGAGTCAGGAGGTCATCCCAGAGGTAACGCTTATGCACACCTCAGTAGGATCCCATAGAACACCAAACTGGATATCACCACATAGAGGGGCTCCTTAGGGCTCTGGAGATACTCAGGTTCTATATAAGTGGGAATAGCCACAGAGATTGTTGCCTTATTAGTGGGCTCTAATTTGGACTCTGTGTTCCTGAGAATGACGGAGTTGGACTCAAATAAGTCCTCCCTGTATATGGTCCATCAGTCCATTCTATTCAAACTTATATGTAATGCTGGAGTTTTTAGGTATACTTCCAGAGATTGGAGCCTCTGGTCTACCTATGTGCCAGGTGCCTGGAATCATGGTGGAGCTGCAACTCCTACCTGACAGCACAATGGGCTCATCCAAGTCACCTGGCTTGGAGATGACAATGGGCAACGGCAATCCCAGGGAATGGAGAGTACCTGCAGCTGCAGGCATGATGATCCCATACAGTGTATCCATTGGATATAAGCTCTCTGCCACTTGGAAATGTAGTGGACATCACCATCCCAGTCCCTCAGGATTGGTGGAAGAGCTATGGACTAGAGTGGACTTAATGGTATTCTGTTGTAGACATATTGTAATTCAAGCAATGGAAGAAATTATAACAGTGAGGTGGAGCTGGTGGCCATTGGAGGTTTCGGGGCAGCAAGGGGAAGGGTGGTTGAAATACAGGGGACTTTTTGGGACTTGGGGGTTTTTGAGTGGCATTGCGGTGATGGATGTAAGCCACTTTACATCAGCATAAACCAGGCAGAACTGTGTGGTAGACAGTGTGGTCTACGATGTGAACTGTGGTCTATGCTTGGTGGTAAGACACCAGGATGTGTATAACCATTGTGGGTGATGTGCCACACTGATGAAGGATGTTTGTTTGGGATGTTGTGGGAAGTATGGGAGGTGGGAAACATGGGAATCCCTGTAATTTCTGTGAAATATTTAGGTAATCCAAGCACCTTTGAAACAAATATATATATGTAAACAAATAACATTTATGTAAGTTAATGTATGTATATGCATATATATTTATATATAATTTTAAAAATATTATTATGTATTGTGAAAAATTTGATTTTTACCCACAATAAAAAAGAGAAAAAATAAAGAAAATGCTGCAATAATGGGCAGCATTATTTTTAAAATGGTAATTTTTTAAATGATTGCCCAGAATGTAATTGATTGAAGAACCAGTGAAAACAAGAAGGATAATTTGAAATAATTGGAAAGCCCATCTTTACATAAACTAAGAGAAATCTCGAGTTCTGATGCATGAATTAGTGGTAACAAATTGAACACACGTGAGTGTGGACGAAGGTGTGTGGGGGAGCAGATCTCAGAACAAACTCCAAGAGCAGTTTTTCTCATGGAAAGAGACATCCTGAATTACACAGTCACATCCACTTCCTTAAAACATTGGCAACAAGTTGCACAGACTGGAGGTGGAGATTCTGTGGAGATTCACATTCATTCCATTCACAGGGTTTCTCTCCAGTATGGATGTTTTAATGTTTAATGAGATACTGCGTCTGGCTGAAGGCTTTCCTATATTTCTTATATATATAGGATTTCCCTCCACTATGAAATTTCTCATGGTCAGTGAGATTTAATTTGCTACTGAAGGCATTCCTACATTCCTTACATATATAGGTGATCTCTATAGTTTGTCTTCTTTGGTGGGTAATGAGGTTTGATTTCTGAATGAAAGCTTTCCCCCATCCATCACATTCATAGGGATTCTCTCCAGTATGTATTCTCAGATGGTGAACGAGGTTTTCCTTCTGGTTGGACTCTTTTCCACATTCATTGCATACATAGGGTTTTTCTCCAGAATGAATGCTTTGATATTTAATGAATGATTGCCTTCACTTGAAGGTTTTTTTGCATTGTTTACATTCATTTTGTTTCTCTCTAATATGAGTTTTTCATGTTCTGTGAGATATGATTTGTACCTAAAGGCTTTTTCACATGACCTATGTGCCTACCATATTTTTGCAGTAGGAATTCCCTTCTATCTGACAGTTGTCATTTGAATTAGAGCTTTCCCACATATATATGATTTCTCTTCAGTAAGAATTTTCTGGTGAATAAATAAGTTTCTGTTAGGTTGAAAACTTTCCCACATGTATGACACTTTTATCTTTGTTCCCCTGAATGGCTTTTAAACTGAGATGTGAAAAATGATATTAAAGAGCAGCCTACATTCAGGACACTAATATGGTTAATCTCTAGCTTGAATTTTTCCATATTCCATGAGATTTTGTTTCTTATGGAAGCATTCCCATATTCATTACAATACTAACTAATGTATGAATATTTCATGCTCAATGAGATTTAATGACTGGCTGAAGAATTTCCAATATTCCTTACATGCACTGGGTTTTACTCCTGCATGTTTCTTTGATGTGACTCTAGTTTTCTGAAATTCATGGAATCCCAAATGGTTTCTCTGAAGGATTAATTCTCAGGTATCTCATGAGGTTGAATTTCCAAGAAAACTTCACACTCATTACACTTAAAGGGGAGGACTACAATGTGGGGCAAATTCCTTCCACGTAAAGTTACATTCATAGAAGTGTTATTTTGAGGAAACAATGCTTGTGGTCAGCGAAAAGATTTTCCCAACTTTCTTACATTCTCTTCCTTCATCTTAAGTCTGTACTGCTGTGGAAGTGTATATAGCTTCACTCACAAGCTTTTGTATGTGGTTCTTTCCACTTCTTAATGTCCTATGCTTCTTCATAGTGTTGGGGTGCAGCAAAAGCAGTGCTTAGAGGGAAATTTATAGCATTGAATGCACTCATTAGAAAAGAGGAAAGACCCAATATCAATCTTCTAAGTGTCCAAATTGGGAAGTGCAACAATGTCTCCTTCTTATTTGTCCTATCATTCCAGGCACTTACTTCAAATCAGCATCACCTCCAGTTTTGTGACTTCATAACTAGGAAATGGGGAAGTGATACAGCACAGGATTAATGATGGGGACAAAACAACACCCCATAAATTAGCCCTGGAACATTCAGGATTCTGAAGGATAAGAATGGCGCGGCTTACAAAGATGCACGAGTAAGGTGGCCCAAGAACAAAGGCCAAAATTGCAACTCAGGAAATCCTGACACTTTGTTTTGGACTGAGTATTTTTATTCAATTTTTTCCTTCCATTTACTTGGATGAGATGCACTATTTAATATTCTGTAAAGTTTACCAGGGAAATTATAACACTTTTGCTTGCCTTCCCAAATCTACACTTATTATTTGTTATAGACTTGTGAAATAATGTATTTTAAAACATTGTATATCCTATATTAGTCAGAAAAAGGGATGCTGATGCAAAATACTAGAAATCTCTTGGTCTTTATAAAGGGTATATTTTTGAGGTAGAAGCTTCCAGTTACCAGGCCATAAAGTATAAGTTTCTTCCTTAACCAAATTCGGTTAGCCTGTCTTGGAGCAAGACAGCTGCTGACATTTGCCATGGTTCAGGTTTATTTTGTTCCTCTCTTCCCAGGGCTGCATTTCTTCCTGGGCTCAGCTCCTATGTTTCCTCCTCAAGGTCAGCTGTAGTCTATGAGGCTCTCTAAGCTTTGCCTCTCTTCACAAGGCCAGCTGTGAACAATCAGGTGAATGGCTTCTCTCTTTTCCCCGGGGCCTCCTGTCCTTGTTCATCAGAACTCCAACATCAACAACTACTCCAATTCTGTCCATTGCCATGTCTTTTTATGTGTGAGGCCCCACCCAATAATGGGCAGGGCTCAAATGCCCTACGGACTGTGAACCAGTCAATGCCCTTATCATAACTTAATCATGCCCACATTAACAGACCAGTTTACAAGCATTGTCCCATAAACATTATTGGAATGCATAACAATATCAAACTGCTACATATCCAGTTACCCACCTTATGCTATATATTATTTTATGGTGTATTTGAACACTTTATTGATGTCCTAGGCCATGGATATCATTATTACTTTATCCATTCAATAGTCATTTAAGTATATGAATTTAATTAACAAATATTGTTCTTCAATCCATCCTGAATCTTGAACCTTCTGAGAATATTTTTTCTGCCTGAAGAATATTCTTTTACATTCCTTTAAAGTGAGTTGCTGCTAGCAAACTTTTTAGTTTTTAATAATCTGTAATAGTATTTATTTCATTTCTTCCTGAAGCATTGAGATGAATTAAATCTCAGGCCTTCTATGATCTCCAATGTTTTGAGAGACCCTTAGGGTCGAATTTCTCCATTGTGTTGTAAATGTAATCTGTTTTTTAGAGGAGAAATTAGGGGCTTTCAATTTTACAGCCTGCTCCCTCCCCACCCCAGGAAAATCTGTGCACCATGGCTCTGGGGATGGGAATGATGGCTCAACTCTGAGTTACACACCTGATTTTGGAGCTAAGATTTGGTGGAGAAAGCACAGTATATTGCGTTCTTCTTGGGACATTTCTAGAGACCAGTGCCATGTTGCTCAGCACCCCATTTTGCTCAATGATTCCCACACCCAAAGTACAGTCATTGCTCAGGAGTTCCTATTTCTCCCGGACTTTGGAGGCCCATCCTTATCCCTGTGCCCTGGGTTAATGTCATTGTTTGAGTCTTGTGTGGGCCTCAGAGAAGTATGTTCTTACTAACCTATTGCTGTGTGTGTAAGACTTTTTTATGCAGGACATTTTGGGGCATTAGATTCAGATAAGGGAACTTTCGATTAGGGGACTTTTTGTTAGAATGCTTTAGATTAGTTAAGGGCCTCTGATTAGTTTTCAGGCACCAGAATGGACCCCAATCATTGTGCTGAAGTCCTACATACATGGAACACACAGAGAAGTGTGCTGCCGTGTTTACCCTGCTATGTGGGAGAGGGATCAAAGATCTCCTACAGCTGTGGAGAGACACAGAAACCCTGAGAGCCTGAGGGAAAGGCCAGAGGATGTAGTCATGGAGCAGCTTGAAGCTGAAGACATCCAGGTCATAGGAGAAGGGAGAGGTGTGAGCAATTGTGTCTGATGGGCCACTGCGGAGTTCTGGGAGAAAGTGTGTTTGGAGGAGAAGGCAGACAGAGACAGGCAGGCCCAACATTTTGCCTTGGCAGTATTCATGCAGCAGCTGACCCTTGATAAGACAGCATTTTATATGCTGACTTGATGTGGATATTTTCACAGCCTCAGAACTGTAAGCTTCGAACCTAAGAAATTCCAATAAAAGCCAACCTACTTCTGGTATTTTGCATTGGCAGCACTGGGAAACTCAAACAGCTGAAGACACAGAGTTGGAGAGCTGCCCTTTTCCCAAACAGCAGTGGGATTCTGATGCTCAGAGATTTCACCTGTAAACTGTGGGTATCTCCAGACTAGGCAGGAATGAGTATGGGTAAGATGGGGGGGAGTGCTCTTGGCCAGGAAGGCCTGCAAGACAGGGAGATAGGCAGGGGTGTCACAGGGTTTGGGGACTTCTATAAAGTCACAGATGCCCCAGTGTGATGTGCCTGCCTCAGGCAGTGGTTGGCCAGATGGGCAGGGGCAGATAAAATCATTGGACCTGTGGTCTGGTGCAGCAGAGAAGTCAAGGCACACAGAGGAGTCTCCCTAGTCCTGCTCCTTTTGCCCTTCCCTCCTTCCCTTGGCATCCATCCTGGACCCTCTGAGGAGGCTGCTCTTACTCTATCCCTCTTGGGTCTCAGGTACCGACTCAGGTGTCCTGCTTCCAGTTCTACATTTACCTTCTCCAATTTTGGGGCAGCTAAAGAAAGAGCAATGCCAAGATGAAACATGTTGGTGTCAGGAAAGAAATGTCAAAATTCACATTATGGCATTGACCACAGCAATAACACCATCAGAATGAGAAACATTAGGCCAGTAACCTAGTACAGGAATCCCCCTGGGACATGGGGCTTAAAAGAATAGAAGTGAGGCTGTGAGAGAGTGCAATGTTTGCAGAAAACCTCAGAGGGTGCAGATGCCAGATATTTATCAGATTAATTAAATATATAATTTGGAACACTGTTGAAAATGATGCAGACTTCTTCAATCCCAGAAGAGAATTGAGGGGTTGGATGGGAAGGAGCTGATGTACACCTGAACAAGCTGGAATATAACATGTATTCACTGCAGTTCCCCCAAAACAGAGAGGGAACCAAACTCTCAGAACCCCACTGAAAACCATCATCATAGGTCCAGACTCCACAAAGGAGTACAGGGAAAAAGCCCTGGTCAGCACTCACAGCCTCAGTTTTTTATGTGAGTCACTCTGGAGGGTCTAACATGGGGAGTAAGCAGCAGGAGGTCCATCTTCTGCTGTGGTGTGAACAGCCCTCTAACCAGACACGTGAAGAGAGCATTGTGGCCTTCACACGATCTCATCCATGGTCCTCGTGCTGTGTGCTCACTTCTGCTGAGGGAGGCCTCCACCTGTCCAGACAGCTGGGGTTGATGCCGAGGGGAGAGAGCACTATTATTCATGAGTGAGTGTATTTGCAAAGATTGAGGGGATGTGCACCCAAACCCAGTAACGTTGCAGATAAAAATCAATACCTTCAAATCAACTACTTTGTATGATTTCATTGTGTACTATTTTCATAGTTTCTTTTAAATGATAACCAAATTATCTTTGCAAAGATTATAAAAATAATTTATGTCTGTTATGGCAAACACTAAAATTCCTTCTATAGCCTCAACCACCATCCTCCTTCCTCAAAATTATCTGCATTGGCACATTCTTTTTGGGTACACATTTCTGTTTGTAAATACATGTATTCTCTAGTTTCATCCATCCCACAGCCTATCACATATGAGAAAAATATTGGACTACAACTTAAGAATATAAATAACATTTTTAGCTTCTCAAAATACTTGAGATTAGAAGTATATCTCCAAATTTTGAAAGGATCATTTCTGATTTAAAATAATAAGGAAAATTGGAGTTAAGTAGAAAGCAGGCCAGGGAAATTCAGTGGCTCTTAAACTTGAATCCACATCAGAATTAGGTGAAGAAACTGAAAAAATATAAATGGTTGCAGTGCCTTAGAAGAAAATGCTACAATAATGGGCAGTATTATTTTTAAAATGGTAATTTTTTAAATGCTAACCCAGATTGTAATGTATTGAAGAACCAGTGAAAACCACCAGGATAATTTCAAATAAGTGGAAAGCCCATTTTTACATAAACTAACAGAAATCTCGTGTTCTGATGCATAAATTAGTGGTAACAAATTGAACACAGATTTTTGTAATTCAATTTGGAGGTAGATGGTGCCAGGAATGATCCAAAGAAAGTTTGGGATGAGGGGACCTCACTTCTTGTACAATGCAGGCAAATTTATTTAGGCTGAAGTTGCTTTTTATACTACAAAGCTGATAACAAATTAGGGTGTCCTTCACTAGTTCCTCAGCTTGGTACGTGTGAGCGCTGCTTGTTTCTTTATTTCCAGGCAATCTTTCTTGGGAATTCAGACCATAACATCTTAATGGTGTGTTCATTCTGCTCTGGCTCCTCCTACTGATGTTTGCAGTATGCAGTGTCCTTGGAGACATTTACTAATGTTTCTCTGCAAGTAAACATGCTTTTTAAATGCTTAACCCATTATGGTCTGGTTCTCAGCATCTTTTCCAATAACTCCCATTCTTTTGTTTTTTGTCCAGGGTGACTATGCCAGTCTTAGGTTGCCTTTCTCTGAAGGTCTTACCCATTTCTGGCCACCAGCCAAGCTCAATGGACAGGAGTTTGAGATTCAAGGGTTTTAAGGAGAATCAAGTTATTAGCATGGCTGGCTTTTTCAGCCTTATTAATGTGGGAGACCAGGGCTTTGCGAATACCTCCTAATAAAGTTAAGAGTAGCAGACTACCAATTATCACCACACTGAAGTTAGCAAGTACAGAGGTTGATTTCCACCAATGTAAGGGTTTTTTTTTTTTTTTATTTAATTGATCTGTCACTGATTGCCAAAATTTGCTACCTGAAAGTGTAATAAGTTGATTCTGAGACATGCTCAAAATCCTTTTTTGCAAATCTATAATTTCTATAGAAAAATTTGTTTGATGACCTATTAAATGATTTTAATTATTTCCCATTCATAATTGGAATCATTTTATGGGAGAGGAGTGATAAAAAAGCACTTTCATTCCGATCACACTTCAAAACCTCATTTTAAATTTAGATTATATAGTTGATCTCCCATTTGTGTAACAGCCATCTCTAAGTTATTAAGCCTATTATTAATTTTCCCATCAATAAATGCCTGACTATGCCATAGCTCACTAGCATTTTTCTGCCAATGTCTAACATATTGTCATGTTAGGATGGTCTCATGTAGGGCAGTTTCTCTCTCAGCAGCACCTGTAATAATACCTATAAGCCCTAATAGAGCAGCTATAATTAATCCAATGAAACATTTGGTTCTTTTCAAATAATGATTTAGAAAGTGTCAAAGGATTTGGTTCTCAGGGGAAGACTGCCAGCAGTGATTCATGTGAACACGAAGCCATATTACAGGAGCCCATTTTCCTATTAGAACCACAGTAGAAGTTTCTTGTAAAACAGACTTTGATACACAAGTGTAAAGGGAGCAATTGCTGCAGAAAAACCATGTTTGATTAATGCTCACTCTTCCAACTATAAAAACTATGGGATCCCATAAAAAAGAAATTAAGTGGATTTTCTTTTTAAACTGGTAATATTAGTTTTACTGCCTTGCCATTCAAAAATTGGGCTAGTTCCCAAAAATAATTTCCACAAATACTTTTTAGTTTTGTTAAGTTTAGTGTCCCATAGTTGTGGGATAAATCTTCCCTGATGAGTCTAATTTAGTGATGTATTTATACTTATGACATCCCCAAAATTCCAAAAATAATGATAGCTTTCATTAGTTGTTTTTGTTGAAATATTAATTTTTCAACATATGGTTGTGTTTACATTAGTTTTCATTATCCCTATAAGGGCCTGATTCATTAAAATTCTATAGGAATTATTAAAGAGCACAACCTCAGATGAAACATGGCATGTATGCCATTTATCAATTTGTACTATGATTTTGGAGCTGTATACATGGATCAATGGATACTAGGCAGATAGGTCATTCAAGAAAATGCAAGGTTAAATTTTCAATAAATTTCCCTTTCTACTCAGGTTTTTAAGGAAGGAGAGAATCATTAGGCCTAAGAAAATGAAAAATCTAATTAATATAAACAGGGTAGGATTTGTCCCCACAAGTCAAAAATTCTAAAAGAGGTGAATTAGTAATATAAGCCAAATATGTTTAATTATGTGAAGGTGCACTACTAACTACTGACATTGTCATGGTAAGCATCGCAAAGAATAACTGTTTTAGAGTGACATTCTGACTTTTAGAAGTTATCATCTTTTCTGCTTTTTGTGTCAACTTCTTTGACTTGTTAATGTCTAGGTTTCAGATATTTGGACACGACCCAAAACTGATCTCCTTTATCGGTAATGATAAGAGCAAAACCACAACACTATAGCCTAACTTAATTTTTGCATTTTTCCATTGATTATTATCTTTATGCTTTCAATAAACTAGTTGTCCAATATTTGTTTCTGTATTTTTTACTTATTTTTGCAAGAAATGCCCTGCTGTTGATATATATGATTCTGACTTTTGCCTTAAAATTTTTATAATAAAAAATGCTTGATATAAATGTTTTCACACCTGATCATTTCCACCTGTTTTGTTTTTGAACCATTTATAAATAGAGGTATAACTGTTAATTTTTTATGATAAGTATACATACATTCACAGACTTACTAAATCAGGGGATACACTGATATACTTGGCTTATTTTTGGCTAGAGTCCTTGATCGATACAAGATAAATATTAATATATATTTAATTTAATAAAGTTAAATTGACAATAAGGGTGAGAAACAAATAACATAACTCATCAAAAGATTAAATCAATATTGAAAAAAGTTACAGAATGACAGATAAATAGTGCAGTCTTACATATATACTTACCAATATTTAGCTTGTAGCTGGGAAGTGTTGAGTCGTTGAAGTAGCAACTGATACTAAAATTTTGGTTGACTGTGTTTAGGATTAATGAATTTGATACTGTAGATGACAACTTGTGAGTATTTTGCTAATTCCTGACAAAGGGGCCAGCCTCCTCAGGAAGGAACCCAACACTCTCTGGCAGTATATTTTAAGGTTTATGCATCAATCCCTGGGAGAGTGGTCAGCTTCCCCAGGGAGGAACACAACGCCCATTGAAATGCACTTTATCTTTTTTAATTTGTTACAAAACTTCCTTGATGTGCTTACTATTTTACTTTCCAATATTTCCTGAAATGTGAAAAGTGTTAACTGGCAAGGCATTGGTTTTTTGATTAACAAAGTTTTCTGTATGATGGTTTACTTTTAGGCTTGAACAATACTTGCCAGACTTGTTTTTTTAATATAATTAGTTTCAGGACTGTCAAAATTCAAAACAAGAGATTTGCATATACATTTCAGAAAATGCATTTCTGTGTAGTATACAAGTTATTAAATAACTTAGGTATGCAATGTATTTTATTAAAGTTTTGATTAGTATTTAAATATATACAGAATTCATAATTGTAGTAGATTATACAACAACAGACATCCAATGAATAAACTTTTATTTCTTAACCGTTTATGATTCTTAGTAGCATGAATAGAATGTCCTCAATTTCTTTATTTTGTATTGTTTGAGGCAAAGGTAAAAACAAATTAGATTTTCTTATTTGGGCTGTTGGGTAATACATTAAATTTTAATTTTAATACTTGCATTGGTTTTGTTGTTAACATTATAGTTAGGATTGGGGCTGTTTCCTACAGTGTTGAATATAAACTTGATTTATTGTTGGCTATTTTACAGGAAGGGGAATGTGGGCTGTCTTGACTTGTTTAAGAAAATATTAAAGAAAGCTTTAGGAAGATTTAAAACAAAGTGAGAGTGACATAACTGGATATTAATTTTTTGCAACAAATAGCAATATTTGGGACCACTACAAGTTGCAGGGGTGTTATTTTATTTTACTATATTTTACTGTTATGCACTATCCTGGCAGCCTTTAATGGCTGCTTTATTCTTGTAGTTATAACTAAAAATTATAATTATTAACATCATATTTTACTTACTATGATATTGAAACATTATTATATTTTCAGGAATTTTATACAATTTTAAAGTATTCATATGAACTTTTTATCATATAACGTTAATTGCCATAAGATTAGAAAATTTCTTTTAAATATACAACAGTTTTATATACTTCATTCAACTTATATATCATGAACTTAACTATTTTCAGGATTTTACTTTTTTTTAGGTTAAAGACCAACTTATATGTGACAGTTTGAAATAAAAGCTATGTTTCAGGATTTGACTTTGAGAAAGCAGGTTTGATCATTGTGTTCTTTTTAAGTGATAAGACCTGTTTCTCCATGGAAATGATAAGGAACAAAAAAGCTATTTTGATAAAACAGACTTTCTTTATTGCATACTATTTCAGAGAAAATTGTGTAAACTCTTACCAGACCAGACTACTGACTTCAGAAACTTTGAGAAAGAATAAAACTTTAACTTTATATTATTACATTGTTTGAATTTAAAGCTTTTAAATTTTTTTAGATAGCCTGTTTAAATCTTACTTAGCTTTGACCACATTCTTTTTCCACATGCATTTTGCACTTTTTGTATTTATTCAGGTTTATCTCACATTTTACTATTTAAAAATAACTAGTCGTTTTATCTTGTGATAAAATAACTTTCTTTTCTTTAATAAAAAAGCACATTCCATATACCTTCCATAATTAAGTTACCACAATGATTGTGGCAACTATTTCCAAGCAAACTTCTGACAACACATAATTACCATCAACATTAAACAAACTTGTTAGAATAATCCTTTAATTTGAGATAACAATTTTTATTATTTTAAACTATTATCCATATTTATTTATTAATATAAGAACTTATACAATTTTTGGCAATTTGAATAGAGCTTTTATAATAATTTTCACTTATCAATTTAACATTACCATCTGTAGGTATCAAAATATTCACTGACACTGAACAAACAGACAAATAACAAAAGAATTATGACACACTAACAGAAATATAATGCTTACTAATTTGACCCATAATTTTTGCTCCTTTGGTATGGCTGTCTTCAAGCCCTCCATCATTTCACATCTTTGATTTTACTGTTTTTAAGATTTTTTTATGGAATCTGTGTTACCTGTAATATATAAGCATGTTCTTTGAAATACATTTGTGGATAATCAGCAAGCAGCCAGGACAACTTAAACAGCATAAATACATTGAAACTCTAATTTAGAAATTTATACAGATATTGAAAATGTGTATTTTGAATTACTACTCTTTAGGAGTACACTTAAGCTCCAAGTTCCGATTTCAGGGATAGGCCCTCTAATTCCTGTTCTTAATTTTTGGTATGCCCACTGAAGGAGTAATAAACTTAGTTCCATCTGAGGGAGGATTGACAGCTGTACTGCTTTTGGTAACTGTCATAAGTTCTGTTACAGGCTGGAGTGAACTGCTCTGTTAGGTAGATTTGAGCAAGGTTGGTAATTGTGCTCATATTGTTTCTGTGAGGGCCTTGAGCAAGACCCATTTGGAAGTTTCTCTACTTAATAATGAGACTGCCATTTTTTTGATATTTAGAATGGCATTCCTTGGCCCAGTGCAACCCATTGGCATTTTGGACACAGATGAGTTGGTATTGATTTATTATTGGCCCTAAATGGAGCTCTTACACTAGTTTTGACTTGACAATCTTTTTTCACATGACCTTGTGTATTAGTCAGCCAAAGGGGTGCTAATGTGAAATACCAAAAATGGGTTGGTCTTTATAAAGGGTATTTATTTGGGGTAGAAATCCACAGATACCAGGCCATAGAGCGTTAAGTTTCTTCTCTCACCAATGTTCATTGCCACGTGTTGGAGCAAGACAGGTGCTGGCATTTGCCAGGGTTCAGGCTTCTGGGTTCCTCTCTTCCCGGGGCTGCATTTTCCAAGGTCTTAGCTCCTGTTTCCTCCACAAGGTCAGCTGTAGATGATTAGGCAAACGGCATGCTTCTCTTCTCCTGGGGCCTTCTTTCCAACATCAAAATTTCTTCTCAAAAGACTGCTTCAACTGTCCTTGGCCTTGCCTTTTATATTAGATTCCCCACCCACCAAGGGGTGGGGCTCAACACCCTAATCCTAACCTAATCATGCCCAGATTAACAGATCAGTTTACAAGCATGATTCAATTATATTTTTGGAATTCATAATTACATCAAACTGACCAACTGTAACACTCCACCCTCTGAATTCCAAAAATACTTTACAATTTTAAAAAAACCTTAAATCAGTAACAATTTAAGTACAATATCATATCTTAATCATTTTAAAGAAATACAGTTTGTATTCTGGCAAAGTCCCATCTGCTATAGATCTCTGAATCTTACAAAACCATCTAACTGCTTCCAATACAGAAATGGAAAGACAAAGGATAAACCTTTTCAATATTATAAGGAGAAATTGGGATGTTAAACATGAGTTATGTATCATCTAAAGTTCAGTAAACTTGCAGGGCATCTTCCATTCGATTTCAAAGTCTGAGAGTCATTCTTAAGATGATGGTTTCTTCTCCTTGGGGCCACATGGGAACCCACACTTTCCAAAGGCTTGCCCAATGGCCATTTTCTTTGTTCCACCCTTATCAATCATCTGCGTGTTGACCAAGCTCCAGACCTCACCCTCCAAGAGTGTTGGGGTGATTGCAACACCTTACCCAATCGTTGGGTTAAAGTCTTTGCCCCCCTAGCACAGTGTGGTGAAAACAACATTCCCCCTAACCTTTAGCATACAGGCTCAACTCTCTCAGAGCTACGAGTTGACCACCTGGCCTTCCCTAACCTTTGGCATACAGGCTCAACCCTCTCAGAACAATGGGTTGACCACCTGGCCTTCTCTAATCTATGAGGGACAGGTACACCCCTCTCAGACCAATGGGGTGTTGACCTTAACTGCCCTAAACTTTGTGGAATGTGCTCCAACCTCCCTGCACCCCGGGGTGGCAAAACTCTTCCTGAACATTGGGTGGGGACATCCACCCTCTTCAATGCTGGGGAAAACTAACCCTCTCTGCACCATGGGGCATCAAAACTTTCTCAGAACATTGGGTAGGAACATCCACCCTCTTCAACTGCAGGGGCAATATCACCCTCTCTGTACACATGGGTGGGGCTCCTCTCTTGGCCCAAAGAGATGTCTTAAGTCCATATCTCTGCTTCCACAGTTTGCTTCTTAAAGATGATTCTCCTTCAATCACTCCTTTCCATGTTCTCTTTTGTCCAAGCTGGCAGTGGCTTTGTTCATACAGCTCTCTCAAAAACTTTGTTGGTTTAGCATGCAGGAAGCAGGGTTCCAAGCCATCAGAGAGTAAGACTTTCCACAAGTCTTTCCGAGATAACTGCATCTTCAATTCTGAGTTATGAGTTCCAAGTTTATCAAAGTCTTCAAATAGGGCATTTTCATCTGGGAATTTGAATTCCAGAAAATTGGAAGTTCCAGAATTAGTTTCTGTTTTCTTTTTGTCCAAAAGTTCAGTCCTTAGTGTATTTCTCTCGTCTAGTATTTTGCTGTAAGCTGCAAGGAGAAGCCAAGCCACATTCTCCAAGTTTACCTTGGAAAGTTCTTTAGCTAAATGCTCTGGTTTGCCATTTTCAAATTCTGTCTTCCACATAACACCAGGAGTTAATCTCGTTAAGTTCTCTGCAGCTTTAAAACATGGATCGCCTTTCCTCCAGTTTCCAATAAAAGTTTCATCATTTACTTCTAAGGCATCATAGAAAGTCTCTTTAGCATCCATATTGCTATCAACAGTCTCTTCAAAGTGGTCTAGGCCTTTTCCATCAAGCATTTCACAATTCCTCCAAAAAATACCCCTTACCCATTTATAAAACCGTTCCAACATTTTGGTAATTACAAAAGCACTTCCTCACTCCTTGGTACCAAATTCTGTATTAGTCAGCCAAAGGGGTGCTAATGTAAAATACCAAAAATGGGTTGGTCTTTATAAAGGGTATTTATTTGGGGTAGAAGTCCACAGATACCAGGCCATAGAGAGTTAAGTTTCTTCTCTCACCAATGTTCATTGCCACATGTTGGAGCAAGACAGATGCCAGCGTTTGCCAGGGTTCAGGCTTCTGGGTTCCTCTCTTCCCGGGGCTGCGTTTCTCTCCAGGATTAGCTCATGTTTCCTCCACAAGGTCAGCTGTAGACGATCAGGCAAACGGCTTGCTTCTCTTCTCCTGGGGCCTTCTTTCCAACATCAAAACTTCTTCTCAAAAGACTGCTTCAACTGTCCTTGGCCTTGCCTTTTATATTTGATTCCCCACCCACCAAGGGGTGGGACTCAATGCCCTAATCCTAACCTAATCATGCCCAGATTAACAGATCAGTTTACAAGCATGATTCAATTATATTTTTGGAATTCATAATTACATCAAACTGACCAACATTAAAACCTCGTTTCCCACATTTAAAGCAATTTAAATTAGGAGTCATAGGACTACAGCCCTTTAGAGCAGCTGCAAGGAGGTTCATGTTATAAGTATTAGGCCCAATATTATGGTATATTTTTATATAATCCCCTAAAGTCCTTCCATTTGCCTTTATGGGATATAAAGCCTTTTTACACTCAGTTAGCATTATCAAAACTAACATTAGAATAAGAATTTCTTTAAGATCAGATTGAGTTACTGTCTTGTTGACTACATCTGCCAGCCTTGTTACAAATTCAGCATAGGGTTCAGTATATTATGAAAAAATTTTTAATGTGATTGTACAGCCTGTCCAGGGGTTGAGACACATCACCAGGCAGCTAGGCAGCAATATCACACTTGTAACAATGGCAATATAGAGCTTGGCTAGGAATCCCAGCCCTTTGATCTGTTCCTAATATTCGTTCAGCAGTAATCAGCACTGGTGGATTTTGCTGTTGATTTCATCATCTACAATGTTAGCTTTATCAGCCCACCAAGTTTTAAATTGAAAAAATTCTGCTAAATTAAGAATAGCTTGAGCTAACAACTCCCAATCCCAGGGTATTAATCTGTTTGCTGGTGCCATTTCTTGCACCAATTCTGAGTATAAGGAGATTTTACACCATATTGAGTGCATGCTTTTTTAATTTTTTAAATAATTTTAAAGGGAATAGGAGCAGGCTCATATTGTACACCCCCTTGGGGATTGTTAGCATCTACTGGATTTTGAGTTACCTTTACTGGAAAAGTAAAAAAAATGCATAGCCTCTGAATTTTCTTTTCTATATCTCTGTGCTATACTTTTCATAATTGAAGAGTATTGTGCTGGCACAAAAACAAAGCTTTTGGAGGGTCATCAAATGATGTAGTAGGTGCAGATGCTGGTTCAAAAGACAATGAATTACCTTTTGGATCGGATGGCTTAACGACCACTGGAAAATTCCATAAATTCCTTATTTCTCTTTTTCCTATCTATTAGACATGATTTTATATTTTTGCCTTTTCATTAATTTTTTCATATATATTTTCATTAAAATCATCATAAGCTTGTTCTGCTATAGTTTTAGCAATAGCAGTATTCATTTTAATATCTTCATTTTCATCTGACTGTAATGGTTCAAGAGCAACAGAAATAAGTCTATACAAAGACCATACATAACAATGTTTCTGTGCAAGAGAAAAGAGTTTTAGTAATTCTAGGGTCATCACAGATACCTCTGTATCCTTTAACAGTGTTTTCAAAACTTGGGAATATTCCTCTAACAGAGTCAACTGATTACCCATTTCCCTGATGATCAAGATTATTCGACTCACAGACAGAATGCCAGGACTTTGCAACCCAGCAGTCCTTCTTTCAATGCCCAACATGTGCACCATCTGTTGTAATTCAACATGGAGGTAAATGGTGCTGGGAATGATCCAAAGAAAATTTGGGATCAGGGATTCTCACACAATGTGGAATGCAGGCAAGTTTATTTAGGCTGAAGCTGCTTTTTACACTACAAAGCTGATAACAAAAGTAGGGAGTCCTTAATTAGTTCCTCATCTTGGTATGTGAGAGGGCTGACTGTTTCTGTGTTCACAGACAATCTTTCTTGGGAATTCAGACAATAACATCTTAGTGGTCTGTTCATTCTGCTCTGCCAATTCCCACTGGTGTCTGTAGTAGGCAGTGTCCTTGGAGACATTTACTGTTTCTTTGCCAGCAAGCATGCTTTTTAAATGCTTAACCCTTTATGCTATGGCTCTCAGCATCTTTTCCAACAATTCCCCCCACCTTTTTTTTGTCCACGGTGACTTTTCCAGTCTTAGGTTACCCTCCTCTGAAAGTTTTACCCATCACTGGTCACCAGCCAAGCTCCATGGGTAGGGGTCTTAAGAGTTATGGCTTTTAAGCAGAATCAATTTATTGGTATGGCTGGCCTTTTCAGCCGTATTAATGCAGGACAGCAGGGCTTTGTGTATGCCTCCTAATACAGTTAAGAGTAGCAGAGCACCAATGATCACCACACTGAAGTTAGCAAGTACAGAGATTGATTTCCAGCAATGTAAGGTGTTTATTTTATTTAATTTATCTGTCACAGATTGCCAAAATTTGCTACCTGGAAGCATAGAAAGTTTATTCTGAGACATGCTCAAAATTCTTTTTTGCAAATCTGTAATTTCTATAGATAAATTTGTGTGATGAACTATTGAAGGATTTTTAATTTTTCCCATTCATAATGGGAATCATTGTATGGGAAAGGAGTGATACAAAAAGCACTTTCATTCTAATCACAATTCAAACCTTGTTTTATATTTAGATTATATA
The DNA here is from genome assembly GCA_026826555.1 of Tolypeutes matacus. Taxonomy (NCBI): domain Eukaryota; kingdom Metazoa; phylum Chordata; class Mammalia; order Cingulata; family Chlamyphoridae; genus Tolypeutes; species Tolypeutes matacus. The sequence goes on along the minus strand of JAKSZT010013004.1, from coordinate 127,031 downwards.
CCTGCCCTCCCATTTGTTTAACAGCCATCTCTAAGTCATTAAGATTGTCAATCTACTCATCAATATATACCTGACTATGCCATAGCTCACTAGCATTTTTTATGCCAATTTCTAACCCATTGTCGTGTTTGGATAGTCTCATGTAGGGCAGTTTCTGCCACAGAAGCTGCTGTAATATTTATAAGTCCTAATACAGAAGCTATAATTAATTCAGTCAAACATTTGGCTCTCTTGAAATAATGATTTAAAAAGTGCCAAAGGATTTGGCTCTCAGGGGAAGACAGCCAGCAGCCTTATTCCACGTTGCTGATGTCCTATTAGAACCATAGTAGAACTATCCATCATTTCTGCTTTTGTGTTTTTTTTTTCCTTGGGCTTGTTTATGTCTAGGTTTCAGATGTGTGGAGAGGACGCAAAGCTGGTCTCCTTTATCTGTAATAATAAGAGAAAAACCTCGACCCTATACCCTAACTTAAGTTCTGCCTTTTCCCATTGATTATTATCTTTATGCTTTCAATAAACTAGTTGTCCAATATTTGTTTCTGTATTTTTGCCTGATTTTTTTGCCAGAAATGCTCTGCTGCTGATATATATGATTCTGACTTTTGGCTTAAAAAATTTATTGTAAATAATGCTTGACATAATTGTTCTCACACCTCATCCTTTCCCCCTTTTTTGTTTTTGTAGCATTTATAAATAGAGTTTTAACTGTTAATTTTTAATGATAAATATACATACATTCACAGGCTTAGTAAACCAGGGGATACACTGATGTACTTGGCTTATATTAGGCTAGAATCCTGGATAGGTATAAGATAAACTTTAATATATATTTTGTTTAATAAGCTTAATTGACAATTAGTGTGGGAAACAAATAACATAACTAATTAAAAGATTAAATCAATATTGAACAAAGTTACAGAATGACAGATAAATAGAGCAGTCTGATATATATATACTTACCAATATTTAACTTTTAGCTGGGAAGTATTGAAGTAGCAACTGATTCTAGAGTTTTGGTTGACTGTGTTTAGGATTAATGAATTTGATACTATAGATGCTAACTTGTGAGTAGTTTGCTAATTTCCAAGGGAGGGGCCAGCCTCCACAGGAAGGAACACAACACTCCCTGGGCAGTACATTGTAAGGTTTATGCATCAATCCCTGGGAAAGTGGCCAGCTCCCCCACGGAGGAATACAACACCCATTTAAATATATTTCATTTTTTAAAATTTCTTACAAAACACTGTTGATGTATTTATTATTTTAATTTCCAATATTTTTCCTGAAATGTGAAAATTGTTAACTAACAAGGCATTGGTTTCAGAATTAACAAAATTTTCTGCATGATGCTTTACTTTAGGTTTGAACAATACTTGCCAGACTTGTTTTTTAATATATATGGATTCAGGACTCTCAAAACTTAAAACAAGATATTTATATATACATTTAATAAAACATATTTATGTGTAATAGACAAGTTATTAAATTACTTAAGTATGCAAATGTATTTTATTAAAGTTTATTATTTAAGTATATTATAAATAATTCATAACTACAGTGGATTATACAACAACAGACATCCAATGAATAAACTTTTAATTCTTAAGCATTTAAGATTCTTAGTAGCATGATTAGAATGACCTCAATTTCTTTGTTGTGTAAAGTTTGAGGCATAGGGAAAAACAAATTAGTATTTTTTATTTGGGCTGTGGCATAATACATTAACTTGTAATTTTCATTTGTTTTGTTTTTAACATTGTAGTTAGAATTGGGGCTGTTGCCTACAGTGTTGAATATAATCTTGATTTATTGTTGGCTATTTTACAGGAAGGGGAATGTGGGCTGGCTTGAATTGTTTAAACAAATATTAAAGAAAGCTTAAGTAAATTTTAAAACAAAGTGATAGTGACATAACTGGATATTAATTTTTTGCAACAAATAGCAATATTTGGGACCACTGAATGCTGCTGGGGTGTTCTTTTATTTTACTGTATTTTAATGTTATGCACTGCCCCAGCAGCCTTTTATGGCTGCTTTCATCTTGTAGTTATAACTAAATACTATGATTAATAACATTATACTTTATTTACTATTATATTGAAACATTATTATATTTTCAGGTATTTTGTACACTTTTAAAGTATTCATATGAACTTTTTATTTATATAACTTTAATTGTTATAAAATTAGAAAATTTCTTTTAATTATAAAACAATTTTAAATACTTCATTCAACTTATATAACAAGAACTTAACTATTTTTAGTATTTTACCATTTTTTTAGGTAAAAGACCTAGTTATTTGTGACAGTTTGAAATAAAAGCCATCTTTCTGGATTTGACTTTGAGAAAGCAGGTTTGGACATTGTGTTCTTTTTAAAAGTGATAAGACCTGTTTTTCAATGGAAATGATAAGGTTAAAATACAGGAAGCTATTTTGATAAAACAGACTTTATTTAATGCATACTGATTATTTAGGAGAAAATCTTTGTAAACTTTTACTAAAACAGACTAACTGACTTGAGAAACTTTGAGAAAGAATAAATCTTCAACTTTATATTATTACATTGTTTGACATTAAAGCTTTAAAAAATTTTAGATAGACTGCTTAAATTTTACTTAGCTTTGACCACAAAAATTCCTTTTTCACCAGCGTTTTGAACTTTTATATTTATTCAGGTTTTTTCCCACATTTTAATTTGTTTTAATAACTAGTTATTTTATCTTAAGATAAAATGACTTTCTTTTCTTTAATAATAAAGCACATTCTATATACTGTCCATACTTAAGTTACCACAATGATTTTGGAAACTATTTCCAAGCAAACTTCTGACAACCTATAATTACCATCAACATTAAACAAAATTCTTAGAATAATGATTTAATTTGAGTATAACTATTTTTATTATTTTAAATTAATACCCATATTTATTTATTAATATACATGCTTATATAATTTTTGGCCATTTGAATAGAGGTCCCAAAATAATCTTCATTTATCAATTTAATATTACCCTCTGGAGGTATTAAAATATATGCTGACACAGAACAAACAGACAAATACAAAAAAAAAAAAAAGAATTATGACACACTAACAGAAACATAATGCTTACTAATTTGACCGATAACTTTCACTCCATTGATATGGCTGTCTTCAAGCCTTCCATAATTTCACATCTTTGATTTCACTGTTTTTAGATTTTTTATGGAGTCTGTATTACCTGTAATATATAAGCTTGTTCTTTGAAACACTTTTGTTCATAATCAGCAGCCAGCCAGAACAACTTAAACAGCCTAAATACAGTTAAGCTCTAATTTAGCAGTTTATACAGATATTGAACATGTATATTTTGGATTACTACTCTTTAGAAATACATTTATGCTCAAAGTTCAGATTTCTGGGATAGGCCCTTTATTTCCTGTTCCTATTTTTGGTATACTCAGTGAAGGAGTAATCACCTAGTATCAGTTGAGGGAGGATCGACAGCTATAATGCTTTTGGTAACTGCCTTAAGTTCTTTTACAGGCTTGAGTGAACTGCTCTGTTGCTGACTGGGTAGATTTGAGCAAGGCTGGGAAATATGCTTATATTGTTTTTCTGAGGGCCTTGAGCAAGGCGTGCTTGAAGATTCTCAACTTATTAATGAGAATACCATTTTTATGATATTTAGAATGGCATTCCTTGGCCCAATGTAACCCTCTTTGGCATTTTGGACACACACGAGTTGGTATTGATTTATTTTTTCCCCTAAATGGAGCTCTTACACTTGTTTTGGCTTGGCAATATTTTTTCATAACACCTGGTTTCCCACATTTAAGGCATTTTAAATTAGTAATCATAGGACTACATACCTTTAGAGCAGCTGCAAGTAGGTTCATGTTATAAGTACAAGGCCCAATGTTTTGGCATATTTTTATATAATCCTGTAAAGTCCTTCCATTTGCCTTTATTGGACATGAAGCCTTTTTACATTCACTGTTAGCATTATCAAAACCAAATTAGAATAAGCATTTTTTTAAAGATCAGATTGAGTTACTGTCTTGTAGACTACATCTGCCAGCCTTGCTAAAAAATCAGCATAGGGTTCAGTATTTCCTTGAACAATTTTTGAAAATGATTGTACAGCCTGTCCAGGGGTGTAGATTCATCACCAAGCAGCTAGGCCACACAATCACACTTGTACAATGACAATATCATCATATTGAGCTTGGCGAGGAATCCCAGGCTATTGACCTGTTCCTAATATTTGTTCAGCAGTAATAGGCACTAGTGAATTTTGCTGTTGATTTCATCGTGCTACAATATTAGCTTCATCATCCCACCAAGTTTTAAATTGTAAAAATTCTCCTGAATTAAGAACAGCTTGAGCTAACAAATCCCAATCCCAGGGTATTAATCTGTTTGCTTGTGCCATTTCTTGCACCAATTCTTGAGTTTAAGGAGAATTTACACCTTATTGAATGCATACTTATTTTAATTTTTTGATAGTTTTAAATGGAATACGAGCATGCTCATATTGTACACCGTCTTGGGGATTGTTTGCATCGACTTGAATTTGAGTTACTGTTGTTGGAAAAGTAAAAAGAATTGTTGCATAGCATCTGAATTTCCTTCTCTACTTCCCTGTGCTATAATTTTCATAATTGAAGAGGATGGTGATGGCACAAAAATAGAAACTTTTGGAGGTTCATCAAATGTTGTAATCATTCTGCTGAAGTTCTACATAAATGAAGCAAACCAAGAAAGAGTGCTGCCATGTTTAATATGTCATATGGGAGAGGGCTCCAGGATCTCTTACAGCTGTGAAGAAACAGAGAAACCCAGAGTGGCTGAGTGAGAGGCAAGAGGCTGGAGTCATAGAGCACATTGAAGCTGAAGATATCCAGGCCAGAGGAGAATGGAAAGGTATGAGCAATTATGTCTGATGGCCCACTGTTGAGCTCAGGGAGAATGTGAGTTTGGAGGAGAAGGCAGAAAGACAGGCATGCTCAACATTTTCCCTTGGCAAGAGTTCAGCAGCAGCAGACCCTTGTGAAAACAGCATTTTTATAATGCTTTGGTTTGGGTATTTTCACAGCCTAAGAACTGTAAGCTTTACTCTAATAAATTCTAATAAACGCCAACCTATTTATGGTATTTTCATTGGCAGAGCTTTGCAAACTCAAACAGCTAGTCATATAAGCTTGGAGAGCTGACCTGTTCCCAAATGGGAGCACGATACAGCTGCCCAGTGAATTCATGTGTAAACTGTGGGTGTCTCCAGACAAGGCAAGAGTGAGTACTGATAAGACAGAGTGGAAAGTGCTCTTGGTCAGCACAGCCTGGAAGACAAGGAGTCATGCAAGGGAGTCACAAGGTTTGTGGACTAGTATAATGTCACAGATGTCCTAGTTATGAGGTACCTGCCTCAGATAGGTATTGGCCAGGTGTGCAGGGTGAGATAAAAGAACAGGACCCTGGGTCTGGTGCACAGAGGAGTCCAGGTACAGAGAGGAGACTACCGGCTCCTGCTCCTTTTGCCATTTCCTCCTTCCCTTAGCCTCCACCATTGACCCTCTGAGGAGGCTGCTCTTAGAGTACCCCTCATTGTTCTCAGGCACAGACTCTTGTCTCTTCCTACCAGCTCTACATTCACCGTCTCCAATCTTGGGAAAGCTAAAGAAAGAGCAATGCCAAGAATAAACCTGTTGGTGATAAGAAGTAAATGTAAAAATTCACATTACAGCATTGGCAAAAGCAATAATATCACCAGAATGAGCAACATTAGGCCAGTGACCCTAATGAATAGTACAGAAATCCCAGAAAGTTCTGGGACCTAGGGCTGACAAGAACAGAAATGAGGTTATGAGAGAGAGCAATGTTTGCAGAAAACCTCAGAGGGTGCTGTTACCAGATATTTCACAGACTAATTAAATATTAAATTTTCAACAGACTTTTTAACAGTGTTGAAATGATGCAGACTTCCTCAATCCCAGAAGAGAACGGAGGGATTGGATGGGAAGAAGCTGATGAACAACTGAAGAAGCTAGAATGTAACATATGTTCACTGCAGTTCCCCAATCCAGAGAGGGAATGTCCTTTTTTGAAACCAAACTCTCAGAACCCCAGTGAAAACCCTCATCATTTGTTCTGGATCCAAAGAGGAGGAAAGGGAGAAAGCCCTGCTCAGCACTCACAGCCTCAGTGATGTGAGTCACTCTGGCCAGTCTTCACTGGGGAGTAAGCAGCAGGAAGTCTGTGTTCTCTTGTGGTGCTAACAGCCCTCTAACCAGACACGTGTAGAGAGCAGTGTTGCCTTCATATGGTTGCATCCAAGCTCCTTGTGATCCGTGCTCACTCTTGCTGAGGGGGGCCTCCACGCGTCCAGGCAGCATGGGAGAGCTCCTAGTGGAGATAGCAGTTTTCCTTTATGGGCAACTGTTTTTGCAAAGTGTGAGGGGACGTGCCCCCCCATAATATTGCAGATATAAATCAATATTTTCAAATCAACCACTCCACATGATTTCATTGTGTATAATTTTCAGAATTTCTTTAAACTTTAAACCAAATTATCCATGCAAATATTATAAAAATAATTTATGTCTGTTATGGCAAACAGTAAAATTCCTTCTTTGGTCTCAACCCCAATTCCTTCTTCCTCAGAATTATCTGCATTGACAGATTCTTTTTGGTACACATTTCTGTTTGTAAATACATGCATTCCCTAGTTTCATCCATCCCATAACCTATCACCTATGAGAAAAATATTGGAGTACAACTTAAAAATATAAATAAATTTCTAACTTCTTAAAATATGTGAGATTACAAGTATATCATCTTATTATGAAAGGATCATTTCTGATTTAAAATAATGAGGAAAGTTGGAGTTAAGTAGAAAGTAGGCCACTATAGTTCAGTGGCTGTTAACCTTGAATGTACATCAGAATCAGGTGAAGAAACTGAAAAAATATATATGGTTGGTGTGCCTTAAAGAAAATGCTACAGGAGAGAGGCAAGATGGCATTTGTTTAGGAGGATACTCACTGACTATCCCTCTGGGGATGGTCAATTGTAGGCAGGGACCTACCCAAGGGTCTGGGCTATGGGCACACGGAGTGAGAGGATTGGGTCACCTAGCAGTGGAAGGATTGACAGTGTTGAGTGATCGGTGGAGATTCTTGAGTTTTGAGCCTACCTGTGGTTGTTAACACAGATGGCAGAGCCCAACCCACTGGGACAAAGGCTGGTTTGAACCGTGAATCCTGCAACTGTGACTCACGCTCCCTCTTTGAGGCAGCATATTGTGAGGGAGGGAGGGCACTGACAGAAGGTGTAGAGGGGTTTAACTTCAGTGAATTTAACTGCCTGGGACACTTATAGCTTTGGGGATCATATATGACAGCTTGACACAGCACCAGGCTGAGGGCAGAAGGGAATCTGCTGTGGAAACCTGATTTACACAGCAGCCCACTGACACTGAGCCCGGGCCCTAGAGGGGCCAGAGTCAATCAATTTTATTGCTCTGCCCTGAAAAGCATCATAGATACACTCTCCTGCAGAGGCCAGGAAGTGGGAAAGGCTTGATTACTTTCCACGAGACTATTTATGGTCCCATTGGTGGAGGGGGTGATCTAGCAGAGGACATCTTTTGGGACACTTATATCACAAAAGAAATAAAAATAAGAAGAACACAATCAATTTAAACACTTAATACCTGTTCTTAATTTAGTGTAATACTGAGAATCTGCCTCAAAACCTTCAGATAGAACCCAGAAGGGAAATTGATAAACACAAGCAGGCTGAGAGGATCCTAAAGGACCCTAGAAGGAACAATTCATCCTTAGCTTTGTTTGACTGCTTGATGGTGCGGTTATTTGGTTTTTCTGTTTATTAGTTGTCTCTTGTTTTTCTTTCATCTTTCCTCCCCCCTTTCTGTTTTCCTTCATTTAAAAAAAATTAGGTGCTGCTACCTTACCACTTCTCTGATGTTCTTCTTCTTCAGTGATTTCCCATTCTCGGTCTATTTTGATATTGTATCCCAAGCTATCTCTAATCCTTCCTTCATCTCTCTGCCTTCTGCTTTCTGTTGTGGTTTTTGGACACCACACTTTTTCATTAGCCCACAAATTAAGGGTGCCAATTTCTATTCTATTTTTTTTTTACTTCTTATTTTCTTAATATGATGTTTTTCCTTTAAGCCCTTCCTTTACTCTTTCTCTCCCTCCTCATCATGCTAGCCTTCTAAATCATTATATATATATTCTTCTATTTTGTTCCCCACCCCATTGTAGGCACACCACCTTTTCTCCTATTACTGTACACTGATTACCCAGTTAAATATTCATTTCACTAAGTCCTATTTGGCCCATTTTCTAACTTTTAACAATATGACTATTATCCTCCTTCCTTTCTCACATCTTTCAATCCCTCTGGCACTAATTTTTTTCCTTCAAGGTAATATAGAAATAAGCAAGGAAACAAAATAAGAAGAAAAGGTGTCAAAGAGAAAACACACACACAGAACCACCATCTAAATAAAACTTGAGAAGACTGAGAGAAGCTAATCAACTGAATAAACCCAGGAAGATAAAATCATGACCAGAGGGCAACCAAAAATTTAAAATCACATTGAGAAACAGGAAGACATGGATCAGTCCAATGAACAAACTAAAAACCAGGAATATATGCAGAACATTGAAAAACTAATCAAAGATTCCCAAACAAATATCATGAAACAAATTAATGAAGTGAAGGAAGACATTAAGAATATAAAGAAGAAACTGGGAGAACATACTGAAGAAATTGGAAACATACAAAAAAAGATAACAGATATGATGGTGATCAATGGCACAATCTAAGAAATCAAAAGGATGCTGGATTAACATAACAACAGATTTGAACAGGCAGAAGACAGAATTAGTGATGTGGAAGACAATACAGCTAAAATCAAACAGATAGTAGAACAGAGAGGCAAAAAACACACAAAAAATCCAACAGGGACTCAGGGATTTAACTGACAACACAAAACACACAAACACATGCATTATGGGCATCCCAGAAGTTGAAGAGAAGGGAAAGGGAACAGAAGGCGTGTTGAATGAAATAATGGCTGAAAACTTCCCAACCCTATTGAGAGAGTTGACGTGCAGATCCAGGAAGCAAAAAATGCACTCCAAACAGTATAAATCCCAACAGGCCAACTCCAAGACATATACATGTCAAAATATCCTATGCTCAAGACAAAGAGAAAGTACTCAAGGCAGCAAGAGAAAAGAGAACCATCATATACAAGGGATGCACAATAAGATTAAGTGCTGATTTCTAATCTGATACCAAGAGGGAAATAAGACATTGTCAAAGTACTAAAAGAAAAAACTTCCAGCCACAAATTCTGTATCCAGCAAAACTGACATTCATAAATAGTGGAGAATTCAAAATATTCACAGATAAACAGAAATTAAGAGAGTATGTCAATAAGGAACTGGCACTTCAAGAAATACTAAATGAAGTTCTACAAGGTGAAAGGACAAATCAAGATTTAGGAGAGTTTAAAAACAACTGAAAAAGTAAAAACAGAATCAAAACAACATATGACATACATTAATCCAAAAAAATATGGCTGAAGTAAGGAATTCATTGTGAGTAATAACACTGAATGTTAATGAATTAAATTCACCACTCAAGAGACACAGATGGGCAGAATGGATAAAGAAATATGATCCATCATATTCTTTCTACAAGAAACCCACCTTTGACCCAGGGATTCAAGGACGCTGAAAGTAAATGATGGAAACAAAATTTTACAATCTAACAATAGCCATAAATGGGCAGGAGTAGCTATTCTAATATCAGACAGAATAGACTTTAAATGCAAAACTATAGTAAGAGACAAAGATGGACACTATATATTAGTAAATGGGGTAAGCTCTCGAGAAGAGAGAAAAATCAAAAACATTTACACACCTAATTCAGGTGCCTCAAATTTCATGAGGCAAACTCTGGAAAAGCTAAGTGGAGAAATAAAAGCCTCTACAATTATAACAGGGGATTTTAATACACCATTATCATCATTAGACAGAACATCTAGACAGAGAATCAACAAAGAATCAAAGACACTCAACAATACATTAGAGGACCTGGACTTTATAGAAATATACAGAACAATATACCCCAATACATCAGGATTTACATTCTTCTCGAGTGCACATGGATCATACTCCAAGATAGACCACAAGCTAGGCCACAGAAAAATTCTCAATGAATTCAGAAAGATTGAGATTATACAAAGTTATTTCTCTGATGACAATGGCATTAAATAGGAAATCACTAAGGGACAGAGAAACAGGTTAGGCACAAGGATATGGAAGTTAAACAACACACACTTAGACAAACAGTGGGTCAAGGAGGATATCTCAAAAGAAATCAGTAACTACCTTGAAACTAATGAAAATGACAACACAACCTATAAAAACAGATGGGATGTAGACAAAGTTGTCCTGAGAGGGAAGTTCATAGCCATAAATACATATATTAAAAAAGAAGAAAGATCTAAAATTGTAGAGCTAACTGAACGCTTGGAGGAATTGGAAAAACAACAACAAACTAAACTTAAAAGAAGTAGAAAGAAGGAAATAACAAGGATTAGTGCTGAACTAAATGAAATAGAGGATAAGAAAGCACAAGAAAATATAAATAAAACCAAGAGCTGTTTCTTTGAGAATATCAATAAAATTGACAAACCTTTAGTAGACTAACAAAGAAAAATAGAGAACAGATGCAAATACACGAAATAAGGAAGGAGCAAGAGGATATCACTACTGACTCCACGGAAATAAAGAGCATCATAAGAGGATACTTTGAAAAATTATATGCAAACAAGAATGAAAATTTAGAGGAAATGGACAAGTTTGTAAAATCTCACGAACATCCTACATTGATGAAATAAGAAATTGATGAACTCAATAGTCTAACTAGGGTAAAGAGTTAGACTCACTTATCAAAAAACTCCCAACTAAAAAGGGCCCATGACCAGATGGCTTCTACCAAACATTCCAGAAAGAGCTAACAGCTATTCTACTTAAGGTCTTCCAAAGAATAGAAATAGAAGGGATATTGCCTAGCTCATTCTACGATGCCAACATTATACTAATACCAAAACCAAACAAAGATACCACTAGAAAGGAAAATTACAGATCAATTTCTCTAATGACCCTCGATGCAAAAATCCTCAACAAAATACTTGCTAATTGCATTCAACAACATATCAAAAGGATTATACACCACGACAAAGTGGGTTTTATCCCAGGTATGCCAGAATGGTTCAATATAAGAAAATCAACCAATGTAATACAGCACATAAACAAACTGAAAGAAAAAAACCACATGATCCTCTCTATAGATGCAGAAAAAGCATTCTGCGAAATACAGCACTCTTTCCTGATAAAAACACTTCAACAGAGAGGAATAGAAGAAATTTCCTGAATATGATAAAGGGTATATATGAAAATCCAAAGCTAATTCATCTTCAATATTGAAATCCAAAAAGCCTTCCCTATGACATCAGGAAAAAGACAAGGATGTCCACTATCACCATTATTATCTAACATTGTCTTAAAAGTACTTGTTCTAGCACTGAGTCAAGAAAAGTACATAAAAGGCATCCAGATTGGAAAAGAAGAATGAAAACTTTCAATATTTGCAGATGACATGATCCTATAAATAGAAAACCCAGAGAAAACTACAACAAAGCTTCTGGAACTTATAAAGGAGTTCAGTAATGTTGCAAGCTATAAGATCACAGCTCAAAAATCAGTAGCATTTCTGTACACGAATAATGAGCAATCAGAAGAGGAACTCAAGAAAAAATGTCATTTACAATACTAACTAAAAGATTCAAATAACTAGGAATAAATTTAACTAAAGATGTAATGGACGTATATATAGAAAACTACACAATACTGTTAAAGGAAATCAAAGAAGACTTAAATAAAGGGAAAAATATTCCCTGTTCATATATTGCAAGACTAAACATCATCAAGATGTCTATCCTACCCAAACTAATCTACATATTTAATGCAATCCCAATAAAAATCAACACTATATTTTTTAAGGAACTGGAAAACTAATACAAAATATATTTGGAAAGGTAAGAGGACCTGAATTGACAAAGACATATTGAAAAAGATAAATTAAGTTGTAGGTATCACATTACCAGAATTTAAAACATATTACAAAGCTACGGTGATCAAAACTGCATGGTATTGGCACAAGGATAGACCTACTGACCAATGGAATTGAATTGAGAGTTATGATACAGATCCTCACATATACAGTCATCTGATATTCCACAAGATTACCAAGGCCACTCAGTTGGGAGAGAATGGTGTCTTTAACAAATGGTGCTTGGAGAACTGGATATCCATATGCAAAAAAAATGAGAGTAGAATACCATCTCACATCTTATACAGAAATCAACTCAATATGGATCAAAGATCTAAATATATGAGCCCAAACCATAAAGACCTTAGAAGATAATGTAGGAAAGCATCTACAGGACCTCGGGATAGGAAATGTTTTCATGAATTTCATAGCCAAAGCACAAGCAGCAAGAGAAAAAATAGATAAATGGGATCTCCTCAAAATTAAAAACTTCTGCACCTCAAGAAAATAAAAAGGCAGCCTACCCTATGGTAGAAAATATTTGGCAACAATATATCTGATAAGAGCCCAATATCCTGCATATATATATAAAGAAATCCTACACCTTGAAAGTAAAAAGAAAAACAACCCATTTAAAAATGGACAAGTGACCTGAAAGACACTTCTTCAAGGAAGAAATACCAAGGGTGAAAAAAGCACATGAAAAATGCTCCACCTTGCTTGCTATCAGGGAAATGCAAATCAAAATTACACCACGATATGATTTACACTCATCATAATGACAGCTATTAAAAAAAAAAACAGCAGACTCTAAGTGTTGAAGAGGATGTGGAGGAATAGGAACCCTCAACCCCAGCTGGTGGGATTGTGGAATGGTCCAGCCACTGTGGAAGCCAGTTTGGCAGTTCCTCAGAAAACTAATAATAGATCTTCCATATGATCCAGCCATTCCACTGCTGAGTAAATACTCAGACGAACAGAAAGCAAAGCATGAACAGACCAGTTTACAAGTATAATCCAATATCTATTTTTGGAATTCATAATATAAACTGCTACATATCCATTTCCCAATCTTATACTATATATTATTTTATGGTGCACTTGAACACTTTATTGATGTCCTAGGCCACAGACATCATTATTACTTTATCCATTCAATGGTCATTTATATATATTAATTTAATTAACAGATATTGTTCTTAAGTCCATCCTGAATCTTGAAACTTATGAGATTATTTCTTTCTGCCTGAAGAATATTCTTTTACATTTCTTTTAAAGTGAGTTGCTGCCAGCAAACTTTATTAGTTTTTACTCCTCTGTAATAGTATTTATTTCAATTCTTCCTGAAGGATTGAAATGAATTAAATCTCAGGCCCCTATGATCTCCACTACATTTGAGAGCTCCATAAAGGTTGAATTTCTCCATTCTGTTGTAAATTTAATCCATTCTTTGGAGAAGAAAATAGGGGCTTTCAGTTTTACAGCCTGATTCCTGCCCTCCCATTCCCCAGGCAAAATTTGTGTGCTCTGCCTCTGGGGATGGGAATAATGGAACACCTCTCTGAGTTACACACCTGATTTTGGAGTTAATATTTGGGGAAGAAAGCACAGTATATTGAGTTCTTTTTTGGACCATTCTCAGGAGCAGTGCAACAGTGGTCAGCACCCCATTTTGCTCAACGATGGCCTCACCCAAAGTACAGCCACGGTTTTATGAGTTCCCATTTCTCCCGGACTTAGGAGATCCCTCCTGATCCCTCTGCCCTGGTTTAATGCCCTCGTTTGGGTCTTGAGTGAAACCCTGAAATTTATGTTCTTACCTATCCATTGCTGTGTGTGTAAGCCTTTTGTAAGTAGGACATTTTGGTTAGATTCACATAAGGGACCTTTTGATTAGGTCACTTTTTGTTAGAATGCTTTAGTTAAGGGTCTCTGATTAGATATCAGGCACCAGTATGGACCACAATCATTGTGCAGACATCCTACATACAAGGAACACACAGAGAAAGAGTGTTGCCATGTTTACCCTGCCATGCGGGAGAGGGCTGAAGGATCTCATAGAGCTGTGGAGAGACAGAGAAACCCTGAGAGGTTAAGGGAGAGTAGAGGCTCTGTGGAGTCATGGAGCAGCTTGAATATGAAGACATCCAGGCCAGAGGATAAAGGAGAGATGTGAGCAATTGTGTATGATGTCCCAATGCTGAGCTCAGGGTCACAGTGAGTTTGAAGGAGAAGGCAGTGAGAGACAGGAAGGCTGAGCATTTACCTTATATGGAGCCCAGCTGCAGATGACCCTTGTTAAGACAGTATTTTTTATGATGCTTTGATTTGGACATTTTCACGGCCTCAGAACTGTAAGATTTAACCCTAATAAATTACAATAAAAGCCAACCTGTTTCTGACATTTTGCATTCGCAGCATTTGGCAAACTGAAACAGCTAGGGACACAGGGTTGGAGAGCTGCCCTGTTTTCAAAAGGCAGTGTTATCCTTTCCAGTGAATTCACCAGTAAACTGTGGGTGTCTCCAGACTAAGCAAGATTGAGTATTGGCAAGATGGAGGGGGAAGTGCTCTAGACAAGCAAGGCCAGCAAGACAGGGAGTCAGGAAGGGGTGTCACATTGTTTGGTGACTTGTGTAAAGTCACAGATGTACCTGACTCAGGCAGGGGTTGGGAGGTGGGTAGGGGCAGATAAAAGCATGGGAACTGGTGTCTGGTGCAGCAGAGGAGTTAGGGCATAGAAAGCAGACTTTCTGCTCCTGCTCCTTTGCACATTCCTCCTTCCCTTGGCCTCCAGCTTTGACCTTCTGAGGAGGCTGCTCTTACTGTACCACTTCTGGGTGTCAGGCACAGATTAGGGTGTCCTGTTTCCAGTTCTACATTCACCTTTTCCAATCTAGGGGCAGCTAAAGAAAGAGCATGCCAAGATGTAATCTGTTGGTGTCAGGAAGGAAATGTCAAAATTCACATTACAGCATTGACTACACCAATAACATCACCAGAATGAGCAAAATTATGCCAGTGACCCTCAAAAATAGTACAGGAATCCCAGAAATCCTGGGACATATGGTTGACAAGAATCAAAGTGAGGTTGTGAGATGGTGTAATGTTTGCAGAAAAACTCAGAGGGTGTGGATGCCAGATATTTCTCAGACTAATTAAATATTAAATATTCAACACATTTTAACAGTGGTGAAAATGATGCAGACCTCTTCAATCCCAGAAGAGAATGGAGGGATTTGATGGGAAGAAGCTGATGAACAGCTGATGAAGTTGAAATGTAACACGTGTTCACTGCAGTTCCCCCAAGGCAGAGAGGGAATGTCCTCCTTGGGAACACAACTCTCAGAGCTCCAATGACAACCATCATCCTAGGTTCTGAATCCACAAAGGAGGACAGGGAGACAGCACTGCTTAGCACTCACAGCCTCAGTTAGGGATGTGACTCACTCTAGCAGTGCTTCACTGGGGAGAAAGCAGTAGGAAGTCTGTCTTCTCCTGTGGTGCTAACAGCTCTCTAACGGGACACGTGTAGAGAGCAGTGTGGACTTAACATGGTCACGTCTATGCTCCTCGTCTCTGTGCTCACTCTTGCTGAGGCAGGCGTCCACATGTCCTGGCAGCTGGGGAGGAGCCCGAGGGGAGTGAGCCCTTTTCTTTTATGAGAGAATGTATCTGCAAATGGTGAAGAGCAGTGTCCCCCCAGTAATGCTGCAGATACAAAACAATATCTTCAAATCAACCACTTTGTATGATTTCATTGTGTGCTATTTTCATAATTTCATTTAAATAATAACCAAATTATCCATGCAAAGATTATAAAAATAATTTATGTCTATTATGGAAAACAGCCTTCTCTAGCCTCAACCCGCATTCCTCCTTCCTCAGTATTATCTGCATTGCAGATTCTTTTGGGTACACATTTCTGTTTGTAAATACATGCATTCTCTAGTTTCCTCCATCACACACCCTATCACATAAGAGAAAAATATTAGAGAACAACTTAAGTATATAAATATTCTAACTTCTTAAAATCCTTGAAAGCAGAAGTATATCACCGAATTATGAAAGGATCATTTCTGATTTAAAATAATAATGAAAATTGGTGTGAAGTAGAGTGGGTTCCATGTAATATTTTAGGTAAACTAAGCCCCTCTTAAAATATATGTATATATATATATATATATATATATATATATATATATATATATATATAACATTTTTGTAAGCAAATACACATATATGCATATATATTTATATATCATTTTACAAATATTTGTATGTATTGTGAGAATTTTGATTTTTACCCATAAAAAAAAAAAAAAAGAAAGCAGGCCACTGTAGTTCAGTGGCTATTAAACTTGAACTCTAATCAGAATCAGATGAAGAAACTGAAAAAATAAAATGGTTGGGGTGCTTATAAGAAAATGCTACAATAATGGGCAGCATTATTTTTTAAATGGTAATTTTTAAAATGCTTACACAGAAAGTAATAGATTGAGGAACCAGTGAAAACAACCAGGATAATTTGAAATAATTAGAAAGCCTATCTTTACATTAACTAAGAGAAATCTCGAGTTCTGATGCATAATTTAGTGGTAAGAATTTGAACACAGATGAGTGTGGAAGAAGATGCGGTTAGAGCAGATCAAAGAACAAACTGCAAGTGCACTTTTCCAAGAGGAGAAAGACATCGTGTACTGCACAGTCACAGCCGCTTCTTTCAAAGATTGGCAAAAAGTTGCACAGACTGGAGGTGGAGTTTCTTTGGTGATTCACACTCATTACAATCACAGGGTTTCTCTCCAGTATGAATGTTGTAATGTTTAATGAGATACTGCCTTTGGCTGAAGGCCCTTCCACATTCCTTTCATATATACTGTTTCCTTCCACTATGAGTTTTCTCATGGTCAGTGAGATTTGATTTACTACTGGTTTTCCTACATTCCTTAATATGTAGGGTTTCTATCCAGTTTGTCTTCTTTGGTGTGTAATGAGGCTTGATTTTTGAATGAAAGCTTTCCCACATCCATCACATTCATAGGATTTCTCTCCAGTATGTATTCTCAGAAGGTTAATGAGGTTTTCCTTTTGGTTGAAGGCTTTTCCACATTCATTGTATATATAGGGTTTTTCTCCAGAATGAATGCTCTGATGTTTAATGAACTGTTACTTTTGCCTGAAGGCTTTTTTGCATTCTTTACTTTAATTTTGTTTCTGTCCACTATGAGTTTTTCATGTATGTGAGATATGATTTGTACCTAAAAATTTTTCACGTGACTTGCATGCATAGGGTTTCTTTGCAGTAGAAAATCTCTTGTATCTGAGATTTGACATTTGAATTAAGGCTTTCCCACATATTTATGATTTCTCTTCAGTAAGATTTTTCTGATGAATAAAGAGGATTTCTGACAGAAATGCAAAATTTCCCAAATGTGTTACATTTCTATGCTTGTTCCCCTGTATGGTTTTTAAGATGAGGAGAAAAGAAATGAGTGTAAATAGCAGACTACATTCAGGATACTCATATGGTTTCTTTCTAGTTTAAATTTTCTCATATTCCATGAGATTTTATTTCAGATGGAAGCATTCATTAGTTCATTACAATACTAACTAATAAATGAATATTTCCTGCTCAATGAGATTTACTACCTGGCTGCAAGATTTCCAATAATTTTTACATACGCAGAATTTTACTCCTGCATCTTTCTTTGATGTGACACTAGATTTCCCAAATTCATGAAATTCCAAAAGTTTTCTCTGAAGGAATAATTCTCAGGCATTTCATGAGGTTCAATTTCCAAGAAAACTTCACACTCATTACACTTAAAGGGTAGGACTACCATGTGGGCAAACTGGCAAAACTCATTCTCTTCATTATTTTTTCCTTACATAGATTCCTTCATGCTTAGGTAAGTATGATGCAAACATCTACTAAGTGAAGTTCCATTCATAGAAGTGTTATTTAGAGAAAAAATGCTTGCAGTCAGTGGAAATATTTTCCCAACTTTCTTACATTCTCTGCCTTCATCTTAAGTCTGTAGTGTTGTGGAAGTGGATATAGCTTCACTCACAAGTCTTTGGTTATGTGGCTTTTTCTGCTTCTTAATGTCCTATGCTACTTCATAGTTCGTTGGGTGCAGCAAAAGCAGAGCTACAGGGAAATTGATAGCAACGAATGCATTCATTAGAAAAAAAGGAAAGATCCAATATCAGTCATCTAGGCGTCCAATTTGGGACGTGCAAAAATATCTCCTTTTTATTTGTTCTATCATTCATGGCTCGTCTTTTTTAAAATGAGCATCGCATACAGTTTGGTGACTTCATACGTAGGAAATCGGGAAGTGATACAGCATTTGATTTATGGTGGGGACAAAACAACACACCATAAATCAACCCTGGAACCATCAAGCTTCTGTAGGATAAGAAGGGTGCAGCTTCCAAAATGTAAGTGTAAGGTGGCCCCAGAACAAAGGCCAAAATGGTAACACAGCAAATCCTGAACACTTTGTTTTGCACTGACTGTTTTTGTTCAATTTTTTTTTTCTATTTATTTGGATGAGATGCATTATTTAATATTCTTTAAATTTTGTCAGGGAAATTATAACACTTTTGTTTGCCTTTCCAAATCTACACTTATTATTTGTTATTTACTTGTGAAATAATGTATTTTAAAACATATTATATCCTGTATTAGTCAGCCAAAGTGGTGCTCTTGCAAAATACCAGAAATTTGTTGGTCTGTAAAAGGTATTTCTTTGGGGTAGAAGCTTACAGTTACCAGGGCATAAACCATAAGTTTTTTCC
The DNA here is from genome assembly GCA_026826555.1 of Tolypeutes matacus. NCBI lineage: Eukaryota > Metazoa > Chordata > Mammalia > Cingulata > Chlamyphoridae > Tolypeutes > Tolypeutes matacus. Next base: position 108,084 of record JAKSZT010013004.1, on the reverse strand, counting down.
TACACCAAAGTGTGTTAACCCATCTTGGAGCAAGACAGTTGCCAATATTTGCCAGGGTTCAGGCCTCTTGGGTTCCTGTATTCCCAGGCTACATTTTTCTCTGGGCTCTGCTCCTCTGATTCCTCCACAAGGTCAGTTGTAGACTATGAGGTTCTCTAAGCTTTGCCTCTCTCCTCAAGACCAACTGTGAACTCTCAGGTGAATGGCTTGTCTCATTTCAACAGGGCCTTCTGTCCTTGCTCATCAGAACTCCAACATCAGAATCTACTCCAGCTTTCTCCTTTTCCATTTCTTTTTATGTTTGATACCCAACCCAGCAAGGGGTGGGGCTCAGTGACCTACTGACTGTGGCACAATCAATGCCCTTATCATAACTTAATCATGCCCATATTAAAAGACTAGTTTACAAGCATCATCCAGTATCTATTTTTGGAATTCATAATGATAACGAACTTGCATATATCCATTTACCTATCTTATGGTATATATTATTTTATGGTGTATTTTAACACTTTATTGATGCTCTAGGCCACAGATATCATTATTACTTTATCCATTCAATAGTCATGTATATATATAAATTTAATTAACAGATATTATTCTTCAATCCATCCTGAACCTTGAATCTTCTGAGATTATATTCTTTCTGCCTGATGAATATTCTTTTACATTTCTTTTCTTTTTTTTTTTATTATGGATAAAAATCAAAATTCTCACAATACATGCAAACATTTGCAAAATGATATATAAATATATATATGCATATATGTGTATTTGCTTACAAAAATGTTATTTATATATATATATATACACATATATTTTAAGAGGTGCTTAGATTACCCAAAATATTACTCGGAACCCACTGGGATTCCCATGTTGCCCACCTCCCACACCTCCCACCACATCCCACACAAACATCTCCCACAGTGTGGCCCACCACCCTCAATGAACTTACACATCCTGGAGCCTTGCCACCAACCATAGACCACAGTTCTTTTAAAGTGAGGTGCTTCTAGAAAACTTTATTTGTTTATACTCATCTGTAAAAGTATTTATTTCACTTCTTCCAGAAGGATTGAGATGAATTTATCAGGCCCTCGATGATCTCCACTGGAATTGAGAGCAGCCTTAGGTTAGAATTCCTCCATTCTGTTCTAAATGTAATCAGTTCTTTGGAGAAGAAATTAGGGGCTTTCAGTTTTACAGTCTGCTTCCTGCAACCCCATGCCCCACACAAAATCTATGTGCTCTGGCTTTTGGGATGGGAATAATGGCACACCTCTCTGAGTTAAACACCTGATTTTGGAGCTAAGATTTGGTGGAGAAAGCACAGTATATTGAGTTCTTCTTGGGAACATTCTAGGGACCACTGCAATGGTGGTCAGCACCCAGTTTTTTTTTTTTTTTTTTTATTATGGGTAAAAATCAAAATTCTCACAATACATACAAACATTTGCAAAATGATATATAAATATATATGCATATATGTGAATTTGCTTACAAAATGTTGTTTATATATATATATACATATATTTTAAGAGGTGCTTAGATTACCCAAAATATTACACGGAACCCACTGGGATTCCCATGTTGCCCACCTCCCACACCTCCCATCACATCCCATACAAACATCTCCCACAGTGTGGCCCACCACCCTCAATGAATTTACACATCCTGGAGCCTTGCCACCAACCATAGACCACAGTTCACACTGTAGACCACACTCTCTCCCACTCAGTTCTGCCACTTTTGAACAATGATGGCAACACTCAAAATGCAGCCACTGCTTCATGAGATCCCATTACTCCCAGACTTAGAAGTACCCTCCTGATCCCGGTGCCCTGGGTTAACACACTCATTTGAGTCTTGTGTGGACCCCGGAAATGTATGTTCTTGCTACCCATTGCTGTGCGTGTAAGCCTTTTGTATGTAGGACATTTTGGTTAGATTCAGATAAGAGTCGTTTTTATTAGGTCATTTTGGTTAGATTGCTTTAGTTTAGTTACGGGTCTCTGATTAGATTTCAGGGACCAGGAGGAAGCCCAATCATTGTGCCAAAGTCCTACAGACATAGAACACACAGAGAAAGAGTGCTGCCATGTTTGCCCTGACATGTGGGAGAGTGCTCCAGGACCTCTTACAGCTTTGGAGAGACACAGAAACACTGACAGGCTGAGGGAGAGGTCAGAGGCAGGAGTAATGGAGTAGCTTGAAGCTGAATATATCCAGGCCAGAGGAGAAGCGAGAGGTGTGAGCAATTGTTTCTGATGGCCCACTGCTGAGCTCAGGGAGAAAGTGAGTTTAAATGAGAAGGCAGAAAGAGACAGACAGGCTGAGCATTTTACCTTGGCAGGAGTCCAGCAGCAGCTGATCCTTGTTAAGAAAGTATTTTTGATGATGCCTTGATTTTACATTTTCACAGCCTCAGAACTTTAAGCTTTAACCCTAATAAATTCCAATAAAAGTCAACATATTTCTGGTATTTTGCATTGGCAGTGCTTGGCAACTCAAATAGTTAGGGGAACAGTGTTGCAGAGTTGCCCTGTTCCCAAATGGCAATGTGATACTGCTGCCCAGTGAATTCACCTGTGAACCCTTAGGGGCTCCAGACTAGAGGTGTATGAGTACTCTTAAAATGGAGGGAAAGTGCCCTTGACCAGCAAGGCCTGTTAGACAGGGAGTCAGGCAGGGGATTCACATGGTTTGGGGACTAGTCTACAGTCATAGATGCCCCATTATGATGTACCTGCCTCAGGCAGGGATTGACCAGGTGGGCAGGGGCAGATTAAAGCATGGGCCCTGAGATCTGGTGCAGCAGATGTTTCAGGGCACAGAGAGGAGACTTCCTGGTCCTGCTCTGTTGCACTTCACTCCTACCCTTGGCTTCCAGCATGGTCCCTCTGAGGTGGCTACTCTTACTGTAACCCTCCTGTGTCTCAGGCACAGACTCAGGTCTCCTGCTTCCAGTTCAACGTATATCTTCTCCAATCTTGGGGCAGCTAAACAAAGAGCAATGTGAAGAAGAAACATTTTGGTGTCAGGAAGGAAATGTCAAATTCACATTACAACATTGGCTACAGCAATAACATCACCAGAATGAGCAACATTAGGCCAATGACCCTAATGAATAGTACAGAAATTCCAGAAAGACCTGGGAACTAGGACTGACAAAAATAGAGGTGAGGTTGTGAGATAGTGAAATTATTGCAGAAAACCTCAGAGGGTGCAGATGTCAGATGTTGCTCAGATTAATGAAATGTTAAATTTTCATTTAACATTTAAATGTCCTGTTTGGGTACCAAACTCTCAGAGCCCCAATGAATTCCATCATCATAGGTTGTGGAGGCATAAAGGAGGACAGGGAGAAAGCCCTGATCAGCACTCACAGCCTCAGTTAAGGATGTGAGTCACTCTAGCAGGTCTTCACTGGGGAGTAAGCAGCAAGAAGTCTGTCTTCTCCTGCGGAGCTAACAGCCCTCTAACCTGACATGTGTAGAGAGCAGTGTGGCATTCACAAGGTCTTGTCCATGCTTCTCATGCTAGTTGCTCACTCCTGATGAGGGAACCCTTCAACAGTCCAGGCAGCTGGGTAGGGGGCCGAGGGGAGTGAGCACTTTCCATTATGGGTGACTGTATTTGCAAAGGGTGAAGGGAAGTGCCCCCCACCCCAGTAATGTTGCTGATACAAACCAATATCTTCAAATAAACCACTTTGCTTGATTTCATTGTGCATTATTTTCACAATTTCTGTTAAATTATAAACAAATTATCCGTGCAGAGTGTAAAATTAATTTATGTTTGTTATGGCAAACAGCCAAATTCCTTCTGTAGCCTCAACCACCGTTCCTCCTTCTTCATAATTATCTGCATTGGCAGATTCTTTGGGTACACATTTCTGTTTACTTTCATCAATCCCACATCCTATCACATATGAGAAAAATATTGGAATACAATTTAAGAATATAAAAGAATTTTCTAACCTCTTAAAATACTTGAGATTAGAAGTATATCGTCTAAATATGAAAGGATCATTTCTGATTTAAAATAATAAGGAAAATTCGAGTTAAGTAGAAAGAAGACCACTGTAGTTCAGTGGTTGTTAAACCTGAATCCACATCAGAATCTGGTGAAGAAACAAAAAATTATAAATGGTTGTGGTGCCATATAAGAAAATACTACAATAAAGGGCAACATTATTTTTAAAATGGTAATTTTTAAAATGTTTACCCAGAACGTAATGGTTTGAAAAACCTTTGAAAACAAGCAGGATAATTTGAAATAATTGGAAAGCCCATCTTTACATAAACTAAGAGATATCTCGAGTTCTTATGCATGAATTAGTGGTAACAAATTGAACACAGATGAGTTTGGAGGAAGATGTTGGAGGAACAGATTTCTGAACAAACTGCAAGTGCATTTTTCCAAGAGGAGAAATACATCCTTAATTGCACAGTCACAGCCGCTTCCTTAAGAGATTGGCAAAAAATTGCCTAGACTGGAGGTGGAGATTCTTTGGAGATCCACATTCATAACATTCACAGGGTTTCTCTCCACTACGAATATTGAAATGTTTAATGAGATACTGCCTTTGGCTGAAGGCTATTCCCCATTCCTTATATACACAGTGTTCCCCTCCACTGTGAATTTTCTCATGGTCAGTGAGTTTTGGATTTGCTACTGAAGACTTTCCTACATTCCTTACAGATATAAGGTTTCTCTCCAGTTTGTCTTCTCTGGAGTGTAATGAGGCTTGGTTTCTGAATGCAAGCTTTCCCACATCCATCAATTCATAGGATTTCTCTCCAATATATATTCTCAGCTGGTTAATGAGGTTTTCCCTCTGGTTGAAGATTTTTCCACATTCATTGCATATATAGGGATTTTCACCAGAATGAATGCTCTGATCTTTAATGAACTATTGCTTTTAGCTGAAGGCTTTCTGCATTCTTTACATTCATTTTGTTTCTGTCCATTATGAGTTTTTTCATTTTCAATAAGATATGATTTGTACCTAGAGACTTCTTCACGTAACTTATATGCTTATAGAAAATCTCTTGTATCTGAGATTTGACATTTCAATTACAGCTTTACCACACATATATTATTTCTCTTCATTAAGAATTTTCTGATAAATAAAGAGGTTTTCTGTCAGGTTGAAAACTTCCCACATATATTACATTTCTATGCTTGTTCACCTGTATGGCTTTTAAAATGAGGAGTAAAAAAATGACTGTAAAGATCAGACTACATTCAGCACACACATAGGGTTTCTCTCTAGTTTGAAATTTCTCATATTCCATGAGGTTTTGTTTCAGATGGAAGCATTCCCATGTTCATTACAATACTAACTAATGTATCAATATTTCATCCTCAATGAGATTTAAAGCCTGGCTGAGGATCTCCAATATTCTTACATACACACGGTTTTAATCCTGCATGTTTCTTTTATGTGACTCTAGCTTTCCCAAATACATGAAATCCCAAATGGTTTCTCTGAAAGATTAATTCTCAAGTATCTCATGAGTTTGAATTTCCAAGAAAACTTCACACTCATTACTGTTAAAGGGGAGGACTATCATGTGGGCAACTGGCAAAACTCATTGTCTTCATTCTTTTTATTATATAGATTCCTTCATAGTTAGGTAAGTATGATGTAAATACCTTCTAAGTGAAGTTACATTCATAGAAGTGTTATTTTGAGGAAACAGTGCTTGCAGTTAGAGAACATATTTTCCCTTCTTTCTTACATTCTCTGCCTTCATCTTAATTCTGTACTTTGTGGGAGTGGGTATAGCTTCATTCACAAGCCTTTGGTTATGTGCTTCTTTCTACTTCTTAATGTCCTTTGCTTCTTCATAGTTTGTGGGATGAAGCCAAAGCAGTGCTACAGCGAAATTTATAGCATTGAATGCATTCATTAGAAAAGAGGAAAGATCCAATATCAATCATCTAGGTGTCCTATTTGGGAAGTGCAACAATATCTTCTTTTTATTTGTGCTATCATTCATTATTCTTCTTGCTTCAAATGAGCATCACATCCAGTTTATTGACTTCCTAACTAGGAAATGGGCAAGTGATACAGCACTTGATTTATGATGGGGACAAGACAACACCCCATAAATCAACCGTGGAACCTTCATGCTTCTGAAGGATAATAAAGGTGCAGCTTCAAAAATGCACTGTAATGTGGCCCCAGAACAAAGGCCAAAATGGCAACACAGGAAATCCTAAACACTTTGTATTGAACTGACTAATTTGTTCATTTTTTTTTCTTCAATTTATGTGGATGAGATACGGTATTTAATATTCTTTAAAGCTTTCCTGGAAAATTATAACACTTATGGTTGCCTTTCCAAATCTGCACTTACTGTTTGTTATTGACTTGCCAAAAAATGTATTTTAAACATTTTACATACTGTATTAGTCAGCCAAATGTGTGCTGATGCAAAATACCAGATATCTCTTGGGCTTTGTAAAGGGTATATATTTGGGTAGAAATTTACAGTTACCAGGCCCTGAAGCATAAATTTCTTCCTTCACCAAAGTCTGTAACTCATCTTGGAGCAAGACAGCTGCTGACATTTGCCAGGGCTCAGGATTCTTGGGTTCCTTTATTCCCAGGGCTGCATTTTTGTCTGGGCTCAGCTTTTCTGTTTCCTCCACCAGGTGAGCCATAGGCTATGAGGCTCTCTAAGCTTTGCCTCTGTCCACAAGTCCATCTGTGAACTCTCAATTGAATGTCTTGAATCATTTCCCTGGGGCCTTCTGCCCTTGCTCATCAGAACTCCAATATCAGAAACAACTTGATCTCTGCCCTTTGCCATATCTGTTTATGTTTGAGACCCCACCCACCAATGGGCGGGGCTCAACACCATACCGACTGTGGCCAAATCAACCCCCTTATCATAACTTCATCATGCCCAGATTAACAGACAATTTTACAAGCATCCTCCTCTCTATTTTTGGAATTCATAGCGATGTCCAACTGCTACATATCCATTTACCCATCTTCTCCTATATATTATATTATGGTGTATTTTAGCACTTTATTGAAGTCCTAGGCCACAGATATCATTATTACTTTATCCATTCAATAGTCATTTATATATATGAATTTAATTAACAGATATTGTTCTTCAATCCATCTTGAATCTTGAATCTTCTGAGATTATTTTTTTCTGACTGATGAATATTCTTTTACATTTCTTTTAAAGTGAGTTGATGCTAGAAAACTTTATTAGTTTTTACTCATCTGTAAAAGTATTTATTTCCTTATTCCAGAAGGATTGAGATATATTAAATCTCAGGCCCTTGACTATCTTCTGCTTTTGAGAGCACCTTTAGGGTTGAATTTCTCCCTTCTGTTGTAAACGTAATCAATTTTTTGGAGAAGAAATTAGGGGCTTTCAATTTTACAGCCTGCTTTTGCCACACCACACACCAGACAAAATCTGTGCACTCTGGCTCTGGGATGGGAATAATGTCACACCTCTCTGAATTACACACCTGATTTTGGAGCTAAGATTTGTTTGAGAAAGCACAGTATATTGAGTTCTTCTTGGGTCCTTCTAGGGAACAATGCAATGGTTGTCAGCACACAATTTTGCCCAATTATGGCCACACCCAAAGTACAGCCACTGCTACATGAGTTCCCATTTCTCCCAGACTTGGCAGAACCCTACTGATCCCTGTGCCGGGGTTAATGACCTTGTTTGAGTCTTGTGTGGGCCCTGGAACAGTATGTTCCTGCTAACCAATTGCTGTTTGTGTAAGCCTTTTATATGAAGGACAGTTTGGTTAGAATCCGATAAAGGTCCTTTAGAATAGTCATTCTTTGTAAGATTGTTTTACTTTAGTTAAGGTCCTCTGATTAGATTTCAGGCACCAGGATGCACCCCAATCATTGTGCTGAATTCCTACATACATGGAACACACAGAGAAAGAGTGCTGTCATGTTTACCATGCCATATGAGAAATGCTTCCAGGGTCTCCTACAACTTTGGAGAGACACAGGAACCCTGATAGGCAGAGGGAGAGGACAGAGGCTGGAGTCATGGAGCATCTTGAAACTGAAGACATCCAGGCCAGAGGAGAAGGGAGATGTGTGATCAGTTGAATCTGATGGCCCACTGCTGAGCTCTGTGAGAAAGTGAATTTGGAGGAGAAAGCAGAGAGAGACAGGCAGGTCCAACATTTTGTCTTGGCAGGATTCCAGCATCAGCTGACCCTTGTTAAGACAGCATTTTAAATGATGACATGATTTAGACATTTTCACAGCCTCAGAACTGTAAGCTTTAACCCTAATAAATTCCAATAAAAGCCAACCAATTTCTGGTATTTGCATTGGCAGTGCTTGGAAAATTCAAAGAGTTAGGGATACAGGTTTGGAGAGCTGCCCTGTTCCCAAATGACAGTGTGATGCTGTTGTCAGTGAGTTCACCTGTAAACTGTTGGTTTCTCCACACTAGGCAGGATTGTTTACTGGTAAGAAGGAGGGGCACTGCTCTTGGTCAGCAAGACCTGCAAGACAGGGATTCAGGCAGGGAATCACATGTTTTGGGGACTAGTATACAGTCACAGATTCCCCAGTAGGGTGTACCTGCCTCAGGCAGGTGTTGGCCAGGTATTCAGGGTGAGAATAAAACATGGGACCTTGGGACTGTTGCACAGAGAAGTCAGGGCATAGAGTCGAGACTACCTGTTCTGCTCCTTTTGCCATTCCCTCCTTCCCTTGGCCTCCAGCGTTGACCCTCTTAGGAGGCTGCTCTTACTGTACCCCTCCTGGTTTTCAGGCACTGACTCATGTCTCCTGCTTCGAGTTCTATGTTCACCATGTCCAATCTTGGGACAGGTAAGAAAGGGCAATGCCAAGATGAAAACTGTTGGTGAAAGGAAGGAAATGTCAAAATTCCCATTACTGCATTGGCTACAGCAATAACATCACCAGAATGAGCAACATTAGGCCAGTGACCCTAATGAATAGTACAGAAATCCCAGAAAGTTCTGGGACCTAAGGTTGACAAGAATAGAAATGAGCTTATAAGAGAGGGCAATATTTGCAGAAAACATCAGAAGGTGCTGATGCCAGATATTTATCAGACTAGTTAAATATTAAATTTCCAATAGATTTTCAACAGTGTTGAAATGATGCAGACTTCTTCAATCCCAGAAGAGAATGAGGGGTTAAATGGGAAGAAGTTGATGAACAACTGAAGAAGCTGGAATGTAGCACATGTTCACTGCATTTCCCCCAATCCAGAGAGGGAATGTCCTTTTTTGGAACCAAACTCTCAGAGCCCCAATGAAAACCATCATCACAGGTTCTTGTTCTGCAAAGGAGGACAGGGAGAAGGCCCTGCACAGCACTCACAGCCTCAGTTAGTGATGTGAGTCATGCTGTCCGGTCTTCACTGGGGAATAAGGAGCAGTAAGTCTGTCTTCTCCTGTGGTGTTAACAGCCCTCTAACTGGACATGTGTAGAGATTAGGGTGACCTTCACACGGTCACATCCATGCTCCTCATGCTCCATGCTCACTCTTGCTAAGGGTGGCCTCCACCCATCCAGGCAGAATTGGAGGGTGCCCAGGGGAGAAAGCAGTTTTCCTTTATGTGTGACTATATTAGCAAAGGGTGAGGGGAAGTGTGCCTCCCCAGTAATGTTGCAGATACAATTTGATATCTTCTAATCAACCAATTTGTATGATTTCATTGTATAATATTTTCATAATTTCTTTTAAATTATAACCAAAGTGTCCATGCAAAGAGTATAAAAATAATTTATGTCTGTTATGGCAAACAGCCAAATTCCTTCTCTATCCTCAATCCCCATTCCTCTTTCCTCAGAATTATCAGCATTGGCAGATTATTTTTGATACAGTTTTCTATTTGTAAATACATACATTCTCGAGTTTCATTTATCCCATAGCTTATCACATATGAGAAAAATATTGGAGTACAACGTAAAAATATAAATAAATTTTCTAACTTCTTAAAATACTTGAGATTAGAGGTATATCATCTAATCATGAAAGGATGATTTCTGAATTGAAATAATAAAGTTAAGTTGAAAGCAGGGGACTGTAGTTCACAGGCTGTTAAACTTGAACCCACATTAGAATCAGGTGAAAAAACGGAAAATGTATAAATGGTTGGGGTGCCTTAAAAGAAGATGCAACAGTAGAGAGGCAAGATAGCATTGGTTTAGGAGGATAATCACTGAAGAGTACTCTGGGGATGGCCAATTGTGGGCGGGGTGTGCACAAGGGTCTTTGCTGTCTGTGCTCAGAGTGAGAATCTTGGGTCACCTAGCAGCAGGCAGATTGACAGCGTGGAGTGATCGGTGAAGGTTCTTCTCTTTTGAGCCTGCCTGGGGTGGTTAACACAGATGGTTGAGCCCACCCACAGGGAAAATGGCTGGTTTCAACCATGAATCCTGAAACTGTGACTCATGCTCCCAGTTTTAGGCACCATACACTGAGGGAGGGAGGGTTATGAGAGAAGGTGTAGAGGGGTTTAATTTCTGTGGATTTGGCTGCCTGGACCCCCTCATAGTGTTGGGGTTCAAATAAGCTGGTTTGAAGCAGCACCAGGCTTAGGGGAGAAGTGAATCTGCTGAGGAAACCTGATGTACGCAGCAGATCTTTGACACTGAGGCCTGGCCCACGAGGGGGCAGAGTCACCAAATTTTATTGCTCTGTCCTGACATGCATCATAGCTTCACTCTCATGGGGAAGGCAGGAATTGGGAAGGGATTGATTAGTTTCCATGAACCTATTTAGGGTCCCCTCGGTGAAGGGGGTGATCTACCAGAGAATGCTTTTTGGTCCCTTATATCACCAAAAAAAAAAAAAAAAAAAAAAAAAAGGAGACAGTCACTTTTAAAAATGAATTTCTGTTCTTAATTTAGTTTAATACTGAAAATCTAGCTCAAAACCTGCAGATAGAACCTGGAAGGGAAATTGAAAAACACAAACAGGCTGAGAGGATCCACAAGGACCCTGGAAGGAACATTTCATCCATAGCTTTGTTTTACTGATTCTGGTGTGTTTGTTTGGTTTTTCTCTGTTTATTTGTTGTCTCTTGCTTTTCTTTCCTCTTTCCTCCCCCATTTCTGTTTTCCTTCATTTTTTTAAAACTATTTGGTGCTCGTAGATTACCTCTTCTTTGCTGTTCTTCTTCTTCAGTGATTTCCCATTCTCTCTATATATTTATATTGTATCCCAAGCTATCTCTTATCCTTCCTTCATCTCTCTGCCTTCTGCTTTCTGTTGTGGTTCATAGGCACTATGCTTTTTCATTAGACCACAAAGTAAGGGTGCCAATTTATATTCTATCTATTTTGTTTTCTTGTTATTTTATTTATATTAGTTTTTTCCTTTTTGCTCTTTCTTTACTCTTTTTCTCTTTCTTCATCATTCTGGCTTTCTAAATCATTATATGTATATTCCTGTATTTGTTTCCTCAGCCCATTGTAGGTACTCCAACTTTTTTGGGGGGGTTACAGTTCACTGCCTACACAAGTTAAATATTCATTCCACTAAGTCCTATTTGGCCCCTTTCTAAATTTTATCAATATAATTATTCCTTCTTCCTTTCTCACATCTTTCAATTCCTTTGGAACTAATTTTTGCCTTCAAGGTAACATAGAAAAGAGCAACGAAACAAAATAAAAATAAAAGTCTCAAGGAGAAAACATAACACACACACAGATCCACCAACTAAATAAAACTTGAGAGGAGAGAAAGAAGCTAATCAACTGAATAAACCCAGCAAGATAAAATGGTAACTAGAGGGCAACAAAAAATTACAAACTACACTGAGAAACAGGAAGACATGGACCACTCCAATGAATAAAATAAAAACCAGGAATATATGCAGAACATCGAACAATTAATCAAAGATTCTCAAACAAATATGATGAAACAAATTAATGAAGTGAATGAAGACATTAAGAATATAAAGAAGACACTGGAAGAACAAACTGAAAAAATTGGAAACATACCCAAAAGGATAACAGATATGATGGTGATCAATGGCACAATCCAAGAAATCAAAAGGATGCTGGAGTCACATAACAGCAGATTTGAGCAGGCAGAAGAAAGAATTAATGTTATGGAAGACAATACAGCTGAAATCAAACAGGTAGTAGAACAGATAAACAAAAAATTATTAAAAATCAAGCAGGGACTCAGGGATTTTACTGACAACACAAAACATGCAAGCATACACATTATGGGCACCCCAGAAGGAGAAGAGAAGGGAAAGGGAACAGCAGGAGTGTTGAAGGAAATAATGGTTGAAAACCCCAGACCCTATTGAGAGAGATGGATGTGCAGATCCAGGAAGCAAAGCACACCTCAAACAGTGTAAATCCCAGCAGGCCAACTCCAAGACATTTACTCAGCAAAATGTCCAATGCTCAAGAAAAAGAGAATACACTCAAGGCAGCAAGAGAAAAGAGAACCATCACATATAAGGGACACACAATAAGATTAAGTGCTGATTTCTCATCAGAAACCATGGAGGAAAGAAGACAGTGCTGTGACATAGCCAAAGTACTAAAAGAAAAAAAAATCCAGACACAAATTCGGTATCCAGCAAAACTGGCATTCAAAAATAATGGAGAGTTCAAAATATTCAAAGATAAACAGAAATTAAAAGAGTATGTCATTAAGAAACTGACACTTCTAGATATAGAAAAGGAAGTTCTACAAGTTGAAAGGAAAAATCAAGCATTAGGAGAGCTTAAAACCGCTAAAAAGACAAAAACAGAAATAAAACAACATATGACATACTTTAACCAAAGAAAATATGGGGGAAGTAAGAAATTCATTGTGACTAATAACACTGAATGTTATTGGATTAAATTCCCCACTAAAGAGACACATATTGGCAGAATAGATAAAGAAATATGATCCATCTATATGCTATCTACAAGAAACCCTCCTTTGACACAAGGATTCAAAGTGGCTGAAAGAAAATGGTTGGAAAAAAATTTTACAAGTGCACAAGAGCCATAAAAGGGCAGGAGTAGGTATTCTAATATCAGACAAAATAGACATTAAATGTGAACCTACTGTAAGAGACAAAGATGGACACTATATATTAGTAAATGGGGTAATCACTCAAGAAGAGAAAACAATCATAAACATTTACACACCTAATCAGCATGCCTCAAAATTCATGAGGCAAACTCTGGAAAAGCTAAGTGGAGAAATAAATGCCTCTACAATTATAGCAGGTTAATTTATTACACCATTATCTTCGTTAGACAGAACATCTGGTAGAGTATCAACAAACAAACAAAGACTATCAACAATACATTAGAGGACCTGGACTTAAAAGACATATGCAGAACAATATACTCACATACATCAGGATTTACTATCTACTCGAGCTCACATTGATCACACTCCAAGATAGACCATATGCTAGGCTAGAGAAAAACTCTCAATGAATTCAGAAAGATTGAGATTATACAAAGTAAATTCTCTGATGACAATGGCATTAAATTAGAAATCTCTAAGGGCCAGAGAAACAGGTTAGACACAAGGATATGGAAATTAAACAACACAATCTTAGACAAGCAGTGGGCCAAGGAGGAAATCTCAAGAGAAATCAGTAACTACCTTGAAACTAATGAAAATGGCAACACAACTTATCAAAACCTATGGTATGCAGCCAAAGTCATCATGAGAGCGATGGTCATAGCCATAAATACATATATTAAAAAAGAAGAAAGAGCTAAAATTGAAGACCAAACAGCACACTTGGAGAAATTGTAAAAACAACAACAAACTAAACCTAAAGGAAATAGAAAGAAGGAAATAACAAAGATTAGAACAGAACTAATTGAAGTAGAAAAAAAAAAAAAAACACTAGAATAAAATAAACAAAACCAAAAGCTGATTCTTTGAGAATATCAATAAAATTGACAAACCCTAAGCCAGGCTAACAAAGAAAAAGAGAGAACAGATGCAAATGGACAAAATAAGGAACAAGCAAATGGCTATCACTACTGACCCCACAGAAATAAAGAGCATCATAAGAGGATACTTTGAAAAATTATATGTCAACAAGAGTGAAAATTTAGAGGAAATGGACAAGTTTGTAGAAACTCACAAATATCCTACATTGATGAAAGAAGGAATTTATGTAGTCAACAGTCCAACTACGTTAAAGAGATAGACTCAGTCATCAAAACCTCCCAAATAAGAAGAGCCCAGGATCAGATGGCTTCAGAGCTGAATTCTACCAAACATTCCAGAAAGAGCTAATGGCAATTCTACTTAAAATCTTCCAAAGAATAGAAATAGAAGGAAATTACCTAACTCAATCTACGATGCCAACATTAACCTAAAACCAAAACCAAACAAATACACCACTTGAAAGGAAAATTTCAGACAAATTTTTCTAATGAAATTCGATGCTAAAATCCTCAACAAAATACTTGCTAATTACATTCAACAATTCATCAAAAGCATTATACAGCATGACCAAGTGGGTTTCGTCCCAGGTATGCAAGGATAGTTCAATATAACTAAATAAATCAATGAAACACCACATAAACAAACTGAATGATAAAAACCACATGATCATTTCTATAGAGGCAAAAAAGCATTCATAAAATTACAACACTCTTTACTGATAAAAACACTGCAAAATATAGAAACAGAAGTAAATTTTCTCAATATGATAAAGGGTATATATGAAAAACCCAAAGCTAAGTCATCTTCAATTGTGAAATCATAAAAGCCTTCCCTCTGAGATTCGGAACAAGAAAAAGATACCCACTATCACCACTCTAATTTGACAAGGCATTAGAAGTACCTGCTCGAGCACTGAGTCCAGAAAACGATATAAAAGGCATCCAGATTGGTAAAGAAGAAATAAAAATTTTATTATTTGCAGACGACATGATCCTATGCATAGCAAGCCCAGCGAAAGCTATAACAAATCTTCTGGAACTTATAAAGCAGTTAAGTAATGTTGCAGGCTATAAGATCAATGCCCAAAAATCATTAGCATTTCTGTACACCAAAAATGAGAAATCAGAGGAGGAATTCAAGAAAAAAAAATGCCATTTACAATACTAACTAAAAGAATCAAATACCTAGGAATAAATTTAACTAAAGATGTACAGGACTTATATACAGAAAATTACACAAAACTGTTAAAGGAAATTAAAGAAGAATTCAATAAATGGAAAAATATTCCCTAGTCATGGATAGGAAGACTAAACATCATCAAGATGTCTGTCCTACCCAAACTAACCTACAGATTTAATGCAATCCCAAAATGAACCAAAACGATATTTTTCAAGGAACTGGAAAAACTAACCACAATAAATTTGGAAAGGTAAGAGGCCCCAAATTGCCAAAGACATATTGGAAAAAAAATGAAGTTGGAGGTATCGCATTACCAGACTTTAAATATATTACACAGATAGAGATATCAAAACTGCATGGTATAGGCATAAGGATAGACCTAGTGAACAATGGAATCGAATTGAGAGTTCTGATATAGATCCTCATATATACAGTCACCTGATATTCAACAAGGCTACCAAGCCCACTCAGGTGGTAGGGAATGGCCTCTTTAACAAGTGGGGCTTGGAAAACTGGATATCCATATCCAAAAGAATGAGAGAAAACCATCTTACAACTTATACAAAAATCAACTCAAGATGGATCAAAGATCTAAATATAAGAGCCATAACCATAAAGATCTTGGATGATAATGTAGAAAAACATCTACATGACCTTGTAATAGGAAATGATTTCAGAAATTTCACAGCAAAGCATGAGCAGCAAGAGAAAAAATAGATAAATGGGATCTCCTCAAAATAAAAAACTTCTGCACCTCAAAGGACGTTATTATGAAAATAAAAAGTCAGCCTACACAATGTGAGAAAATATTTGGCAACCATATATCTGATAAGAGCCTAATATCCTTCATATATAAAGAAATCCTACACCTTGAAAACAAAAAGACAAACAACCCATTTAAAAAATGGGCAAGTTACCTGAAAAGACACTTCCTCAAGGAAGGTATATCAAGGGCTAAATAGCACATGAAGAATGCTTGATGTCACATGCTATCAGGGAAATGCAAATCATAAGTGCACTGAGATACCATTTATACCCATCAGAATGGCAGTTATTAAAAGAAAAAAAAAAAACAGCAGAGTCTATGTGTTGGAGAGGATTGCAGGAAAAGGAACCCTCATCCACTGCTAGTGTGATTGTAGAATGGTCCAGCCACTGTGGAGGACAGTTTGGTGGTTCCTCAGAAAAGTAACAATAGATCTTTCGTAAGATCCAGCAATTCCACTGGTGGGTAAACACCCAGAAGAACTATAAGCAAAGACAGGAACTGATATATGCACAACAATGTTCATACTGGCATTGTTCAACATTGCCAAAAGTTGGCATCATCCCCAGTGCCCATTAACAGATGACTGGATAAACAAAACGTGGTACATACATACAATGGAATATTACTCAGATGTAAGAAGGAACAAAGTGCTAACACATGGAATAACGTGGATGAATCTTGAAAACCTTACGTTGAGTGAAGCAAGCCAGGCATTGAAAGATGAACAGTATATGGCCTCACTGATTTGAACTGAGGAAAGTGAGCAGTCCCTGAGAACCATTGTCTGAAAGATAGCTTAACAATGGAGAGAAAGATAAGATTAGGCTCTGAGCCATCACCCATATGGACATAGTCTATGGTAAAGGGATAGAGTATAGTTGCATATTGAAGGATAGGACAGATGGGTAGTGATATTACTGGCTTTGGTGGCACGGGGTTGACAGATGTTTAGATTAGGAAGTGCAGGTTGGAATACCCAGGTCATGTAACTATGAATCTTCTCATTCCATGAGTCAAGACAGTGGAGTGTCATATGCCCCAGGGGGATGGGGAGGAAGGAACTGTTAAGATCAAAAGGGTATTTAGAGGTCATAGGAAAGATTTTTCATTACCTTACAGTAATGGACACAGGACATGGCAAATATCATCGAAAATTATAAAACTGTACCATCTAATTTGTAAACTATACTGTAAACCTTTGACAAGGTTTAGTTGCTATATTTTAATATCTGAATAACAGTTATAACAATGCTAACATCCATTTCTAAAAATGGTTTTAAAATGGCTTGGGGAAGTGTGAAGGAATTTGGGTATGTGGGAGTCTCTAGTATTCTGTATGTGACTTTGCTGTGACCTAAAACTTCTTTGAAAATTAAATGAAAATTTGGGAGACACTGGGGAATGAGAAGTGAAAGGTGTCATGGTACCCTACACATCCGATAATACAGTGATAAAAGGATAAAAGAATAATTTTTAAAAGGACTTTTTTGTTTTTATTTCCTATTTTTTTGAATGTCCCAATCCACTAAATATATTTATTGTTAGTTTATTTTTATTATTATTTCTTTATCCTATTAATGGTATTTGGTTGCTATATGGGCTTCATGTTCAATGATGGTTTAGATCACAGAAGGGTTTCAATGGGAGCTGCATAGGATCATTGGTGGGGGGTGTCTGGAATGGGGAATTCATGGGAGTAAGTACATCTGAATATACATGAAAGATATTTGAAATTATTCAAATGACCAAGGGATGGGGCATTTTAACAGTTAGTAGATAATCACTAAATAAATGAGGGAATCTGAAATCCCAGCCTGGCGAGCTCTGCCACATTCTCCAAGGGAGCAGCAACAGTCCCCTGAGTGCAAGAGTAGTGTCTGGTAAAAGAGGATGGTCCACTGATGGGTGCTTGTTATTGATGACTAGCTTTATGAGTCTTTGCTCTTGTAATTGAATCTTAGCCTAAGGATATGGGGTGCCTATGTGTTGCCACCTGGGAGCCTCCTTGTTGCTCAAATGTGGCCTCTCTAAGCCAAACTCAGGATATGAATACATTACCTTCCCCCCAACGTGGTACAAGGCTCCTGGGGATGAAGCTCCCTGGAAATGAGGGATCAATACCAAGTGCCAACTGGCTACATGATTGGCAAAAGAACTTGAATAAAGAGGGATAAGGTAAAGAGAAATGAGTTCTTGTGGCTAAGAAAGTTCAAAGATACTTGGGAGGCCATCCCAGATGTAATGCTTATGGACACCTCAGTAGGATCTCATAGAACACCAAAGGGGATATCAGCCCACACAAAAGTACTCCTGAGGGCTCTGGAGACACCCAGGTCCTTATACGTGTGGATAGCCACAGTGATTGATTCCTTAATAGTGGGCTCTACTTTGGAATCTGTGCTCCTGAGAGTGACAGAATTGGACTCAAATAAGTCCTGCCTGCATATGGTCCATTAGTTCCTTCTATTCAAACCTATATGTGATGCTGGAGTTTTTAGGTGTTCTTCCTTAGACTGGAGCCTGTGGCCTACCTATGTGCCAGGTGTGTGTGGAATCTCGTTAGAGCAGCAAATCCTAACCTACAGCTCAATAGACTCATCCAAGTAAACTGGCGAATAGACGATGCTGGGCAGCACCATCCTAGAGAAAGGAGAGGGCCTGCAGCTGCAGCCAGGATAATCCCATCCACAGTATCAATGTGATATTATCCCTCTCTCACTTGGAGTTGGAGTGGACATCACCATCCCATTCGCTTCAGAATTGGGGAAGAGCTGGCGACTAGAGTGGACTTAATGGTATTCTGTTGTAAACATATTGTGATTCAAGTAATGGAAGAAATTATAACAGTGAGGTGGAGCTGGTGGCCCCTGGACACTTTTGTGTTAGGGAGTCAAAGGGCAGTTGAAATGCAGGGGGGGGTTTCAGGGCTTGGGCATTGTCCTGAGTGGCATTGTGGTGATGGATGTAGGCCAATTTCCATCAGCATGTACCATGCAGAACTGTGTGGTATAGAGTGTGGTCTATGATGTGAACTCTGGTCTATGCTTGGTGGCAAGGCCCCAGGATGTGTATATCCATAGTGGGTGATGTGCCACACTGATGAAGGATGTTTGTGTTGGGTGTTGTGTGAGGAGTGGGAGGTGGGAAACATGGGAATCCCTGTATTTTCTGTGAAATATTTAGGTAATCTAATCAAATTTAAAATATATATATATATATATGTAAAGAAATAACATTTATGTAAACTAATGCACATATATGCATATATCTTTATATATAATTTTACAAATATTAGTATGTATTGTGAAAATTTTTATTTATATCCACAATAAAAAAAGAAAAAATTAAAGAAAATGCTGCAATAATGGGCAGCATTATTTTTAAAATGGTAATTTTTTAAATGCATACGCAGAATGTAATGGATTGAATAACAAGTGAAAACAACCAGTATAATTTGAAATAATTGGAAAGCCCATCTGTACATAAACTAAGAGAAATCTCGAGTTCTGATGCATGAATTAGTGTTAACAAATTGAACACACATGAGTGTGGAGGAAGTTGTGAGAGGAGCAGATATCAAAACAAACTGCAAGTGAACTTTTTCTCAAGGAGAAAGACATCTTGAATTGCACAGTCACAGCCGCTTCCTTAAAACATTTGCAACAAGTTGCACACCCTGGAGGTGTAGATTCTTTGGAGATTCATCTTCATTCCATTCATATGGTTTCTCTCCAGTATGAATGTTGTAATGTTTAATGAGATACTGCGTCTGGCTGAAGGCTTTCCTACATTTCTTACATATATAGTGTTTCCCTCCACTATGAATTTTCTCATGGTTAGTGAGATTTGATTTGCTACTGAAGGCTTTCCTACATTCCATACATATATAGGGTTTCTCTACAATTTATCTTCTCTGGTGGGTAATGAGGCTTGAATTCTGAAGGAAAACTCTCCTACATCCGTCACATTCATAGGGTTTCTCTCCAGTATATATTCTCAGATGGTGAATGAGGTTTTCCTTCTGGCTGAAGTCTTTTCCACATTCATTGCATACATAGGGTTTTTCCCCAGAATGAATGCTTTGATGTTTAATGAAGGATTGTTTTTGCCTGCATTCTTTTTCTGCATTCTTTACTTTCATTTTGTTTCTCTCCAATATGAGCTTTTTCATGTTCTGTGAGATATGATTTGTACCTGAAGGCTTATCACATGCCCTTCAAGCATACGGTTTCTTTGCAGTATGAAATCCCTTTTATCTGAGATTTGACATTTGAATTAAAGCTTTTCCAAATATATATGATTCCTCTTCAGTAAGAATTTTGTGATGAATAAAGA
Organism: Tolypeutes matacus; assembly: GCA_026826555.1. Classification (NCBI taxonomy): domain Eukaryota; kingdom Metazoa; phylum Chordata; class Mammalia; order Cingulata; family Chlamyphoridae; genus Tolypeutes; species Tolypeutes matacus. The sequence goes on along the minus strand of JAKSZT010013004.1, from coordinate 87,873 downwards.
GGTCTTCATCAGGTTGAAAACTTTTCCACATGTAGGACATTACTATCTTTGTTCCCCTGTATGGCTTTAAAAATGAGGAGTAAAAAATGATAGTAAATAGCAGCCTACATTCAGGACACTCATGTGATTTATCTCTAGTTTGAATTTTCCCATATTCCATGAGGTTTTGTTTCTGAAAAAAGCATTCCCATGTTCATTACAATACTAACTTTTGTATGAATATTTCATGCTCAATTAGATTTAATGCCTGGCAGAAGGATTTGCAGTATTCCTTACATACACAGGGTTTTACTCCTGTATGTTTCTTTTTTGTGACTCTAGCTTTCCAAAATTCATGAAATTCCAAATGGTTTCTCTGAAGGATTAATTCTCAGGTATCTCATGAGGTTGAATTTCCAAGAAAACTTCACGCTCATTACACTTAAACGGGAGGACTAACATGTGGGGCAAACTGGCAAGCATGATGCAAATTCCTTCCAAGTTAAGTTACCTTCAAAGAAGGATTATTTTGAGGAAACAATGCTTGTTGACAGAGAAAAGATTTTCCCAACTTTCTTACATTCTCTGCCTTCATCTTAAATCTGTACTGCTGTGGAGGTGGATATCGCTTCGCTCACAAGCTTTTTGTTATGTGGTTCTCTCTGCTTCTTAATGTCCTATGCTTCTTCATAGTTTCTAGGGTGCAGCAAAAGCAGTGCCTAGAGGGAAATTTATAGCATAGAATACATTCATTGGGAAAGTGGAAAGATCCAATATCAATCACCTAAGTGTCCAATTTGGGAAGTGCAACAATGTCACCTTTTTATTTGTCCTGTCATTCATGGCTCTTCTTGCTTCAGATGAGCCTGACTTCATAACTACGAAATTGGGAAGTGATACAGCACTTGATTAATGATGGGAACAAAACAACACCCTATAAATCAACCCTGGAACATTCAGGTTTCTGAAGGATAAGGAAGTCTCAGCTTCCAAATATGCATGAGTACGTGGCCCCAGAACAAAGGCCAAAATGGCAACACATGAAATACTGAAAATTTCGTTTTGGACTGACTAATTTTATTCCATTTTTTTCCTTCGATTTATTTGGATGAGATGCACTATTTAATAGTCTGTAAAGTTAACCAGGGAAATTATAACACTTTTGATTGCCTTCCCAAATCCACACATTATTTGTTATTGACTTGCAAAATAATGTATCTTAAAACATTTTATATCTTGTATTAGTCAGCCAAAGGGGTCCTGATGCAAAATACCAGAAATCTCTTGGTCTTTATAAAGGATATTTATTTAGGGTAGAAGCTTCCAGTTACCATGCCATAAAGCATAAGTATCTTCCTTAACCTAAATCTGTTACCCTGTCTTGGAGCAAGACAGCTGCAGACATTTGCCAGGGTTCAGGTTTATTGTGTTCCTCTCTTCCCAAGGCTGCACTTCTCCCTGGGCTCAGCTCCACTGTTTCTTCCTCTAGGTCAGCTGTAGTCTATGAGGCTCTCTAAGCTTTGCCTCTCTGCACAAGTCCAGCTGTGAACTGTCAAATGTTTGTCCTGTCTCTTTTCCCCAGAGCCTCCTGTGTTGCTCATCAGAACTCCATCATCAAAAACTACTCCAATTATGTCCATTTCCATGTCTTTTTATGTTTGAGACCCACCCACTAATGGGCACGGCTCAAGCACCCTACAGACTGTGGCACAGTCAATGACTTTATCATAAAATAATCATGCCCAGATTAACAGACCAGTTTACAAGCATCATCCCATAAACATTTTTGGAATTCATAATGATATCAAACTGCTACATATCCAGTTACTCGTCTTATGCTATATATTATTTTATGGTGTTTTTAAATACTTTATTGATGTCCTAGGCTCTGGATATCATTATTACTTTATCCATTCAATAGTCATTTAGGTATATGAATTTAATTAACAGATATTGTTTTTCAATCCATCCTGAATCTTGATGCTTCTGAGAATATATTTTTCTGCCTGAAGAATATTCATTTACATTTCTTTTAAAATGAGTTGCTTCTAGCAAGCTTTATTAGTTTTTACTCCTCTGTGAAATTATTTATTACATTTCTTCCTGAAGCATTGAGATGAATTAAATCTCAGGCATCTATGATCTCCACTGCTTTTGAGAGCACCCTTAGGATCAAATTTCTCCATTTTGTTGAAAATGTAATCAGTTCTTTAGAGAAGAAATTAGGGGCTTTCAGTTTTACAGCCTGCTTCCTGCCCACCACCCCCAGGCATAATCTGTGGGCTGGGGATGGGAATGATTGCACACCTCTGTGTTACACATGTCATTTTCGAGCTATGATTTGGTGGAGAAAGCACGGTATGTTGCGTTCTTCTTGGGACCTTTCTAGGGACCAGTACAATGTTGATCAGCACCCCATTTTGCTCAATGATTGCCACACTCAAAGTACCGCTACTGCTCAGGAGTTCCCATTTCTCCCAGACTTTGGAACCCGTCCTGATCCTTGTGCCCTGGGTTAATGTCATCGTTTGAGTCTTGTGTGGACCCCAGAGAAGTATGTTCTTACTAACCTATTGCTGTGTGAGTGAGCCTTTTGTATGTAGGACATATTTGTTAGATTCACACAAGAAAACTTTTGATTATGGCGCTTATTGTTAGAATGCTTTAGTTTAGTTAAGGGCTTCTGATTAGTTTTCAGGCACCAGGATGGACCCCAATCATTGTGCTGAAGATCTACATTCATGGAACACACAGAGAAGAGTGCTGCATGTTTACCCTGCCATGTGGGAGAGTGATCCAAGATCTCCTACAGCTGTGGAGAGACACAGACACCCTTAGAGGCTGAGGGAGAGGCCAGAGGATGTAGTCATGGAGCAGCTTTAAGTTGAAGACATCCAGGCCAGAGGAGAATGGATAGTTGTGAGCAATTGTGTCTGATGGCCCACTGTTGAGCTCTGGGAGAAAGTGAGTTTGGAGGAGAAGGTATAGAGAGACAGGCAGGCCCAAAATTTTGCCTTGGCAAGATTCTTGCAGCAGCTGACACTTGCTAAGACAGCATTTAAGATGATGAGTTGATTTGGTCATTTTCACAGCCTCAGAACTGTAAGTTTCAAATGTAATAAATTCCAATTAAATTAAACAACTTCTAGTATTTTGCATTGGCAGTACTGGGGAAACTGAAACAACTGAGGACACAGAGTTGGAGAGCTGCCCTCTTCTTTTGACCTTCCCTCCTTCCCTTGGCCTCCCACCTAGACCCTCTGAGGAGGCTGCTCTTACTGTATCCCTCCTGATTCTCAGGTACAGACTCAGGTGTCCCGCTTCCAGTTCTACATTCCCCTTCTCCAATTTTGGTGCAACTAAAGAAAGAGCAATGCCAAGATGAACATATTGGTGTCAGGAAGGAAATGTCAAAATTCACATGACAGAAATGACCACAGAAATAACACCACCAGAATGAGAAACATTAGGCCAGTAACTGTAATAAATAGTACAGGAATCCCAGAATATCCTGAGACATAGGGCTTAAAAGAATAGAAGTGAGGCTTTGAGAGTGTGCAATGTTTGCAGAAAACCTCAGAGGGTTCAGATGCCAGATATTTCTCAGATTAATTAAATATATAATTTTCAACACATTTTTAACACTGTTAAAAATGATGCAGACTTCTTCAATCCCAGAAGAGAATGGAGGTGTTGGATGGGAAGAAGCTGATGTACACCTGAAGAAGCTGGAATATAACAAATGCTCACTGAAGTTCCCCCAAACCAGAGAGGGAACCAAATTCTCAGAACCATATTGAAAACCATCATTATAGGTTCAGGCTCCACAAAGGAGTACAGGGAAATAGCCCTGGTCAAAACTCACAGCCTCATTTAATGATGTGAGTCACTCTAGTGGGTCTAACCTGGGGAGTAAGCAGCAGGTGGTCTGTCTTCTGCTGTGGTGCTAACAGCCCTCTAATTGGACACATGAAGAGAGCAGTGTGGCCTTCACATGGTCGTATCCATGTACCTCATGCTCTGTGCTCACTTCTACAGAGGGAGGCCTCCACCTGCCCAGACAGCTGGGGGTGATGCCAAGGGGAGTGAGCCCTATTATTTATGGGTGAATATATTTGCAAAGATTGAGGGGAAGTGCCTCCACATCCAGTAATGTTGCAGATAAAAATCACTACCTTCAAATCAACCAATTGTATGATTTCATTGTGTACTATTTTCATTTTATTTAAATTATAACCAAATTATGCATGCAAAGAGTATAAAAATAATTTATATCTATTATGGCAAACAGTCAAATTCATTCTCTAGTCTCAACCACCATTCTTCCTTCCTCAAAATTATCTGCATTGGCTGATTCTTTTTTGGTACACATTCCTGTTTGTAAATACATGTATTCTCTAGTATCATCCATCCCACAGCCTATCATATATGAGAAAAATATGGGAGTAAACTTAAGAATATAAATAAATTTTTTAACTTCTTAAAATACTTGAGAGTAGAAGTATATCTCCTAATTTTGAAAGGATCATTTCTGATTTAAAATAATAAGGAAAACTGGAGTTAAGTAAAAAGCAGGCTGCTGTAGTTCAGGGGACCTTAAACTTGAACCCACATCAGAATCAGGTGAAGAAACTGAAAAAATATAAATGTTATGGTGCCTCAGAAGAAAATGCTACAATAATGGGCAGCATTATTTTAAAAATGGTAATTTTTATAATGCTTACCTAGATTGTAATGGATTGAAGAACCAGAGAAACAACCAGGGTAATTTGAAATAAGTGGAAAGTCCATCTTTACATAAACTAAGAGAAATCTCGAATTCTGATGCATAAATTAGTGGTAACAAATTGAACACAGATTTTGTAATTCATCTTGGAGGTAGACGGTGCCAGGAATGATCCGAAGAAAGTTTGGGATCAGGGGATTTCACTACATGTGTAATGCAGGCAAATTTATTTAGGCTGAAGCTCCTTTTTATACTACAAAGTTGATAACAAAATTAGGGCATTCTTCAATAGTTCCTCAGCTTGGTACGTGGGAATGCTGCTTGTTCCTGTGTTCCCAGACAATCTTTCTTGGGAATTCAGACCATAACATCTTAATGGTGTGTTCATTCTGCTCTGCCTCCTCCAACAGATGTTTGCTGTATGCAATGTCCTTGGAGACCTTTACTAATGTTTCTCTGCCAGTAAACATGCCTTTTTTTTTTATTATGGGTAAAAATCAAAATTCTCACAATACATACAAACATTTGCAAAATGATACATAAATATATATGCATATATGTGTATTTGCTTACAAAAATGTTATATATATATATACATATATTTTAAGAGGTGCTTAGATTACCTAAAATATTACATGGAACCCACTGGGATTCCCATGTTGCCCACCTCCCACACCTCCCACCACATCCCACACAAACATCTCACACAGTGTGGCCCACCAATTTCAATGAACTTACACATCCTGGAGCCTTGCCACCAACCATAGAC
>JAKSZT010013004.1:18114-81999 GCA_026826555.1 Tolypeutes matacus | reverse complement strand
AAAAAAAAAAAAAAAAAAAAAACAATAGGAATTATTAAAGAACACAACCTCAGATGAAACATGACATGTATGCCATTTCCCATTTTATACAATGATTTTAGGGCTGTATACATGGACTGATGGATACTATGCAGATATGTCATTCAAGAAAAGGCAAGGTTAAATTTTCAATAAATATCCCTTCCTCCTCAGGTTTTAGAGGAAGGTGAGAATCAATGGGCCCAAGAAAATGAAAAGTCTAATTAATATAAACAGGGTAGGATTTGTTTCCCAAAGTCAATAATTCTAAAATAGTTGAATTAGTAATATAAGCCCAATATGTATAATTATGTGAAGGTGCACTACTAACTGCTGAGGTTGTCAAGGTAAGCATAAAAAGAATAACTGTGTTAGAGTGATATTCTGACTTTTGGAAGTTTTCATCTTTTCTGCTTCTTGTGTCAGCTTCTTTCTCCTTTATTGGTAATGACAAGAGCAAAACCTCGACCCTATATCTTAACTTAATTTCTGCCTTTTCCCATTTATTATTATCTTTATGCTTTCAATAAACTAGTTGTCCAATATTTGTTTCTGTATTTTTGCCTTATTTTTGCAAGAAATGCTCTGATGCTGAAGCATATGATTCTGACCTTTGGCTTAAAAAATTTACTGTAAATAGTGCTTGATATAATTATTTTGCACTTCACTATTTCCCCCTGTTTTGTTTTTGTAGCATTAATAAATAGAGGTTTAACTGTTAATTTTTTATGATAACTATACATACATTCACAGGCTTACTAAATCTGGGGATACACTGTGATTCTTGACTTATTTTTGTCTAGAGTCCTGGATAGATACAAGATAAATGTTAATATATACTTAGTTTAATAATCTTATATTGACAATTAGGGTGAGAAACAAATCACATAAGTCATTAAAAGATTAAGTCAATATGGAACAAAGTTACAGAATGACAGATAAGTAGAGCAGTCTTACATATATACTTGCCAAGATTTAGCTTTTAGCTGGGAAGTGTTGGATTTTTGAAGTAGCAACTGATACTAGAGTTTTGGTTGACTGTGTTTAGGATTAATGAATTTGATACTATAGATGCCAACTTGTGAGTATTTTGCTAATTCCTGAGGAAGAGGCCAGCCTCCTCAGGAAGGAACACAACACTCTCTGGACAGTACATTTTAAGGATTATGCATAAGTCTCTGGGAGAGTGGCCAGCTCCACCAGAGAGGAATACAACACCCATTGAAATGCACTTTATCTTTTATAATTTGTTACAAAACTTCCTTAATGTGCTTACTATTTTAATTACCAATATTTTTCCTGAAATGTGAAAAGTGTTAACTAGCAATGCATTGGTTTGTTTATTAACAAAGTTTTCTTTATGATGCTTTACTTTTAGGCTTGAACAAAACTTGCCAGACTTGTTTTTTAATACATTTAGTTTCAGGACTCTCAAAACTCAAAACAAGAGATTTTCATATACATTTAAAAAAAACACTTACCTGTAGTATACAAGTTATTAACTAATTTAAGTATGCAATGTATTGCAATAACGTTTTGATTAATATTTAAGTATATTATACAGAATTCATAAATGTAGTAGATTATACAACAACAGACATCCAATGAATAAACTTTTATTTCTTAAGCATTTAAAATTCTTAGTAGCATGAATAGAATGACCTCAATTTCTTTATTTTGTATTGTTTGAGGCATTGGTAAAATCAAATTGGTATTTCCTATTTGGGCTGTGGAGTAATATATTAACTTGTAATTTTAACACTTGCATCGGTTTTGTTGTTAACATTATAATTAGAATTGGGGCTGTTCCTTACAGTGTGGAATATAAAGTTTATTTATTGTTGGCTACTTTATAGGAAGGGGTATGTGGGCTGGGTTGACTTGGTTAAGAAAATATTAAAGAAAGCTTTAACAATTTTTAAAACAAAGTGAGAGTGGCATAACTGGATATTAATTTTTTTGCAACAAATAGCAATAATTGGGAGCACTACAGGCTGCAGGGGTGTTAATTTATTTTAGTGTATTTTACTGAAATGCACTACCCTGGCAGCCTTTAATGGCTGCTCTCTCCTTGTAGTTATAACTAAAAATTATGATTAATATCATATTTTATTTACTATTATATTGAAACATTATTAAATTTTCAGGAATTTTTTACACTTTTAAATTATTCATATGAACTTCTTATTCATATAACTTTAATTGGTATAAAATTAGAAAATTTTCTTTAATTATACAACAGTTTTATATACTTTATTCAACTTATATCACATGAACTTAACTATTTTCAGTATTTTATTTTTTTAAGGTTAAAGACCAACTTATATGTGACAGTATGTATTCTCAGATGGTTAATCAGATTTTCCTTCTGATTGAAGGCTTTTCCACATTCATTGAATATAGAGGGCTTTTCTCCAGAATGAATGCTCTGCTGTTTAATGAACTAGTGCTTCTGGCTGAAGGCTTTCCTGCTGCCTTTATATTCATTTTGTTTCTGTCCACTCTGCATTTTTTCATGTTCTGTTAGATATGATTTGTATCTAAATGCAAACTGATTGTCTTCATTCTTTTTTCCTTACATAGATTCCCTCAAGTTTAGGTAAGCATGATGCAAATTCCTTCAAAGTGAAGTTACATTCATAGAAGTGTTATTTTGAGGAAAAAATGCTCGTGGTCAGAGAAATTATTTTCCCAACTTTCTTATATTCTCTGCTTCCATCTTAAGTCTGTACTGTTGTGGAAGTGGATATAGCTTCACCCACAAGCCTTTAATTGCGTGGTTCTTTCTGTTTTTAATGTCCTATGCTTCTTCATTGTTAGTGAGGTGCAGCAAGAGCAGTCCCTACAGGGAAATTTATAGCATTGAGTGCATTCATTAGAAAAGAGGAATGATTGAATATCAATCATCCAAGTGTCCAATTTGGGAAGTGCAACAATACCTCCTTCTTAATTGTTATATCATTCATGGCTCTTCTTGCTTCCAATGAGCATCATATCCAGTTTGATGACTTCTGAACTAGGAAATGGGGAAGTGATGCAGCCCTTGATTTATGATGGGAACAAAACAACAACCTATAACTCAACCCTGGAACCTTCAGTCTTCTGAAGGAAAAGAAAGTTGCAGCTTCCAAAAATGCACGAGTAAGTTGGCCCCAGAACAAATGGCAACCCAGGAAATCCTGAATACTTTGTTTGGGACTGCCTATTTTGGTTCAATTTTTTTCTCTTCTATTTATTTGGACGAGATACACTATTTAATATTCTTTAAAGTTTACCAGGGAAATTATTACACTTTTGCTTCCTTTTCAAAACCTGCACTTATTATTTGATATTGACCTGCCATGTAATGTATTTTAAAACATTTTATATCATGTGTTAGTCAGCCAAAGGGGTGCTGATGCAAAATGCCAGAAATTACTTGGTCTTTAAAAAGGATAATTATTTAAGGTAGAAGCTTACAGTTAACAGGATATAAGGCATGTTTCTTCCTTCACCAAAGTTTGTTACCCTCTCTGGGGCAAGACAGCTGCCATTTGCCAGGGTTCAGGCTTCTTTGGTTCCTCTACTCCTAGGGCTGTGTTTCTCTCTGGGCTTTGCTCTTCTGTTTCCTCCACAATGTCAGCTATGGACTCTGAGGGTCTCTAAGCTTTGCCTCTCTCCACAAGGGCAGCTGTGAAATGTCAGGTGAATGGCTTGTCTCTTCCTGGGAGCCTTTTGTTGTTCCTCAGCAGAGTTCCAACATCAAAAATTACTGCAGTTCTGTCATTTGCCATGTCTTTTTATAATTGAGACCCCACCCACCAAGGGCCGGGCTCAACACCCATCAACTGTAGCCCAATCAACACCCTTATAATTAGTTAATCATGCCAGATTAACAAACAAATTTACCAGGAAATTTCAATATCTCTTTTTGGAATTCATAATGATAGCAAACTGTAACATATCCATTTGCACTTCTTATGGTATATATTATTTTATGGTGTATTTTAGCACTTTATTGATGTCCTAGGCCATGGATATCATTATTACTTTATTCATTCAATAATCATTTAGATATATTAATTTAATTAACAGATATTCTTCTTCAATCCATCCTGATTCTTGAACAGTCTGAGGTCATTATCTTTCTGCCTGAAGAATATTGTTTTATATTTCTTATAAAGTGAGTTGGTGCTAGCAAATGTTATTGGTTTTTACACTTCTGTAAAGTATTTATTTCACTTCTTCCTGAAGGATTGAGATAAATTAAATCTCAGGCCCTCCATGTTCTCCAATGCTTCTGGGAGCACCCTTAGCATCGAATTTCTCCATTCTGCTGTAAATGCAATCCGTTCTTTGGAAAAGAAATTAAGGGCTTTCAGTTATACACCCTGCTACCTGAAATCCCAGGCCCAGGCAATATTTGTGTGCTATGTCTCTAGGAATGGGAATAATGTCACATCTCTCTGAGTTACACCCCTGAATTTGGAGCTAAGATTTGTTAGAGAAAGCACAGTATATTGAGTTCTTCTTGGGACCATTCTAGGGACCAGTGCAATGGTGGTCAGCACACCATTTTGCTCAATGATGACCCCAACGTATGTACAGCCACTGTTTCATGAGTTCCCATTTTTCCAGACTTAGACTCCTCCTGATCCCTGTTCCATTGTTTAATGTTTGGGTCTTGTGTTGATGTATGAAATGTATGTTCTTACTAACCCATTACTGTGTGCATAAGACTTTTGTATGTAGGACATTTTGTTTAGATTCATATAAGGGACTATTTTATTAGGTCACTTTGTGATAGAATGTTTTAGTTTAGTTAAGGGCTTCTGGTTAGATTTCAGGCACCTGGATTGACCTCACTGTCCTGAAGTCCTGCATACATGAAACACACAGAGAAAGAGCACTGCCATGTTTACACTGACATGTGGGAGAGGGCTACAAGATCTCCTACAGCTGCAGAGAAACTCATTAACCCTGAGAATGTGATGTAGAGGACAGCGCCTGGACTCATGGAGCAGCTTGAAGCTATAGACATCCAGGTGAGAGGATAATGAAGAGGTGTGAACAATTGTGTCTGATGGCCCACTGCAGAGCTCAGAGAGAAAGTGAGTTTTGAGGAGAATGCACTCAGAGACAGCCAGGCCCAACATTTTGCCTTGGCAGGAGTCCAGCAGCAGCTGACCCTTGATTTGTGATGATTCCTTGATTTGGACATTTTCACCAGGTCAGAACTGTAAGCTTTAACCCTAATAAATTCCAATAAAAGCCAACCAATTTCTGATATTTTGCATTGTCAGTGCTTGGTAAACTGAAAGAGCTAGTGACAGGTTTGTAGACTGCCCTGTTCCCAAATGGCAGAGAAATGCTGCTGCCCAATGACTTCAGTTGTCAACTGTGGGTGTCTCCAGACATGGGGAGAATGAGTACTGTTTAGATGGAGGGGAATGTGTTCTTGGCCAGCAAGGCCTGCATGACAGGGAGTCAGGCAAGTGATTCACAGGGTTTGGGGACTAGTATAAAGTCACAGGCCCAACTCACGTCTCCTGCTTCCAATTCTACATCCACCTTCTCCAATTTGGGGCAGTTAAGGAAGAGCAATGCCAAAATGAAACCTGCTGGTGTCAGAAAGCTAATGTTAAATTCACATTACAGCATTGTCTACAGCAATAACATCACCAGAATGAGCAATACTAGGCCAATGACCCTAATAAATAGTATGGGAATCACAGAAATTCCTGGGTCCTAGGGCTGACAAGAATTGAAGTGAGGTTGTGAAAGAGTACAATGTTTCCAGAAAACCTCAAGGGGGCAGATACCAGATATTTCTCAGACTAATTAAATATTAAATTTTCAATACATTTTTAACAGTGTTGAAAATGATCCAGACCTCTTCAATCTCAGTAGAGAACAGAGGGTCTGGATCAGAAGAAGCTGATGAACAACTGAAGAACCTGGGATGTTACACGTGGTCACTGCAGCTACCCCAAGACAGAGAGGGAATGTTCTGTTTGGGAAACAAACTCTCAGAGCCCCAATGAAAACCATCATCTATAGCAGGGGAATTTAATACACCATTATCATCATTATACAGAACATCTAGACAGAATCAACAAAGTAACAAGACTCTAAACAATACATTAGAGGATCTGGACTTAATAGACATATACAGAACAATACACCCACATACAGCAGGATTTACATTCTTCTTGAGTGCACATGGATCATACTCCACAATAGACCACATGCTAGGTCACATAAAAACACTCAAGGAAATCAGAATGATTGAGATTTCACAAAGTAATCTCTCTGATCACAGTGGAATGAAATTCAAATCACTAAGGGCCAGAGAAAGAGTTTAGGCACAAGGATATTAAAGTTAAACAACACACTCTTAGACAAGCAGTGGTTTAAGGAGGAAATCTCAAAAGAAATCAGTAACTACCTTGAAACTAATGAAAATTACAACACAGCATATGAAAACCTATGGGATGCAGCCAAATCTATTCTGAGAGAGAATTTCAAAGCCATAAATACATATCTCAAAAAAGAAGAAAGAGCTAAATTGAAGACCTAACTGCGCACTTGGAGGAATTGGAAAAACAACAATAAACTAAATCTAAAGGAAGTAGAAAGAAGGAAAAAACAAAGATTAGAGCAGAACTAAATGAAATAGAAAATAAGAAAGAACTAGAATAAATAAACAAAACCGAAAGCTGGTTGTTCCAGAATATCAATAAAACTGACAAACCCTTAGCCAGACTACCAAAGAAAAAGAAAGAACAGATACAAATACACCAAATAAGGAAGGAGTAAGGGGATATCACTACTGACCCCATAGAAATAGAGTATCATAAGAGGATATTTTGAAAAAGTGTATGCCAACCAGAATGATAATTTAGAGGAAATGGACAAGTTTCTAGAAATGCACAAACAGCTTACATTGATGAAAGAAGAAATTAATTAACTAAAAAGTCCAATTACATGTAAAGAGATTGACTCACTCGTCAAAAACCTCACAACTAAGAAGAGCCCAGGACCAGATGACGCCACAGCTGAATTCTAACAAACATTCCAGAAAGAGCTAATGACAATACTACTTAAGCTCTTCAAAAAATAGAAGTAGAATCAATATCGCCTAAGTCATTCTACGATGCCAAACTTGTCATACTCCCAAAACCAAACAAACATACCACTTGAAAGGAAAATTACAGACCAATTTCTCTAATGAACCTAAATGCTAAAATCCTCAACAAAATACTTGCTAATCACATTCAACAAAATATCAAAAGGATTATAAACCATGACCAAGTGGGTTTTATCCTGGGTATGCAAGCATGTTTCAATATAAGAAATTCAATCAATGTAATACACCAAATAAACAAACTGAAAGAAATAAAATCACATGATCATCTTTATAGATGCAGAAAAAGCATTCAAAGAAATACAGCACACTGTCCTGATAAAAACACTTTCAAAGATAGGAATAGAAGGAAATTTTCTGAATATGATAAAGGGTATATATGAAAAATCCAAAGCTAACATCATCTTCAATGGTTAATTCCTAAAAGCCTTTCCTCTGAGATCGGGAAAAAGACAAGGATGCCCACTATCACCACTCCTATTTAACATTGCTTTAGAAGTACTTGCTTGAGCACTGAGGCAAGAAAAGGATATAAAAGGCATCCAGATTGGAAAAGAAGAAGTAAAAATTTCATTATTAGCAGACGACATGATCCTATAAATAGAAAGCCCAGAGAAAGCTACAACAAAACTTGTAGAACTTATAAAGTAGTTCAGCAATGTTACAGGCTATAAGATCAATGCTCAAAAACCAGTAGCATTTCTGTACATCAATAATGAGCAATTGGAGGAGGAAATCAAGAAAAAAAATTACATTTAAAATAGCAACTAAAAGAATCAAATACCTAAGAATGAATTTAACTGAAGATGTAAAGGACTTATATACAGAAAATTACACAACGCTGTTAAAGGAAATCAAAGAAGACTTAAATTAATGGAAAAATATTCCCTGTTCATGTATAGGAAAACTAAACTTCATCAGGATGTCTATCCTACCCAAACTACTCTACAGATTTAATGCAAACCCAATAAAAACCAATACTACATTTTTTAAGGAAATGGAAAAACTAACCACAAAATATATTTGGAAAGGTAAGAGACCCCGAATTGCCAAAGACATATTGAAAAAAAAAGTGAAGTTGGCGATATCACATTACCAGACTTTAAAACATATTACAAAGCTACAGTGATCAAAACTGCATGGTATTGGCACAAGAATAGATCTAGTGACCAATGGATTCGAATTGAGAGTTCTGATATAGATCCTTGCATATACAGTCATCTAAAATTTGACAAGGCTACCAACCCACTCATTTGGGAGATAATGGTGTCTTTAGCAAGTGATGCTTGGAGAACTGGATGTGCAGATCCAAAAGAATGAGAAGAATACCATCTCACACCTTATACAAAAATCAACTCAATATGGATGAAAGATGTAAATATAAGAGCCAAAACCATAAAGACCTTGGAATATAATGTAGGAAAGAATTTTCAGGACCTTGTAATAGGAAATGGTTTCATGAATATCACAGCCAAAGCATGAACAGCAAGAGAAAAAATAGATAAATAGGATCTCCTCAAAATGAAAAACTTCTGCACTTCAAAGAATTTTATTAACAAAAATCAAAATGCAGCCTACCCAATGGGAGAAAATATTTGGCAACCGTATATCTGATAAGAGGCTAATATCCTGCATATATAAAGAAATCCTACAGCTTGAAAATAAAAAGACATACAATCCATTTAAAAATAGGCAAGTGACCTGAAAAGACACTTCTCCAATTATTGTAATTCAATGTGGAGGTACATGGATATGGGAATGATGCTAAGAACGTTTGGCATCAAGTGACCTCACTCCTTGTGGAATGCAGGCAAGTTTACTTAGGCTTAAGCTTCTTTTTATACTACAAAGCTGATAACAAAAGTATGGCATCCTTCACTAGTTCCTCAGCTTGGTACATGAGAGTGCTGCCTGTTTCTGTGTTGCCAGATAATCTTTCTTGGGAATTCAGACATTAACATCTTAATGGTATATTCATTCTGCTGTGCCTCCTCCCACTAATGTCTGTAGTATACAGTGTCCTTGAAGACATTTACTAATGTTTCTCTGCCAGCAATCATGCTTTTTAAATGCTTAACCCTTTATTCTCTGACCCTCAGCATCTTTTCCAACAATGCACCGTTTTTTGTTTTTGTCCTTGGTGACTGTGCCTGTCTTAGGTTGCCCTCCACTAGAGTTCTTATCCGTCTGTGAAAACCAGCCATGCTCCATGGAAAGGGTTCTTGAGAGTAAGGGTATTAAGCAGAATCAAGTGATTGGCATTGCTGGTCTTTTCAGCCTATTAATGAAGGACAGCAGGGATTTGTGAATGACTCCTAATACAGTTAAGAGTAGCAGAGCACCAATGATCACCACACCTAAGTTAGCAAGTACAGAGGTTGATTTCCCCCAGTGTAAGCTGTTTATTTTATAGAATTGATCTGTCACTGATTGCCAAAATTCACCACCTGGAAGTGTAGTAAGTTGCTTCAGAGACATGATCAAAATCCTTTTTTGCAATTCTGTAATTTCTATAGATAAATTTGTGTGATGACCTATTAAATAATGTTTAACTTTTTCCCATTCATAGTGGGAATCATTGTATGACAGAGGAGTCATACAAATAACACTTTATTCCAACCACACTTCAAACCTTGTTTTAAATTTAGATTATATATTTGATCTCCCATTTGTGTAACAGCCATCTCTAAGTCATTAAGCTTATTATTAATTTCTCATCTTTATATGCCTGACTATGCCATAACTCACTAGCATTATGATACCAATTTTTAACATATTGTTGTGTTTGGACATTCTGATGTAGGGCACTTACTGGCACAGCAGCAGCTGTAATAATACCTATAAGCCTTAATACAGCAGCTACAATTAATCCAATTAAACGTTTGGTTCTTTTGAAATAATGATTTAGAAAGTGCCCAAACATTTGACTCTTAGTGGAAGACTGCCAGAAGCGATACATGTGAACCGGAAGCCATATTCCATGATGCCGTCATCCTATTTGAACTGCAGTAGAACTCTCCTGTAAAACAGGTTTTGATACACAAGTGTAAAGGGAGCAATTGCTGCAGAAAAACCATGTTTGATTAATGCTCACTGTTCCTACTATAAAAACAATGGGATCCCTACACATACTTTAAGAAATTAAGTGGATTTTCTTTTTTAACTGGTAATATTAGTTTTACTACCTTGCCATTCAAAAATTGCCTAGTTCCCAAAAATAATTTCCACAAATAATTTTTAGTTTTGTTAAGTTTAGTGTCCCATAGTTGTGGGATAAATCTTCCCTGATGAGTCCAATTTAGTGACGTATTTATACTTATGCTTTCCCCAAAATTCTAAAAATAAGGATAGCTTTCAATAGTTTGTTTTTGTTGAATTACTAATTTTTCAAAATATGGTTGTGTTTATATTAGGTTTTGGTATCCCAATAAAGGCCAAATAATTTACAATTCTA
Organism: Tolypeutes matacus; assembly: GCA_026826555.1. Classification (NCBI taxonomy): domain Eukaryota; kingdom Metazoa; phylum Chordata; class Mammalia; order Cingulata; family Chlamyphoridae; genus Tolypeutes; species Tolypeutes matacus. Next base: position 71,401 of record JAKSZT010013004.1, on the reverse strand, counting down.
GAGGAATTATTAAAGACTACAAACTCCCATGAAACATGGTATGTATGCAATTTATCACTTTGTACTATGATTTGGGGGCTGTATACCTGGATCCATGCATCCTATGCAGTTAGGTCATTGAAGAATAGGCAAGGTTAAATTTTCAATAAATTTCCCATCTTTGTCAGGTTTTAGAGGAAGGCAAGAAACAACTGGCCCAGGAAAATGAAAAGACTGATTAATATAAACAGGGTAGTATTTGTCCCCGCAAGTCAACAATTCTAAAAGAGGCAAATTAGTAATATAAACTCAATATGTATAATTATGTGAAAGTGCACTACTTACTGCTGTGGTTGTCAAGGTAAGCATAGCAAGGACTAATTGTGTAAGAGTGACATTTTGACTTTTAGAAATTACCTCCATTTCTCCTTTTTTGTGTGAGCTTCTTTGGCTTGTTTATGACTAGGTTTCAGATGTCTGGACAGTACCCAAAGCTAGTCTACTTTATCTGTAATGATAAGAGCAAAACCTTGACCCTACATCCTAACCTAACTTCTGCCTTATTCCATTGATTATTATTTTTAAGCTTTCAATAAACTTGTTGTCCAATATTTGTTTCTGTATTATTGCTTGATTTTTGCCAGAAATGCTTTGCTGCTGATGTATATGATTCTGACCTTTGGCATAAAAAATGTATTGTATATATTGCTTGTTATAATTGTTCTTGCACCTCACCATTTCATCCTTTTTCGTTTTTGTAGCATTTATAAATAGAGGTTTAACTGTTAATTTTTTGTCATAAGAATACATACATTGACAGGATTACACAATGAGGGGATACACTGATATACTTGGCGTATTTTTGGCTAGAGTCCTGAATAGATATAAGGTAAATGTTAATATATATTTATTTTAATAACCTGATATTGACAATTATGATGAGAAACAAATAACATAACTAAATAAAAGAATAAGCCTATATTGAACAAAGGTACAGTATGACAGATAAATAGAGCAGTTATATATATATATATATATATATATAATTACCAATATTTAGCTTTTAGCTAGGAAGTGTTAAAGTAGCAACTGATACTAGAGTTTTGGTTGACTGAGTTTAGGATTAATGAATTTAATATTATAGATGCCAACTTGTGAGTATTTTGGTAATTACTGAGGAAGGGGCCAGCCTCCTCAGGAAGGAACACAACACACCCTCAGCAGAATATTTTAAGGTTTATGCATCAATCCCTGGGAGAGTGGCCAGCTCCCCCAGGGAGGAAAAGAACACATGTTGAAATGCACGTTTTTTTCAAATTTGTTATAAAACATCCTTGATGTGCTTACTAGTTTAAATTCCTATATTTTTCCTGAAATGTGAAAAATGTTAACTAGCAAGGCATTGGTTTGTTGATTAAGAAAGTTCTCTGTATGTTGCTTTCCTTTTAGGCTTGAAAAATACTTACAAAACCTGTTTTGAAAAAAGATATTTAGTTTTATGACTGTTCAAAACAAAAGACATATATATATATATATACTTAATAAAATACCGTTATGTGTAACAATTTATTAAATTATATATGCAATGTGCTGTATTAAAGTTTTGATTAGTATTTCAGTATATTATACATAATTCATAACTACAGTAGATTATACAACAGACATCCAATGAATAAACTTTTATTTCTTAAGCATTTGAGATTCTTAGTAACAAGATTATAGTGACCTCAATTTTTTTTTTAATTTTGTATAGTTTGAAACAGAGGTAAAAACAAATTAATATTTCCTATTTGGGCTGTGAGGTAAGACATTAACTGGTCATTTAAATACTTGCATTTGTTTTGTTGTTACCATTATAATTAGAATTGGCGCTGTTGCTTACAGTGTTGAATATAAACTTGATTTATTGTTGGCTATTTTACAGGAAGGGGAATGTGGCCACCTTGACATCTGTAAGAAAATATTTCAGAAAGCTTTAGGAAGTTTTAAAAGAAAGTGATAGGGACATAACTGGATATTAATTTTTGCAGAAAAACAACAGTATTTGGGAACACTGCATGCTGCAGTGCTGTTATTTTATTTTACTCTAATTTACTTTTATGCAATACCCAGGCAACCTTTAATGGCTGCTTTCTTCTTGTAGTTATAACTAAAAATTATGATTAATAACATTATATTTTGTTTACTAGTATATTGAAATATTATTATATTTTCAGGAATTTTATACACTTTTAAAGTATTCATATGAACTTTTTATTCATAAACTTTAATTGTTATAAAATTAAAAAATTTCTTTTATTATACAACAGTTTTAAATACTTCAACTGATATCATGTGAACTTAACTATTTTGAGTATTTTACTTGGTATTGATTTATTTTTGATGCCTAATGGAGCTCTTAAACTAGTTTTGGCTTGGCAATCTTTGTTCATATCACCTGGATTCCCACATTTAAAGCAATTTAGATGATTAATCATAGGACTACAACCCTTTAGAGAAGCTTCAAGAAGGTTCATGTTATAGGTATTAGGCCCAATGTTTTGGTATATTTTTATATACTCCTGTAAAGTTCTTCCATTTGCATTTATTGGACATAAAGCCTTTTTACACTCAATGTTAGCATTATCAAAGGCCAACATTAGAATAAGCATTTCTTTAAGATCAGATTGAGTTACAGTCTTGTTGACTAGATCTGACAGCCTTGCTACAAATTCAGTATAGGGTTCAGTATTTCCTTGAAATTTTTAAAGAAATAATTGTATAGCCTCTCCAGGGGTGGAGATGCTTTGCCAGGCAGCTAAGCAGCACAATCGCACTTGTACAATGGCAATATCATCATATTGAGCTTGGTGAGGAATCCCAGCCCATTGACCTGTTCCTAATATTTGTTCAGCAGTAATAAGCACTGGTGGATTTTGCTGCTGATTTCATCGTACAAGAATATTAGCTTCATCAGCTCACCAAATTTTAAGTTGTAAAAATTCTGCTGAATTAAGGATGGCTTAACTTTACAAATCCCAGTCCCAGTGTATTAAACTGCTTGCTTGTGCCATTCCTTGCACCAATTCCTGAGTATAAGGAGAATTTACACCATATTGAGTGCATGCTTGTTTTAATTCTTTGATAGTTTTAAAAGAAATAGGATCATGCTCATATTGTACACCCCCTTGGGGATTGTTAGCATCTCCTGGAATTTGTGTTACTGTTACTGGAAAAGTAAAAAAAAATAATTGCATAACCTCTGAATTTATTTCTCTATTTCCCTGTGCTATACTATTCAAAATTGAAGAGGATGATGCTGGCACAAAAACAGAAACTGCTGGAGGGTCATCAAACATTGTAAAAAATGGATGGGTACATACCATAGGAAGAGCAGACCCTGCTTCAAAAGACAATAAATCATCTTTTGGAGTGGATGGCTTAACGAACAGTGGAAAAGTTTCATAATTTCTCTTTTTCTTTTTTTTCCTTTTTATTAGACAAGGGTTTATCTGTTTTTGCCTGTTCACTAATTTTTCATATATTTTTTCATTAATATCATCATTAGCTTGTTCTGCTAGAGTATTAGCAATAGCAGTATCCATTTTAATATCTTCATTTTCATCTGACTCTAATGGTTCAAGAGCAACAGAAAGAAGACTATACAAAGACCATACATAACAATGATTCTGTACAAGAGGAAAGAGTTTTAGTAACTCTAGGGTAATCACAGGTACCCCTGTATTCTTTAACAAGGTCTTCAAAACTTGGGAATATTCCTCTAACTGAGACAACTGATTACCTATTACCATGATGATCAAGATTATTTGACTCACCAACAGAATGCCAGGACCGTCTGACCCAGCAGTCCTTTTATCCATGGCTCTGATCCACAGAAAAGAGTAATCATGCCCCATGTTGGGCGCCATATGTTGTAAATTAGCTTGGAGGTAGATGGTGCCAAGAAGGATCAAAAGAATATTTAGCATCAGTGGACCTCACTCCATGTGGAATGCAGGCAAGTTTATTTAGGCTGAAGCTGCTTTTTATACTACAAAACTAATAACAAAATTGGACATCCTTATTAGTTCTTCAGCTTGGGACGTGAGAGCGCTGCATGTTTCTGTGTTCCCAGACAATCTTTCTTGGAAATTCAGACAATAATATCTTAGTGGTGTGTTCATTATGCTCTGCATACTCCAACAGATGTCTGCAGTACACAGTGTCCTTGGAGACATTTACTAATGATTCTCTGCCACTAAACATGCTTTCTAAATGCTTAACCCTTTATACTCTGGCTCTCAGCATCTTTTCCAACATCCAATGAAGAAATACAATGGGCTAAAAAGCCCATAAAAAATGCTCGACATCGCTTGCTATCAGGGAAATGCAAATCAAAGCTACAATGAGATACCATCTTACACCCAAAAGAATGGCAATTATTTAAAAAACAGCAGACTTTAAGTGTTGGAGAAGATGTGAAGGAATAGGAACCCTCATCTACTGATGCTGGGATTGTGGAATGATCCAGCCACTGTGGAGGTCAGTTTGGCAGTTCATCTGATAACTAACAATAAATCTTCCATACGATCCAGCAATTCCACTCCAGGGTATATATCCAGAAGAACGGAAAATGAAGACATGAACAGATATATGTACACCAATGTTCATAGCAGCATTGTCCGCCATTGCCAAAATTTGGAATCAACCCCAGTGCCCATCAACAGATGAATGGAAAAGCAAAATGTGGTACCTACATACAATGGAATATTACTCAGCTGTAAGAAGGAGTAAAATGCTAACACAAGGAATAACATGTATGAATCTTGAAGACCTTCTCTAGAGTGAGGCAGGCCAGGCATTGAAGGATGGACTGTATATGAACTCACTGATTTGAACTGATGAATGTGAACAGTATCTGGGAACCATTGTCTGAAAGACAGTTTAACAAAGTAGAGAAAGAGAAGAGTAGGCTGTGAGCCATCACCCATATGGACATAATCTATGGTAAAGGGATAGAATATAGTTTCACACTGAAGGATAAGACAAATGGGTAGTGATATTACTGGGTTTGGTTGTGCAGGGTTCACAGGTGAGTAGATTAGGAAGGGCAGGTTGGAATAAGCAGGGCATGTAAATATGAATCTTGTCTTTCCATGAGTCAAGGCAGGGGAGTGTCATATGCCCCAGGGGGATGGGAGGAAGGAACAGTTAAGATCAAATATGTTATTTAGTGTTCATGGGAAAGGTTTTTCATTATCCTACATTAATGGACACAGGACATGGTAAATATAATCAAAATTATTAAACTGTACTTTCTAAATTATAAACTATACTGTAAACCATTGTCAAGGATTAGTTGTTATATTTTACTATCTGTATAACAGTTATACCAATGCTAACATCCATTTTATAAAGGTTTTAATAGGGGTGGGGAAGGGGGAGGGAGGTTGGGCATGAGGGAGTCTCCAGTATTGTGTGTGTGAATTTGCTGTGACTTAAAACTTTGAAAATTGAATGAAAATTTGGGAGGCACTGGAGTATTAGAGGGGGAAGATGTCAATGTACACTAGAAATCCAATTATACAGTGATGAAGGGAAAAAAGAGTAATTTTTTTAAAAAGGAAATTTTTGTGTTTTTTTTTCATATTTTTGAACGTCCAAATCCACAAATCATATTTTATTTTTATATTAGTCTTTTTTTCTTCTGAGTTTCCTTGTACTTATCCCTTGAATTTAAGCTTATCATTATTATTTCTTTTTCTATTAATTGTGCTTGGTTATTATATGGGCTTCATGTTCAAGGAAGGTTTAGATCACAGAAGGGATACAATGGGGACTGCAGAGGATCATTTGAGGGAGGTGTCTGGGAAGGGGGATTCATGGAAATAATTTCATCTGAATATACATGAAAGATATATGAAATTATTGAAATGATCATAGGATGAGGCATGGTCACGGTGGGTAGACAATCACTCAATAAATGAGGGATTCTGATTTCCCAGCCTGGAGACCTCTGCCACATTCTCCAAGGATGCAGCAACAGTCTCCTGAGTCCAGGAGCAGTGTCTGGCCAAAGAGGATGTCCCACTGATGGGTTCTTGTTATTGATGACTAACCTTATGAGTCTTTGCTCTTGTAATTGAAATTTAGCCTACTGTTATTATGTGCCTAAAGTTTGCCACCTGAGAACCTCCTTGTTGCTCAAATGTGGACTCTCTCTAAGCCAAATTCTGCATATGAATGCATTACCTTCTCCCCAACGTGGGACATGACTCCCATGGATGAGCCTCCCTGGCAATGAGGGATTAATACCAAGTGCCAAATATCAACATGATTGGAAAAATCCTTGAATAAAGGGGGAAAAGTTTAAGAGAAATGAGATCATGTGGCTAAGACACTTCAAAGAGAGTCGGGAGGTCATCCCAGATATAACGTTTATGCACTCATTTTTAGGATCTCATAGAACACCAACGTGGATATCACCCCACACAGAGGGGTTCCTGAAGGCTCTGGAGACACCCAGGCACTACCTAAGTAGGGTTAGCCTCAGAGATTGATGCCTTATTAGTGGGCTCTACCTTGGAATCTTTGCTCCAGAGTTGGATGCAAATGAGTCCTCTCTGCACATGGTCCATCAGTCCCTTCTATTCAAACCTATATGTGGTGCTGGAGTTTTTTGTGTACTACCAGAGACTGGAGCCTCCGGCCTACCTATGTGCCATGTGTGCGTGGAATTTCGGTGGAGCTGCACCTCCTACCCTACAGCTCAATGGACACATCCAAATCACCTGGCGGGGTGATGATGATGGGCAACAGCTATCCCAGGGAATGGTGATGTCCTGTAGCTACAGGTATGATAATCCCATCCACTGTACCAATGGGATATAAACCCTCTCTCACTTGGAGTTCGAGTGGACATCACCATCCCAGTACCCTCAGAACTGTGGGAAGAGCTATGGACTAGAGTGGACTTAATGGTACTCTGTTGTAGACATATTGTGATTCAAGCAATGGAAGAAATTATAACAGTGAGGTGAAGCCAGTGGCAGCTGGATGCTTTCAGGGCAGGGAGGGAAAGGGCAGTTGAAACACAGGGGCTTATTTGGGACTTGGGGATTGTCCTGAGTCACGTTGAGGTGACGGATGTAGGCCATTTTACAGCAGCATATACCATGCAGAACTGTGTGGGAGTGAGTGTGGTCTACAATGTGAACTGTGGTCTGTGTTTGGTGACAAGACCCCATGATGTGTATATCCATTGCGGTTGATGTACCACACTGATAAAAGATGTTTGTGTGGGATGAAGTGGGAGGTGGGGAACATGGGAAACCCTCTAATTTCTGTGTAATATTTAGGTAATCTATGCACATTTAAAATATATATATATACAAAAATACCATTTACATAAGCAAATACACATATGTGCATATATATTTATATATCACTTTACAAATATTAGTATGTATTGTGAAAAATTTGATTTTTACCCACAGTAATAAAAGGAAAAAAGAAAGAAAATGCTACAATAATGGGCAGCATTATTTTTTAAATGGTAATTTTTTAAATGACTACCCAGAATGTAATGAATTGAAGAACCAGTGGAAACAACCAGGATTATTTGAAATAAGTGGAAAGCCCATTTATACATAAAGTAAGAGGAATCTCGTGTTCTGATGCATAAATTAGTAGTATCAAATTGAACACAGATGAGTGTGGAAGAAGACTTGGAAGGGCAGATCTCAGAACAAACTGCAAGTGCATTTTTCCATGAGGAGAAAGACATCTTGAATTGCACAGTCACAGCCGCTTCCTTAAAAGATTGGCAACAGGTTCAAACCGAGAAGAGAATGGATTGTTTGGATGGGAAGAAGCTGATGTATACCTGAAGAAGATGGAATGTCGCATATGTTCACTGCAGTTCCCCCAAGCCAGAGATGGAATGTCCTGTTTGGGAACCAAACTTTCAGAGCCCCTATGAAAACCAACATCATAGGTTTAAGACATGCAAAGGATAATAAGGGTAAGGCCTGCTCAGCACTCAAAGTCTCAGTTAGTGATATGAGTTACTCTAGTGGGTCTTCACTTGAGAGTAAGCAGAAAGAAGTCTGTCTTCTCCTGTGGTGCTAACAGCCCTCTAACTGGACACGAGTAGAGAGCAGGGTGGCCTTCAAATGGTGAGGTCCATGCTCTTTGTGCTCCATGCTCACTCTTGCTGTGGGAGGCCTCCAGCGTCCGTGCAGCTGGGGAGGGCCCGAGGGGAGTGAGCACTTTTCCTTTATGGCTGAGTATATTTGCAAAGTGTGAGGGGAAGTTCCCCCACAGTAATGTTGCAGATAGAAATCAATACCTTAAAATCAACCACTTTATATGATTTCATATTTTGATATTTTCAAAACTTCTTTTTAATTATCAGTGCAAGGAGTATAAAAATAATTTGAGTTTGTTATGGCAAACAACCAAATTCCTTCTCTAACCACAATATCCATTCCTCCCTCCTCCAAATTATCTGCATTGGCAGTTTCTTTTGGGTACAGATTTCTGTTTGTAAATACATGTATTCTGGAATTTCATCCATCCCACATCCTTTCACATATAAGAAAAAATTGGAGTTCAGCTTAAGAATATAAATGAATTTTCTAATTTCTTAAAATAATTGATTAGAATTATATCATCTAATTATTAAAGGATAATTTCTCATTTAAAATTATACAGAAAATTAGAATGAAGTAGAAAGCAGGACACTGTACTTCAGTGGCTGTTAAACATGAATCCATGTCAGACTCAGGTGAAGAAACTCAAAAAATATAAATGGTTAGGGTGCCTTCTAAGAAAATGCTGCAATAATGGTCAGCATCAATTTTGAAATGATAATTTTTAAAATGCTTACACAGAATGTAAAGGATTGAAGAAAGAATGAAAACAACCAGGATAATTTGAAATAAGTGGAAAGCCAATCTTCACATAAACTAAGAGAAATCTCGAATTCTAATGCATAAATTACTGGTAAAAAACTGAACACACATGAGTGTGGAAGAAGATATGGGATGAACAGATCTCAGAACAAACTGCAAGTGCACTATTCCAAGAAGAAAAAGACATCATGAATTGGACAGTCAGATCCACTTCCTTAAAATATTGGCAATCAGTTCACAGATAGCATGAGGAGATTCTTGGAGATTCACATTCATTACATTCACAGTGTTTCTCTCCAGCATGAATGTTTTAATGTTTAAGGAGATACTGCCACTGGTTGAAGGCTATTCCACATTCCTTACATATATAGTGCTCCCATCCACTATGAGTTTTCTCATGGTCAGTGAGATTTGATTTACTACTGAAGGCTTTCCTACAGTCCTTACATATATAGGGTTTCTCTCCTGTTTGTCTTCTCTGGTGTGTAATGAGGCTTGATTTCTGAATGGAAGCTTCCCCACATCCATCACATTCATAGGGTTTCTTTCCAGTATGTACTCTCAGATGGTTAACGAGGTTGTCCTTTTGGTTGAAGGCTTTTCCACATTCATTGCACATATAGGGTTTTACTCCAGGATGAATACTCTGACGTTTCATGAACAGTTGCTTTTGGTTGAAGACTTTTCTGCATTCTTTTTTTTTTTTTTTTTGAAATTTATTTTTATTTTTTTTATATATATATACATATATTTTAAGAGGTGCTTAGATTACCCAAAATATTACACGGAACACACTGGGATTCCCATGCTGCCCACCTCCCACACCTCCCACCACATCCAACACAAACATCTCCCATAGTGTGGCCCACCTACCTCAATGAACTTACATGGGCAAGTGGCTTTTCTGCATTCTTTACATTCATTTTGTTTTTGTCCACTATGAATTTTTTCATGTTCTGTGAGATATGATTAGTACCTAAAGGATTTTTCACATGTCTTACATGCATAGGGTTTCTTTGCAGTAAGAAATTTCTTCTTTCTGAGATTTGAAATTTGAATTAAAGCTTTCCCACATATATATGATTTCTCATCAGTAAGAATTTTCTCATGAATAAGGGGGATTTCTGTCAGGTTGAAAACTTTCCCACATGTATTACATTTCTATGCTTGTTCCCCTGTATGTCTTTTAAAATGAGGAATAAAACATGAGTGTAAAGAGCAGACTACATTCAGGACACTCATATGGTTTCTTTCTAGCTTGAATTTTCTCATATTCCATGAGATTCTGTTTCAGATGGAAGCCATCCTATGTTCATTAGAATACTAACTAATGTGTGAATATTTCATGCTCCATGAGATTTAATGCCTGGATGAAGGATTTCCAGTATTCCTTAAATACACAGGGTTTTACTTCTGCATGTTTCTTTGATGTGACTCTATCTTTCCCAAATTCATGAAAACCAAATGGTTCCTGTGAAGGATTAATTCTCATGTATCTCATGAGTTTGAATTTCAAAGAAAACTTCAAACTCATTACACTTAAATTGGAGGACTAAAATGTCGGGCAACCTGGCAAAACTCATTGTCTTCTTTGGTTTTTCCTTACATAGATTCCGTCAAGCTTAGGTAAGCATGATGCAAATTCCTTCAAAGTGAAGTGACGTTCATAGAAGTGTTATTTTGAGGAAACAATGCTTGTGGTCAGAGAACATACTTTCCCAACTTTCTTACATTCTCTACCTTCATCTTAAGTCTCTCCTATTGTGGAAGTGGATATAACTTCACTCACAAGCCCCCATGGAGATTCTGGCCAGACTGAGGCCTTACCAGGGCTGAGGAACATTCCTCAGAGGCCTTCCCCCTGAAGGCCTCAGTGTGGCCGGCTCAGGTATATCTCACTGGGTCCTCCAGAATGAAGTGGAACACTTCATATAAGTAACAAATCCCAGGAGAATAAATTAATGGAAACTTTATTAACGACTGGGGCATGCTCTTTTATAAGAGTCGTGCCTAAATTCTGGAGTCTGCAGCCTATATAGACTTTCTTCGCATGCATGCCAAAATTTCCTGTGCATGCCAAGAGACAGGATTGGTAGGTTTAAACATATACATATCTATATAGGGTTCTGAGCAAAGCAAGCAAGTAGAATTACAGAAGTGGTTATTTGATGGTAGCATCTCAGCGGGGGGAGTAATGATTGACCTTTTCCAAGCATGAGTGATGCCATTCCCCCGTTAGGCCCACCATTCCCCCATTAGGCACAGATGGGTGTCCAGGTTATTAACAGCCACACATATTTTATAAGCTTGAGTTTCCTGCTGGGGAGAATTGCTGTGGTTTGTATCCTTTCCAACAGCTCATGAGAATGGTCCAAAGAACTCAATATACTGTGCTTTCTCCCCCAGGTCTTAACTCCAAAATCAGGTGTGTAACTCAGAGAGGTATTCCATTATTCACTTCCCCAGATCCAGAACGCACAGATTTGGCCTGGGGGGTGGGGGGGGGAGGAAGCAGGCTGTAAAACATAAAGCTCCTATTTTCTTCTCCAAACAACTGATGACATTTACAACAGAATTGAGAAATTCACCCCTTAGGGAGCTTTCAAATGCTGTGGAATCATAGAGGCCTGAGATTTAATTCATTTCAATCCTTCAGGAAGAATTGATATACATATTTTACAGATGAGTAAAAACTAATAAAGTTTGTTGGCAGCAATTCACTTTCAAATAAATGAAAAGAATATTCTTCAGGCAGAAAGAAAATAATCTCAGAAATTTCAAGGCTCAGGATGGACTGAAGAACAATATCTGCTAATTAAATTAATATATATGAATGACGACTGAAGGGAGAAAGTAATAATGATATCCATGGCCTGGGACATCAATAAAGTGTTCAAATGCACCATAAAATGATATCTAGCATAAGATGGGGAAATGGATATGTAGCAGTTTGATATCACTATGAATTCCAAAAATAGATATTGGAATATGCTTGTAAACTGGTCTGTTAATCTGGGCATGAATAAGTTATGATAAGGGAGTTGACTGGGCCAGATTTGGTAGGGCTTTGAGCCCTGTCCCTTGTTGGGTGGGTTCTCAGACATAAAAAGACAGGCAAGGAACAGAGTTGGAGTATTTTTTGAGGTTGGAGTTCTGATGGGCAGCAACAGAAGGCTCCAGTCTAAGGAGACAAGCGATTCACCTGACAGTTCACAGCTGCTCTTGTGGAGAGAGGCAAAGCTTAGAGAGCCTCGTAGTCAACAGCTGAACTTGTGGAATAAAGAGAGGAGATTAGCCCAGAGAGAAACTCAGCCATGAGAAGAGAGGAACCAAAGAAGCCTGAACCCTGACAAATGTTGGCAGCTGTCTTGCTCCAAGTTGGAGCAACAGACATTGGTGAAGGAAGAATATTATGCTTTCTAGCCTGGTAACTGTAAGCTTCTACCCCAAATAAATACCCTTTATAAACAACAACAGATTTATGATATTTTGCCTCAGCACCCCTTTGGCTGACTAATACAGGATATAAAATGTTTAAAAATATATTATTTGGCAAGTCAATAACAAATAATAGGTACAGATTTGGCAAGGGAAGCAAAAGTGTTATAATTTCCTCAGTAAACTTTAAAGAATATTAAATAGTGCATCTCATCCAAATAAATAGAAAAAAAATTTAAGCAAAAATAGCCACTGCATCAAAGTCTTCAGGATTTCCTGGGTTGCCAAATTGGCCTTTGTTCTGGGGTGACTTTACTCGTGCATCTTTGGAAGCTAAGCCGTTCTTATCCTTCAGAAGAATGAAGGAACCACGGTTGATTTATGGGGTGTTGTTTTGTCCCCATCATAAATCAAGTGCTGTATCACTGCCCCATTCCCTTGTTATGAATGCTCTTTTGAGGCAAGAAGAGCCATGAATGATAGAATTACAAAACAGGAGATATTGTTGCACTTCCAAAATTGGACGCTTAGATGATTGATATTGGATCTTTTCTGTTTTCGAATGAATGCATTCAATGCTATAAATTTCCCTCTAAGCACTGCTTTTGCTGCAGCACACAAACTATGAAGAAGCATAGGACATTAGAGAAGCAGAAAGAACCACAAAACAAAAGGCTTGTGAGTGAAGCTATATCCACTTCCACAAGTGTACTGTCTTAAGATGTAGGCAGAGAATGTAAGAAAGTTGGGAAAATATGTTCTCTGATGGCAAGCATTGTTTCCTCACAATAACACTTCTATGAATGTAACTTCACTTTGAAGGAATTTTCACCATGCTTACCTAACCATGAGGGAATCTATGTAAGGAAAAAAGAATGAAGGCAGTGAGTTTTGCCAGTTTGCCCCACAAGGATGTATTCTCCTTTAATTGTAATGAGTGTGAAGTTTTCTTGAAATTCAATCTCATGAGATACCTGAGAACTAATCTTTCAGAGAAAACATTTGGTATTTCATGAATTTGGGGAAACTATAGTCCCATCAAAGAAATTTGCATGAGTAAAACCCTATGTATGTAAGAAATATTGGAAATCCTTCAACCAGGCATTAAATCTCATTGAGTCTGAAATACTCAGGCATTAGTTAGTATTGTAATGAACATGGAAATGATTTCCTCTGAAACAAAACTCATGGAATATGAGAAAATTCAAAGTAGAGAGAAACCATATAAGTTTCCTGAATGTAGTCTTTTATTTACAGACATTTTTTACACCTCATTTTGAAAGCCATACAGGGGAACAATCATAGAAGTGCAGTACATGTGGTAAAGTTTTCAACCTGAGAGAAACCCTCTTTATTGATCAGAAAAACCTTACTGAAGAGAAATCATATACATGTGCAAAAAAATTAATTCAAATGTCAAATTTCATATACAAGAGATTTCCTACTGCAAAGAAACCCTATCCATGTAAGGCATGTGAAAAACACTTCAGGTACAAATCATAACTCACAGAACATGTAAAAACTCATAGTGGACAGAATCAAAATGAATGTAAACAATACAGAAAAACCTTCAGCCAAATGAAATATTACTTTAAACATCAGAGCATTCATTCTGGAGAAAACCCCAAATATGCAATAATGTGGAAAACCCTTCAACCAGGATGAAAACCTCATTAACCATCTAAGAATACATAAAGGAAAGAAAGCCTAGGACTGTGATGGACGTGGCAAAGCTGTTATTTAGGAATCAAGCCTCATTATACAACAGAGATGACAAACTGGAAAGAAACCTTGCATATGGAAGGAATGTAGGAAAGCCTTCAGTAGCAAATCAAATCTCACTGACCATAAGAAAATTCATAGTGGAGGGAAACCTATATATGTAAGGAATGTGGAATAGCCTTCAGCCAGAAGCAGTATCTCATTAAACATTATAACATTCATTGGGAGAGGAACCCTGTGAATGTAATCAATGTGAATCTCCAAAGAATCTCCAACTCAAATCTGTGCAACTTGTTGCCAATCTTTAAGGAAGTGGCTGTGACTGCACAATTCAGGATGTCTTTCTGTTCTAGAAAAAGTGCACTTGCAGTTTGTTCTGAGATGATCCTCGCACACCTTCTTCCCACCCATGTGTTTTCAATTTGTTACCACTGATTCATGCATCAGAACTCGAGATTTCTCTTATGTTATGTAAAGATGGGCTTTCCAATTATTTCAAATTATCCTGGTTGTTTTCACTGGTTCTTCAATCCATTACTTTCTGGGTATGCATTTAAAAAATTACCATGTAAAAAATAATGCTGCCCATTATTGCAGCTTTTCCTTTCTTTATTTCTTCTTTTAATTGTGGGTAAAAAATCATAATTTTCACAATACATACTAATATCTATAAGATTATATATAAATATATATGGATATATGCGTATTCGTTCACATAAATGTTATTTCTTTACATATATATATATATATATTAAAATGTTCTTAGATTACCTAAATATTACACAGAAATTACAGGAATTCCCATGTTCCCCACCTCGCACACCTACAACAATATCCAACACACACATCATTCATCAGTGTGGTCCATCACCCACAATGGATATACACATCCTGGGGCCTTGCCACCAAGCATAGACCACAGTTCACATCGTAGACCACACTCACTACCACACAGTTCTGCATGGTATATGCTGACATAAATTGGCATACATCTGTCACAGCAATGCCACTCAGGACAAACCCCAAGTCCCAGAAAAACCCCTGTGTATCAACTGCTGTTTGCCACCCTGCCCCAAAGGTGTCCAGTGACCACTGGCTCCACCTCACTGATATAATTTCTTTCATTGCTTGAAACACAATATGTCTACAACAGAATACCATTTAGTCCATTCCAGTCCATAGAACTTCCCCCAATACCGTGGGTACTGGGATGGTGATATCCACTCCAACTCCAAGTGAGAGAGGGCTTATATCCCATTCATACAGTGTACGGGACTATTCTGCCTGCACCTGCAGGCCCTCTCCATTCCCTGGGATGTCCGTTGCCCATCGACATCTCCTCACAAGGTGACTTGGATGAGTCCATTTAGCTGTAGGGTAGGAGTTGCAGCTCCACCAAGATTCCACATAAACCTGGCACATAGGTACGCCAGAGTCTCCAGTCTCTGGAAGTACACTTAAAAACTCCAGCATCACATATAGATCTGAAAAGAAGGGACTATTGGACCATATGCAAGAGGACTTATTTGTGTACCATATTGTCACTCTCAGGTGCACAGGTTCCAAAATAGAGCCCACTAATAAGGCATCTATTTCTGGGGCTATCCCACTTATGTAAGACCTGGGTGTCTTCAGAGCACTCAGAAGACCCTCTGTGTGGGGCGATATACACTTTGGTGTTCTATGAGATCCTACTGAGATTTCCATAAGCGTTACCTCTCCGATGAGCTCCCGAATCTCTTTGAAGTCTCTTAGCCACATGAACTCATTTCTCTTTACCTTTTCCCCCTTTATTCAAGGTCTTTTTCCAATCATGTTGTCAGTTGGCACTTGGTATTAATCCATCACTGTCAGGTAGGTTCATTCCCAGGAGTCATGTCTCACGTTGGGGGGAAGGTAATGCATTTATATTTGAAGTTTGGCTTAGAGAGGCCACATTTGAGCAACAAGGAGGCTCTCAGGTGGCAACACTTAGGCACCCCATAACAGTAGGCTAAGTTTCATCTACAAGAGGAAAGACTCATAAGACTAGTCATCAATAAAAGCACACATCAGAGGGCCATCCTCTATTGCCAGACGCTGCTCCAGCACTCAGTGGACGGTTCCTGCCCCCTTGGAGAATATGGCAAAGCTCTCCATGCTGGGAATTTAGATTTTCTCATTTAATGAGTGATTGTCTACCCATCGTGACCATGACCCATCCCTTGATCATTTGAACAATTTCATATATCTTTCATATATATTCAGATGAACTTACTCCCACGAATCCCCCATCCCATATACCACCCACCAATGAACTTCTGCAGCCCCCATTGCTACACTTCTATGATCTAAAACTTCCTTGAACATGAAGCCCGTATAATAACCAAATACAATTAATAGGATAAAGAAATAATAATGATACGTTTAAACGCAATGGATAAATTCAAGGAATCTCAGAGGAAAAAAAAGGAAAACTAAAAATATATAATTAGCAGATTGGGACATTTTTAAAAAATGGAAAAAAAATCCTTTTTTAAAAAAAAATTCTTTTTTTTCTTTATTACTGTATTATCGGATGTCCATGAACTATCACACCTTCCCCCTCTCAATTCCCATTGTCTTCCAAATTTTCATTTCATTTTGAAAGGAGATTTAGATCACAGCAAAGTCACACACGGAATACTAAAGTCTCCCCCATACCCAAACTCCCACCCCTTCCCCAACCCATTTTAAAACCTTTTTTAAAAAATGGATGTTAGCATTGTTATAACTATTATACAGATAGTAAAATATGGCAACTAAACATTGTCAATGGTTTACAGTTTAGTTTACATTTTAGACGGTATATTTTAATAATTTTTGATGATATTTAACATGTCCTGTGTCCATTACTGTAAGGTAATGAAAAACCTTTCCCATGACCACTAAATACCCCATTTGATCTTAACTAGTCCTTCCTCCCAACCCCCCTGGGGCATATGACACTACCCTGTCTTGACTCATGGAATGACAAGATTCAGAATTACCTGCCCTGGGTATTCCAAACTGCCCTTCCTAATCTAACCCCTTGTCAAACCTGTGCCACCAAACCCAGTAATATCACTACCCATCTATCCTATCCTTCAATATGCAACTA
This sequence comes from Tolypeutes matacus, assembly GCA_026826555.1. Lineage (NCBI taxonomy): Eukaryota > Metazoa > Chordata > Mammalia > Cingulata > Chlamyphoridae > Tolypeutes > Tolypeutes matacus. Next base: position 54,250 of record JAKSZT010013004.1, on the reverse strand, counting down.
TATCCATCCCTTTACCATTGATTATATCCATATCGGTGATGGCTCACAATCTACTCTTCTCTTTCTCTCCATTGTTAACCTAACTTTCAGAAAAAGGTTCTCAGAGCCTGCTCACTTTCCTCAGTTCAAATCGGTGAGGGCATATACTGTTCATCCTTCATTGCCTGGCTTCCTTCACTCAACATAATGTCTTCAAAATTCATCCACGTTATTCCGTGTGTTAGCACTTTATTCCTTCTTACAGCTGAGTAATATTCCATTGTATGTATGTACTACGTTTTGCTTACCCATTCATCTGCTGATGGGCCCAGAGGCTGATTCCACCTTTTGGTAATGGTGAACAATGTCACTGTGAACATTGGTGTGCATATATCTGTTCGTGTCTTTTCTTTCAGTTCTTCTGTGTATTTACCCAGCAGTGGAATTGCTGGATCATAGGGAAGATCTGTTGTTAGTTTTCTGAGAAATCCCCAAACTGTACTCCAGAGTGGCTGGACCATTCCACCATCCCACCAGCAGTGGATGAGGGTTTCTATTCCTCCACAATCTCTCCAACACAGTCTGCTGTTTTCTTTATAGCTGCCATTCTGATGGGTGTAAACGGTATCTCATATTAGTTTTGTTTTGCATTTCTCTGATAACAAGCGATGCTGAGCATTTTTTCATGTGTTTTTAAGCCCTTGGTATTTCTTCCTTGGGGAAATGTCTTTTCAGGTCACTTGCCTAATTTTTAAATGGGTTGTTTCTCTTTTTATTTTCAAGATGTAGGATTCCTTTACATATGCAGGATATTAGGCTCTTACCAGATGCACGGTTGCCAAATATTTTCTCCCATTGGGTAGGCTGCCTTTTTATTTTCTTAATAACAACCTTTGATGTGCAGAAGTTTTTAATTTTGAGGAAATCCCAATTATCTATTTTTTTCTCTTGCTGCTCGTGCTTTGGCTCTGAATTTCATGAAACCATTTCCTATTACGAGGTCCTGTAGATGCTTTCCTACATTATCTTCCAAGATCTTTATGGTTTTGGCTCTTATATTTAGATCTTTGATCCAACCTGAGTTGATTTTTGTATAAGGTATGAGATGGTATTCTTCTCTCATTCTTTGGATATGGATATCCAGTTCTCCAAGCACCACTTGTTAAAGAGGCCATTCTCTCCCAGCTGAGTGGGCTTGGTAGACTTGTCAAATATCAGATGACTGTGTATGCGAGGGTCTATATCTGAACTCTCAATTAGATTCCATTGGTCTGTAGGTCTATCATTGTGCTAATACCATGCAGTTTTGATCACTGTAGCTTCATAATATATTTTAAAGTCTGTAAATCTGATACCTCCATCTTCATTTTTCTTTTTCAATATGTCTTTGGCAATTCGGGGCCTCCTACCTTTCCAAATATATTTGGTGGTACTTTTTCAGTTCATTTATTGGGATGCATTAAATTTGTAGAGTAGTTAGGGCAGGATAGACATCTTGATGATGTTTAGTCTTCCTATCCATGAACAGGGAATATTTTTTCATTTATTTAAGTCTTCTTTGATTTCCTTTAACAGTCTTGTGTAGTTTTCTATATAAGATTCCTTTACATCTTTAGGTAAATTTATTCCTAGGTATTTGATTCTTTTAGTAACTGTTGTAAATGACATTTTTTTTTTCTTGATTTCCTCCTCCAATTGTTCTTTATTGGTGTACAGAAATGCTACTGATTCTTGAGCATTGATCTTATAGCCTGCAATATTACTGAACTCCTTTATAAGTTCCAGAAGCTTTGTTGTAGCTTTCTCTGGCTTACTGTGTATAAGATCATGTTATCTGCAAGTAATGAAAATTTTTATTCTTCTTTTCCAATCTGGATGCCCTTTAAATCCTTTTCTTGACTCAGTGCTCGAGCAAGTACTTCTAAGACAATGTTAAATAAGAGTGGTGATAGTGTTCTTTTTCCCTATCTCAGAGGGAAGGCTTTTAGGATTTCACCATTGAAGATGAGTTAGCTTTGGGTTTTTCATATATACCCTTTATCATATTCAGAAAATTTCCTTCTATTCATATCTCTTTCAAGATTTTTATCAAGAAAGAGTTCTGTATTTTGTCAAATGCCTTTTTTTGCATTGATACAGATGATAATGTGTGTTTTTTTTCTTACTGTTTGTGTATGAGGTGTAATACATTGATTGATTTTCTTATAACAAACCATCCTTGCAAACCTCTGATGAAACTTATTTGGTCATGATGTATAATCCTTTTGATATGTTGTTGAATGCTATTATCATGTATTATGTTGAGGATTTTAGCATCTAGGTTCATTAGAGAAATTGATCTGTAATTTTCCTTTCTTGTGATATCTTTGGTTTTGGTATTAGGGTATTGTTGGCATCGTAGAATGAGTTAGGCAATATTCCTTCTATTTCTATTCTTTGGAAGAGCTTAAGTAGATTTCCCATAGCTTTTTCTGGAATGTTTGTTAGAATTCAGTTGTGAAGCCATCTGGTCCTGGGCTCTTCTTAGTTGGGAGGTTTTTGATGACTGAGTCTATCTCTTTACCGTAGTTGGACTGTTGACTACATCAACTCCTTCTTTCATCAATGTAGGCTGTTTATGAGTTTCTAGAAACTTTTCCATTTCCTCTAAATTATCATTCTTGTTGGCATATAATTTTTCAAATTATCCTCTTATGATGCTCTTCATTTCGATGGGGTCAGTAGTGATATCCCCTTCCTCATTTCTTATTTTGTTTATTTGCATCTGTTCTCTCTTTTTCTTTGTTAGTCTGGCTAAGGGTTTGTCAATGTTATTGATATTCTCAAAGAACCAGCTTTTGGTATTGTTTATTTTTTCTAGTGCTTTCTTATTCTCTATTTCATTTAGTTCTGCTCTAATCCTTGTTATTTCCTTCTTTCTACTTCCTTTAGCTTTAGTTTGTTGTTGTTTTTCCAATTCCTCCAAGTGTGCAGTTAGGTCTTCAATTATAGCTGTTTCTTCTTTTTTAATATATGTATTTATAGCTATGAACTTCCATCTCTGGACAGCTTTTGGTGCATCCCTTAGGTTTTGATATGTTGTGTTGTCATTTTAGTTTCAAGGTAGTTACTGATTTCTTTTGAGATTTCCACCTTGACCCACTGTTTGTCAAAGAGTGTGTTTTTTAAATTCCATAACCTTGTGCCTAATCTGTTTCTCTGGCCCTTAGTGATTTCCAATTTAATTCCATTGTGATCAGAGAAATTACTTTTTATAATCTCAATCTTTCTGTATTCATTGAGAGTTGTTCTGTGGCCTAGCATGTGGTCTATCGTGGAGTATGAACCATGTGCACTCGAGGAGAATGTAAATCCTGATGTATTTGGTTTTATTGCTGTGTTTACGTCTATTTCGTCCTGGTCCTTAATATATTGTTGACAAACTTTGTTTCTTTGTTGATTCTCTGTCCAGATGTTCTGTCTAATGACGTTCATGGTGTGTTATCATCCACTGATATAATTGTAGAGGCATTTATTTCTCCACTTAGCTTTTCCAGAGTTTGCCTCATGATTTTTGAGGCACCCCATTTAGGTGTGTAAATGTTTATGATTGTTCTCTCTTCTTGAGAGACTACCCCATTTACTAAACTATAGTGTCCACCTTTGTCTCTTACAATAGTTTTGCATTTAAAGTCTATTTTGTCTGATATTAGAATAGATAATCCTGCACTTTTATGGCTATTGTAAGCTTGTATAATTATTTTCCAGCAATTTACTTTCAGCCACCTTGAATCCTGGGTCAAACGTGGGATTCTTCTAGAGAGCATATAGTTGGATCATATTTCTTTTTCAATTATGCCAATCTGTGTCTCTTGAATGGTGAATTTAATCCATTAACACTCAGTGTTATTACTTGTAATGAGTTTTTTACATCAGTCCTATTTTCTTTGGATTAATGTATTTCTTATGTTGTTTTATTTCTGTTTTTCCCTTTTAATTATTTTCAAACTCTTCTAAGACTTGATTTTTCCTTTCAACTTGAAGAGCTTCCTTTAGTATATCTTGAAGTGCCAGTTTCTTATTGACATACTCTCTTAATTTCTATTTATCCGTGAATAATTTGAACTCTCCATCATTTTTGAATGCCAGTATTGCTGGATACAGAATTAGTGGCTGGAAGTTTTTTTCTCTTAGTACTTTGACTATGTCATACTACTGTCTTCTTTCCTCCGAGGTTTCAGATTAGAAATCAGCATTTAATCTTATTGTGCATTCCCTGTATGTGATTGTCCTCTTTTGTTTAACTGCCTTGAGTATTTTCTCTTTCTATTGAGTATTGGTCTTTTTGACAAGTATATGTCTTGGAATTGGCCTGTTTGGATTTATACTGTTAGGGGTGCAATTTGCTTCCTAGATCTGCACATCCATCTCTCTCAATCGAGATGGAAATTTTCAGCCATTATACCCTTCAACACTCCTTTTCTTCACTTTCCCTTCTCTTCACTTCTCCAATGCACATAATGCAAATGTTTGTGTGTTTTATGTTGTCAGTTATATTCCTGTGTCCCTGCTGGATTTTTATATTTTTTGTCTATCTATTCTACTATCTGTTTGATTTCAGCTGCATTGTCTTCCACATCACTAATTCTTTCTTCTGCCTGTTCAAATCTGCTGTTATGTGAATCCAGCATCCTTTCAATTTCTTGGATTGTGCCATTGATCACCATCATATCTGTTATATTTTTGCATTTGTTTACAATTTCTTCTGTATGTTCTACCAGTGTCTTCTTTATATCCTTAATCTCTTCCTTCACTTCATTATGTTGGTTCATGATATTTGTTTGGGAATCTTTGAATAGTTGTTTGATGTTCTGCATATATTCCTGGTTTTTAGTTTGTTCTTTGGAGTGGTCCATGTCTTCCTGTTTCTCAGTGTCATTTGTAATCATTCATGGTCCTCTAGTCATCATTTTATCTTGCTGGGATTATTCAGTTGATTAGCTTCTCTCCTTCCACTCGTGTTTTATGTATTCTGTGGTTCTGTGTGTGTGTTAAGTTTTCTCTTTGACACTTTCTATTCTTATTTTCTTTCCTTGCTTCTTTCTATGTTACCTTGAAGGCAAAAATTTAGGGCCAGATGGATTGAATGATGTGAGAAAGGAAGAAAGATAATAGTAATATTGACAAAAGTTACAAGAGGGGCCAAATAGGACTTAGGGAAATGAATATTTAACTTGTGTAGGCAGAGTGAGTAATAGGAACAAAAGTGGAGTACCTATAATGGCCTGGGAAACCAATTAAAGGAATATATATATATAATGAATTAGAAGGCTAAAATGATGTGGAGCGAGAGAAAGAGTAAATAAAGGGTTGAAAGGAAATAGCTAATATTAATAAAATGAGAAGTAAACAAAATAGATAGAATAGAAATTGCTACCCTTAAGTAGTGGGCTGATGAAAAAGCGTGGTGTGTGAGAACCACAACTGAAAGCAGTAGGCAGAGTGATGAAGGAAGGATAAGAGATAGCTTGGGATACAATATCAATATAGACAGAGAATAGGAAATCAGTGAAGAAAAGAAGAGCCAAAAAGAGGTAAGTTAGCTACACCTTCTTTAAAAAATGAAAGAAAACAGAAAGGGGAGAGGAAAGAGGAAATAAAGCAAGAGACAACATCTAAGCAGAGAAAAACCAAACAACCACACCAGAAAGCAGTCACACAAAGCTAAGGAGGAAGTGTTCCTTCTAGGGTCCTTGTGGATCCTCTCAGCCTGCTGGTGTTTATTAATTTCCCTTCTGGTTTTTCTCTGCAGGTTATGAGGCAGATTTTTGGTATTAAACAGAATTAAGAAATGTAATTCATTTTTTAAAGTGACTGTCTTTTTATTTTGGCAATATAAGGGATCCAAAGATGCCCTCTGCTAGATCACCCCCTTCACCGAGGGACCCTAAATAGGCTCGTGGAAACTAATCAAGCCCTTCCCAATTCCTTGCCTCCCCAGGGGATTGAAGCTATGATGCCTGTCAGGACAGAATGATAAAATTTGTTGACTGTGCACCCTCTGGGACCAAGCCTCAGTGTCAGTTTGCTCCTGGGTAAATCAGGTTTCCTCAGCAGATTCCCCGCTACCCTCAACCTGGAACTGTTTCAAGCCAGCTTATCTGATCCCCAAAGGTATGATGGTTCCAGGCAGCCAAATCCACAGAAGTTAAACCCCTCTACGCCTTCTGACAGAGCCCTCCCTCCCTCAGAGTATGCTGCCTCAATTCGGGAGTGTGAGTCATGGTTGCAGGATTCATGGTTCAAACCAGCTATTGTCCCTGTGTGTGGGGCTCAGCCATCTGTGTTAACCACCACAGGCCGGCTCAAAACTCAAGAATCTCCACCGATCACTCCACAGCATCATTCTGCCAGCTGCTAAGGGACCCAAGCAACTCACTCCATGTGCCCACAGCACAAACCTTTGGTCAGGAACCCACCCACAATCGGCCATCCCCAGAGAGATAGTCCGTGAATATCTTCCTAAACTGATGCCAACTTGCCTCTCTCCTGTAGAATTTTCTTATAAGGCACCCCAATTATTTATATTTTTTTCAGTTTCTTAACCTGATTCTGATGCGGATTCAAGTTTAACAGCCAGTAAACTATATTCACCTGCTTTGTACTTAACTCCAATTATCTTTATTATTTTAAATCAGAAATGATCCTTTCTTAATAAGAAGATATACTTCAAATCTCAAGTATTTTAAGAAGAGAGAATATTTATTTATATTTTTAATTTGTACTCCAATATTTTTCTCACATATGATAGGGTGTGTAATGGATGAAATTAAGGAATGCATATATTTACAAACAGAAATGTGTACCCAAAGAATCTGCCAATGCAGATAATTATGAGGAAGGAACTTGAGACTGAGACTAGCGAAGGAAACTTACTGTTTGCCATAACAGTTATAAATTATTTTTATACTCTTTGTATGGATAATTTGGTTATAATTTAAAAGAAATTTTGAATATAGTACCCAATGAAATCATACAAATTGGTTGAATTGAAGATATTGATTTGTATCTGCAACATTATTGTGGGGGAGCACTTCCGCTCACACTTTGCAAATACAGTCAGCCATAAAGGAAAACTGCTTTCTCCCCTTGGCACCCTCCCATGCTGCCTGGATGTGTGGAGGCCACCCTCACCAAGAGTTAGCATAGAACATGAGCAGCATGGATGCAACTATGTGAAGGCCACACTGCTCTCTACAAGTGTCCGGTTAGAGAGCAGTTAGCACCACAGGAGAAGACAGACATCGTGCTGTTTACTCCCCAATGAAGACCAGCCAAAGTGACACACATCACTAACTGAGGCTGTGAGTGTTGAGCAGGGCTTTCTCCCTGTCCTCCTTTGTGGATCCAGAACCTATGATGATGGTTTTCATTGGGGTTTTGAGAGTTTGGTTCCAAAAAGGACATTCCCTGTCTGGATTGGGAGACCACAGTGAACACATGTTACATTCCAGCCTCTTCAGTTGTTCATCAGCTTCTTCCCATCCAACCCCTCCATTCTCCTCTGGCATTGAAGAAGTCTGCATCATTTCAACATTGTTAAAAATTTAATATTTAATTAGTTTGAGAAATATGTGGCATAGGCACCCTCTGAGGATTTCTTCAAACATTGCACTCTCTCATAACTTCACTTTTTTTCTTGTGAGCCCTAGGTCCCAGAACTTTCTGGAATTTCTGTACTATTCATTATGGTCCCTGTCCTAATGATGCTCATTTTGGTGATGTTACTTCTGTAGCCAATGCAGTAATGTGAATTTTGACAATTCCTTCCTGTCACCAACAGGTTTCAAGTTGGCATTGTTCTTTCTTTAGGTGCACCAAGATTGGAGAAGGTGAATGTAGAACTAGAAGCAGGAGACTACAGTCTGTGCCTGAGAACCAGGAGGGTACAGTAAGAGCAACCTCCTCAGAGGTTCAAAACTGGAGGCCAAGGGAAGGAGGGAATGGCAAAAGGAACAGGAGCAGGTAGTCTCTGCTCTGGGCCCTGAGACCTCTGTGCACGAGACCCCAGGTTCCATGCTCTGATCTCACCCTGCACACCTGGCCAACACCTGCCTGAAGCAGGTACATCGCCTTGGGGCAGCTGTGACTTTATACTAGTCCCCAAACCATGTGAATCCCCTGCCTGACTCCTTGTCTTGAAGGCCTTGTTGCCCAAGAGCACTTCCTCTCCATCTTACCAGAACTATTTCCTGCCTTTTCTGCAAACAACCACAGTTTACAGGTGATTTCACAGGCCAGCAGAATCACACTACCATTTGGGAATGGTGCAGCTCTCCACAAGTGTGTGTCTAGCTGTTTGAGTTTGCCAAGTGATGCCAATGCAAAATACCGGAAGTAAGTTGGCGTTTATAAAAACTTATTAGGGTTAAACTTACAGTTCAGAGGCTGAGAAAATGTCCAATTCAAGGCATCATCAAAAATGCTGTATTAATAAGGCTCAGCTGCTGCTGCACTCCTGTCAAGGCAAAATGTTGGGCCTGCCTGTCTCTCTCTGCCTTCTCCTCCAAACTCACTTTCTCCCAGAGCTCAGCAGTGGGCCATCAGACACAATTGCTCACACCTCGCCCTTCTCCTCTGGCATGGATGTCTTCAGCTTCAAGCTCAAACATGACTCCAGCCTCTGGCTTCTCCCTCAGCCGCTCAGGGATTCTGTGTCTCTCCACAGATGAAAGAGATCTTGGAGACCTCTCCCACATGGCAAGTTAAACATGGTAGCACTTGTTCTCTGTGCATTCAATGTACGTAGGATTTCAGCACAATGATTGGGGTCCATCCTGGTGCCTGAAATCTCATCAGAGGACCTTACTAAACTAAAGCAATCTAATAAAAAGTGACCTAATCAAAAGGTCCCTTATCTGAATTTAACCAAAATGTCCTACATACAAAATGCTTACACACACAGCAATGGGATAGTAAGAACATGCATTTCTTGTGTTAACTCAAGCATCAAACAATGGCATTAACCCAGGACACAAGTTTAGGGACGGGTCTCCTGAGTCTGGGAGGAATGAGAACTCATGAAACAGTGGCTGTACTTTGGTGTGGCCATCATTGAGCAAAAGAGTGTGCTGACCAACATTACACTGGTCCCTAGAATCGTCCCAAGAGGAACACAATATACTGTGCTTTCTCCACCAAATCTTATCTCCAAATTCACGTGTGTAACTCGGAGAGGTGTGCCATTATTCCGTATCCCAGATCCAGAGCACACAGATTTTGCCTGGTGGATGGGGGCAGGAAGCATGGAGTACAAATTAAAGCCCCTAATTTCTTTTCCAAAAAAGTGAATGCACTTATGACACAATGGAGAAATTCAAACCTAAAGTGCTCTCAAATGCAGTGCGGATCTTAGAGGGCCTGATATTAAATTCATCTCAATCCTTCAGGAGAACTGAAAAAAAATACTTTTAAAAATGAGTAAAATCTCATAAATTGTGCTAGCACCAACTCACTTTAAAATAAATGAAAAGAATATTCTTCCGGCACAAAGAAAATAATCTCAGAAAGTTCAAGATTCAGGATTGATTGAAGAACAATATCTGTTAATTAAATTCATATAATTAAATGGCTATTTAATGGGTAAAGTAATAATGATATCCATCGCCCAGGATATCAATAAAGTGTTAAAATACACTGTAAAATAATATATATCATAAGATGGGTAAGTCGATATGTAGCAGATGGATATCATGATGAATTCCAATAATAGATATTGGATTATGCTTGTAAAGTGGTCTGTTAATCTGGGCATGATTAAGTTATGATAAGGGTGTTGAAAGGGCCACAGTCAGTAGGGTGTTGAGCCCTGCCACTTGGTGTGTGGGGTCTCAAAAGAAAACAGACATGAAAAAGGACAGAGGTGGAGTAGATTTTAATGCTGTTGTCCTGATGAGCAAGGACAAAAGTCCACGGGGAAAAGATTGAAGCCATTCATCTGACAGCTGGCCTTGTGGAGAGAGGCAAAGCTTAGAGAGCCTCATAGTCGACAGTGGACCTTGTAGAGGATACAGAAGGGCTGAGCCCAGAGAGAAATTTAGCCCTGGGAAGAGAGGAAGTAAAGAAGGTTGAACCCTGGCTAATGTGGGCAGTTGTATTGCTCCAAAATGGGATAACAGACTTTGGTGAAGGAAGAAACTTATGCTTTATGGCCTGGTACCTGGTACCTGTAAGCTTGTACCCCAAATAAATACCTTTTATAAAGACCAACAGATTTAGGGTATTTTGCATCAGCACCCTTTTGGCTGACCAATACAGGATATAAAATATTTTAAAATATTCATAGCATTTATTTTATTATTTTTTTTTATTATGGGTAAAAATCAAAATTCTCACAATACATACAAACATTTGTAAAATGATATATAAATATATATGCATATATGTGTAAATTACACAATAATTTGAGATATTCACATGGGAAAAATACATGTAAGGCAAAATAGGTACTACATTCCCAAAGTGTTTTAATTATAAATTAATGCATATTTTATAGATTTGTTACACATAGGATTTCGAATTGTACAATAAAGTAGTTGAGATAAAGGTGAAAAAAATGTTTTAAAATATATTATTTGGCAAGTGAATAAAAAGTAATAAGTGCAGATTTGCACAGGCAAGCAAAGTGTTGTAATTTCCCCAGCAAACTTTAAAGAATCTTAAATAGTGCATCTCATCCAAATAAATAGAAGGAAAAAACTTGAAAAAGAAAATCAGTCAAAAACAAAGTGTTCAAGATTACCTGGGTTGCTATTTTGGCCTTGTGTTCCGGAGTTACCTTACTCATGCATCTTTGGAAAGTGTATTTTTCTTATCCTTTAGAAGCCTGAAGGTTCCAGGGTTGATTTATGGGGTATTGTTTTGTCCCTATCATTAACCATGTTCTGTATCACTTCCCCATTTCCTAGTTATGAATTCACCAAACTGAATGTGATGCTCATTTGAAGCAAGAAGAGCCATGAACGATACAACAAATATAAAGGATATATTTTTGCACTTCTCAAACTGGACATTAGATGATTGATATTGGATATTTCATCTTTTGTAGTGAATGCATTCAATGCTATAAATTTCCCTCTAAGCACTGTATTTGGTGTACCCCAGAAACTATGAAGAAGCATTGGACTTTAAGAAGCAGAAAAAACCACATAACAAAAGGCTTGTGAGTGAAGCTATATCCAGTTCCACAACAGTACAGACTTAAGATGAAGGAAGAGAATGTAAGAAAGTTGGGAAAATCTTTTCTGTGACCACAAGCATTGCTTCCTCAAAATAACACTTCTATGAATGTAACTTCACTTTGAAGAAATTTGCATCATGCTTACCTAAGATGAGGGAATCTATGTAAGGAAAAAAGAATGAAGATAATGAGTTTTGCCAGTTTGCCCCACATGTTAGTCCTCTCCTTTAAGTGTAATGAGTGTGAAGTTTTGTTGGAAATTCAACCTCATGAGATACCTGAGAATTAATCATTCAGAGAAACCATTTCTTGAATTTGGGAAGGCTAGAGTCACATTAAATAAAGATGCAGGAGTAAAACCCTGTGTATGTAAGGATATTGGAAAACCTTCGGCCACACATAAAATCTCATTGAGAATGAAATATTCATACAAAAGTTAGTATTGTAATGAACATGGGAATGCTTCCATCTGAAACAAAATCTCATGTTATATGTGAAAATTCAAACTAGAGAGAAACCATAAACGTGTCCTGAATGTAAGCTGCTCTTTACAGTCATTTTTTACTCCTCATTTTAAAAGCCATACAGGGGACAAAAACAGAAATTCCATACATGTGGGGAATTTTTCAACCTGACAGAAAACCTCTTTATTCATCAGAAAATTTTTACTGAAGGGAAATCGTATATATGTGGGAAACTTTAATTCAAATGTCAAATCTCAGATACAAGAGATTTTCTACTGCAAAAAAAAAAATCCATATGCATGTAAGCCATGTGAAAATGCCTTTAGGTACAGAAAAAAAAAAATGAATGTAAAGAATGCAGAAAAGCCTTCAGGCAAAAGCAATAGTTCATTAAACATCAGAGCATTCATTCTGGAGAAAAACCCTCTATATGCAATGAATGTGGAAAAACCCTCAACCAGAAGGAAAACCTCATTAAAAACATAAAAATTCATACCGGAGTGAAACCCTATGAATGTGATGGATGTTGGAAAGCTTTCATTGAGAAATCAAGCCTCATTACACACCAGTTGTAACCGTTGGGGAATTTGATATAATTATGAATTACAAAAATATAATTTGATCGTACATGTAAAACCTTCTGTTAATCTGGGCATATTTGGGGCATTGACTGGGCCACATCAGTAGGGCATTGAGCCCCACCCCTTATTGGGTGGGGGAATCGAATATAAATGGCATGGCAAAGGAGAGTTGAAGAAGGTATTTTTGAGAAGCAATTTTGATGTTGGAGAAAAGGCCCCAGAAGAAGAGAAGTGAGCCATTTGCCTGATAGTCTACAGCTGACTTTGTGGAGGAACAAGAAGAGCTAAGACCAGAGAGAAACTCAGCTCTGGGTAGAGAAGAACACAAGAAGCCTGAACCCTGGAAAAAGTCAGCAGTTGTCTTGCTCCAACACATGGAAATAAAGTTTGGTTAGAAGAAACAATGCTTTATTGCCTGATATCTGAGGACTTCTACCCCAAATAAATACCCTTTATACAGACTAACCCATTTTTGGTATTTCACATTAGCATCCCTTTGGCTGACTAATACACCAGAGAAGACAAACTGGAGAGAAACCCTATATCTGTAAGGACTGTAGGAAAGGCTTCATTAGCAAATCAAATTTCACTGACCATGAGAAAATTCATAGTGGAGGGAAACCCTATATATGTAAGGAAGGTGGAATAGCCTTCAGCCAGAGGCAGTATCTCTTAAAACATTACAATATTCATACTGGAGAGAAACCCTATGAATGTAATGAATGTGAATCTCCAAAGAATGTCCACACCTTGTCTGTGCAACTTGTTGCCAATCTTTTAAGTGTGTGGATGTTACTGTAATTCAGGATGTCTTTCTCCTCTGGAAATGTGCACTTGCAGTTTGTTCTGAGATCTGCTATTCCAACATCTTCATCCACACTCATCTGTATTCAATTTTTTACCACTAATTTATGCATCGGAGCTCAAGATTTCTCTTAGTTTATGTAAAGATGGGCTTTCCACTTATTTCAAATTGTCCTCATTGTTTTCACTGTTTCTTCAGTCCATTACATTCCGGGTAAGCATTAAAAAATTATCATTTAAAAAATAATGCAGCCCATTATTGGAGCATGTTATTCTAAGGCACCACATTCAATTATATTTTTTGAGTTTCTTCAGCAGATTCTGATGTTGACTCAAGTTTAACAGTCACACAACTACAGTGGCCTGCTTTCTACTTAACTCCAAATTTCCTTATAAAATAATAAATCAGAAATGATCCTCTCATAATTGGATGATATGCTTCTAATCTCAAGTATTTTAAGAAGTTAGAAAATTTATTTTATTCTTAAGTTGTACTCCAATATTTTTCTCATATGTGATAGGGTGTGGGATGGATGAAACTAGGGAATGCATGTATTTACAAACAGAAATATGTACCCCAAAGAATCTGCCAATGCAGAAAATTCTGAGGTAAGAGGAATGGGGTTTGAGGCTAGAGAAGGAAGTTTGCTATTTGCCATAACAGACATAAATTATTTTTATATTCTTTGCACAGATAATTTGGTTATACTTTAAAAGAAAATATGAAATAGTACACAAAGAAATCTTATATAGTGGTTCATTTAATGATATTGATTTGTATCTGCATCATTACTGAGCAGACACTTCCCCTCACCCTTTCCAAATACAGCCACCCATAAAGGAAAAGTGCTCACTCACCTCAGAATCCCCCCTAGCTGCCTGAATGGGTGAAGGCCTCTCTCAGTAAGAGTGGTCATGGACCATGAGAAGCATGGACGTGACCATGCACAGGTGACACTGCTCTGTACACGTGTCTGGTTAGAGGGCTCTTAGCACTACAGAAGGTGGACTTCCTGTGGCTTACTCCACAGTGAAGACCTGCTAGAGTGACTCACATCACTAACTGAGGCAGTGAGTTCTAAGCAGGGCTTTCTCCCAGTCCTCCTTTATGCATCCAAAACCTATGATGATGGTTTTCAATTGGACTCTAAGGGTTTGATTCCCAAACAAATCTGTCCATCTATGGCTTGGAGAATTTCAATGAACACTTGTTATATTCCTGCTTATTCAGCTGTTCATCAGCTTCTTCGCATCCAACCCCTCCGTTCTCTTCTGGCATTGAAGAGGTCTGCATCATTTTCAACTCTGTTCAAAATATGATGAAAATTTTATATTTAATTAGTCTGAGATATATCTTGCATCTGTACTCTGAGGTTTTTGGCAAAAATGGCTCTATCTCACAACCTTATTTCTTTTCTTGTATGCCCTAGGTCCCAGGACTTTCTGGGATTCCCTTACTATTTATTAAGGCCACTGGACTAATATTCCTCATTTTGGTGATGTTATTGTTGTACCAAATGCTATAATGAGAATTTTGACATTTCCTTCCTGGCACCAACAGTTTTCATCATGTTACTGCCCTTTTTAGCTGCCCCAAGATTAGAGAAGGTGAATGGTCAACTGGAAGCAGGAGACCTGAGTGTGTGCCTGATACCCAGGAGGGGTACAGTAAGAGCCACCTTCTCAGAGGGTTAATCTTGGAGGTCAAGGGAAGGAGGTAAGGGCAAAAGGAGCAGGAGCAGTAAGTTAATTGTATGTGCTCCTCCGCTGCACCTGATCCCAATTCCCATGCTTTTATCTGCCCCAGTCCACCTGGCCAATCACTATCTGAGGCAGGTACATCATACACGGGCATATGTGACCTTAGACTAGCCTCAAAACCATGGGAATCCCCTGCCTGACTCTTGTCTTGTAGGCCTGATGGTGAAGACCACTTCCTCCTCTGTCTTACCAGTACTCATTCCTGCCTAGTCTGGAGAAACTCACAGTTTACAGGTGAATTCACTGGGAAGCAGCATCACAATGCCATTTGGGAACAGGTCACCTCTCCAAAACTGTGTCCCTAATTGTGTGAGATTTCCAAGTGCTGCCAATGCAAAATATCAGAAATAAGTTGGCTTATATTGGAATTTATTAGGGTTAAAGCTTACAGTTCTGAGGCTGTCAAAATGTCCAAATCAAGGCATCATCAAAAATGCTGTCTTAGCAGGGGTCAGCTGTTCCTGGACACCTGCCAAGGCAAAATGATGGGCCTGCCTGTCTCCCTCTGCCTTCTCTTCCAAACTCACTTTCACTCTGAGCTCAGCAGTGGCTCATCAGACACAATTGCTCACACCTCTCTCTTCTCCTCTGGCCTGTTTGTCTTCAGGTTAAACTGCTCAGTGACTCTAGCCTCTGGCCTCTCCCTCAGACACTCAGGTGTCTGTGACTCTCCACAGCTGTAGGAGATCCTGGAGCCCTCTCCCACATGGCAGGTAAATATGGCAGCACTCTTTCTATTTGTGTTCCGAGTATGTAAGACTTCAACACAATGATTGGGGTCCATCCTGGTGCCTGAAATCTAATCAAAGGCCCTTAAGTAAACTAAAGTAATCTAACAAAAAATGATCTAATCAAAAGTTCCCTTATCTGAATCTAACCATATTGCCCTACATACAAAAGGCCTATGCACACAGCAATGGGTCAGTAAGACCATACTTTTCAAGACTCAATGAAGGCATTAACTCAAATGAGGGCGTTAACCCAGTGCACAGAGATCAGGAGGGATCTCCTAAGTCTGGGAGGAATGGGAACTCATGAAGCAGGGGCTGTATTTTGGGTGTGGACATCATCGAGCAAAATGGGGGCTGACCACAAATACACTGGTCCCTAGAATGGTCCCAAGATGCATTCAATATACTGTGCTTTGTCCACCAAATCTTAGCTCCAAAATCAGGTGTGTAACTTGAGAAGTGTGCCATTATTCCCATTCCCAGATCTAGAGTACACAGATTTTGCCTGGGTTGTGGGGGGCAATAAGGAGGCTGTAAAACTGAAAGTCCTTAATTTCCTCTCCAAAGAACTGATTATATTACAACAGAATGGAGAATTTCAACCCTAAGTGTGATCTCAAAAGCAGTGGAGATTGTCGAGAGCCTGAGATTTAATTCATCTCAATCCTTCAGGAAGAAGTGAAATACATATTGTTACAGATGGGTAAAATCAAATAACGTTGTAACATCCGGGAAGATGGCAGACTAGTAAGATGTGGGAATCTCTTCTCCAGAAACATAGCTAGAGAACAGGGTGACACCACCATAATAGATATTCTAGGATTTACAAAAGGAGGGACAGTCTGCACACCACCCAGAAGAGAGTGGGACAAAACAAGGAAATCACAGTGACAGAACCAGAACCATGAGTTGGAACCAGCAGCTGCTGCTGCTACTGGCACCCTCCCTGACAATCTTTAGGATTCTGGGGCCTCTGGGCTTGTGACTAAAGACAAAGGGGGCTCCAGGGATCTACCATTCCCGGAAAGGGGAGAGATTTGTGAAATAAAGAAACTATTGCATTGGCATAGCATTAAGAGAAACCAGAGTGTTGGAATACTAACTGAAAGCGAGTGCACAGTTGCCAAAGAAACAAGCATCTTACTTAACTTTCAAAGGCGAACTTCCTCCTGAATTCACAGCGTGTTAATTTAAACCTGTGTTTAGAGGATGATTTTAAGTGTAAACACAGGCATAGCAGCAAAAAAAAAAAAAAAAAAAAAGAAACAACAACACCACCAACAAAAAAAAACACTAATCTTACATTGATTTGAAAATTGAAGAAACTACTGCATTGGCATAGAATTACCTAAAATCTGGGTTTTTACATTGTGAGTGAAAGCAAGAGCATAACAGGGAAAAAAACAAGTTTCTTATTAACATTTCAAAATTGAACTACCTCCGGTATTCACAACGTTTGTTGAAAGCACTGTTTTGAAGAACATTGTAAATGAAAACACATGCAAAAAAGCAAATGAAACAGAATTCTATTTCAGATTTGTGGAGCAAAGGAACTAGTGCTTTTGAATGGCATTAGGAAAAATCAGAGTGTTGGCATACTGATTGAAAGCGAGTGCATAGCACACAAACAAAGAAGCATCTTTCTTAAATTTCAGAGCTGAATTTCCTCCTGGATTCACAGCGTGTTAGGTTAAACCTGTGTTTTGAAAATGATTTTAAGTGAAAACACAGGCAAAGCTGCAAAAATATACACTATTATTACATAGATTTGAAAAGTGAATAAACTACTGCATTGGCATAGAATTTCCTAAAATCTGTATTTTTACATTTTGAGTGAAAGCAAGAGCATAGCAGGGAAACAAACAAGTATCTTATTAACCTTTCAAAATTGAACTACCTCCGGCATTCACAGAGTGTTTGGTGAAAGCACTGTTTTGAAGAACATTGTAAATGAAAACACATGCAAATAAACAAATGAAACAGATATCTATTTCAGATTTGTGGAGTAAAGGAACTAGTGCTTTGGAATGGGATTAGGAAAAAGTAGAGCGATGGCATACTGATTGAAAGCGAGTGTACAGCACACAAAGGCATCATTATTAAATTTCAGAGCTGAATTTCCTCCTGGATTTACAGCATGTTAGGGTAAACCCGTGTTTAGAAGATGATTCTTATGTGAAAACACAGGCAGAGCTGAAAATATATGCACTACTATTGCATAGATTTGAATAGTGAAGAATCTACTACATTGGCATAGAATTTCATAAAATCCTTGTTTTTACATTGTGAATGAAAGCAAGATCATAGCACCAAACAAACAATATCTTACTAATGTTTCAAACGTGAAGTACCTCATGCATTCACAGCATGTTTTTTTAAAGCACTATTTTGAAGATCATTGTAAATGTAAACACATGCAAAGCACCAAATGAGGCACAAATCTTTTTCTCATTAGTGAAGTAAAGAAACTAGTGTTTTGAGGTAGCATTAGGAATAAACAGAGTGTTGGCATACTGAGTGAAAGGGATTGCATAGAAGCCAAACAAACAAATATGTTACTTACCTTTCAAAGGTGAATTTCTTCCTGAAGTCACAGCATGTTAGGTTAAACCTGTGTTTGGGTGTTTGGAAGATGAATTTAAGGGTAAACACAGGCATAGCAGCAAAAACAACAACAACAACAACAACAAAAACAATAATCTTACATTGATTTGAAAAATGAAGTAACTACTGCATTGGCATAGAATTACCTAAGATCCAGGATTTTACATTGTGAGTGAAAGCAAGAGCATAGCAGGGAAACAAACAAATACCTTATTAACCTTTCAAAATTGATCTACCTCCTGCATTCACAGCGTGTTTTGAAGATCATTGCAAATGAAAACACATGCAAGTAACCAAATGAAACGCAAATCTATTTCAGATTTGTGAAGTAAAGAAAGTAGTGCTTTGGCACGGCATTAGGAAAAAGCAGAGTGTTGGCATACTGATTGAAATCGAGTGCATAGCACCCAAACAAAGAAGCATCTTTCTTAAATTTCAGAGCTGTATTTCCACATTGATTCACAGCATGTTCAGTTAAACCGTGTATAGAAGATGATTCTTACATGAAAACAATGGCAGAGCTGCAAAAATATACACTACTATTACATAGATTTAAAAGTGAAGAAAATAATGCATTGGCACAGAATTTCATATAATCTGGGTTTTTAAATTGTGAGTGAAAGCAAGAGAATAGCAGGAAAACAAACAAGTATCTTATTAACCTTTCAAAATTGAACTACCTCCTGCATTCACAAGGTGTTTGGTGAAAGCAGTGTTTTGAAGATCATTGTAAATGAAAACCCATGCAATGCACCAGATGACACACAAATCTTTTTCTCATTAGTGAAGTAAAGAAATTGGTGGTTTGAGGTAGCAGTAGGAATGAACAGAGTGTTGACACACTGAGTGAAAGCAATTACATAGAAGCCAAGCAAACAAGTATGTTACTTAATTTTCAAGGGTGAATTTCCTCCTGGAATCACAGCTTGTTAGGTTAAACCAGTGTATAGAAGATGATTATTAAGTGAAAACACAGGCAAAGCCACAAAACCCTACACTATACTTACATAGATTTGAACAGTGAAGAAACTATTGTGTTGGCATAGAAATTCATAAAATCCGGGTTTTTACATTGTGAGTGAAAGCAAGATCATTGCAGGAAAGAAACAAGCATCTTATTAAACTTTCAAAATTGAAGTACATCCTGCAATCACAGCGTCTTTGGTGAAAGCAGTATTTTGAAGATCATTGTAAATGAAAACACTTGCAAAGCACCAAATGAAACAGAAATCCTTTTCTCATTAGTCAAGTAAAGAAACTTGTGGTTTGAGGTAGCAAAAGAAAAAGCAGTGTTGGCATACTGAGTGAATGAGAGTACATAGAAGCCAAACAAACAAGTAATCTACTAACGTTTCAGAGTTGAAGCACCCACTGAATTCACAGCGTGTTAGGTTTATGCAGTGTTTGAAGATGTTTTTAAGTGAAAACACAGTGAAGCCACCAAAGAAAACACTGAACTTACTTAGATTTGAAGGGTGAAAAATGTACTGCGGTGGCATAAAAATTCATAAAATCCAGGTTTTTACATTGTGAGTGAAGTAAGAAAATAGATGACTGAAAGTGAATGCACAGCAGCCAAAAAATGAAGCATATTTCTTAAATTTCAGAGCTGAATTTCCTCCAGGATTCACAGTGTGTTAGATAAAATCCGTGTATAGAAGACAATTCTTATGTTTAAACACCGGCAAAGCCACAAAAACCTAAACTACTCTTACACAGATTTGAAAAGTGAAGAAACTAATGCTTTGGCATAAAATTTCATAAAATCCGTTTTTTACTTTGGGAGTGAAAGCAAGATCATAGCACCAAACAAACAAGTATCTTACTAATGTCTCAAAGTTGAATTACCTCATGCATTCACAGTGAGTGTGGTTAAAGCACTATTTTGGACATCATTGTAAATGAAAACACATGCAATGCACCAAATGAAACACAAACCTTTTTCTCATTAGTGAAGTAAAGAAACAATTATTTTGAGGTAGCATTAGGAATAAACGGAGTGTTGGCATGCTGAGTGAAACTGATTGCATAGAATCCAAAAAAACAAATGTGTTACTTAACTTTCAAATGTGAATTTCCTCCTGAACTCACAGCATGCTAGGTTAAACCTGTCTTTAGAAGATGATTATAAGTGAAAACACAGGCGGCAGATCTGCAAAAATATACACTACTAGTACATAGATTTGAAAAGTGAACAAATTACTGCACTGGCATAGAATTTCCTAAAATCCAGAATTATACATTTTGAGTGAAAGCAAGAGCATAGCAAGAAAACAATTAGTATCTTATTAACCTTTCAAAATTGAACTACCTCAATCTGGCATTCACAGTGTGTTTGGTGAAAGCACTGTTTTGAAGAACATTGCAAATGAAAACACATGCAAATAACCAAATGTAACACAAATCTATTTAAGATTTGTTAAGTAAAGAAACTACTTCTTTGGCATGGCATTAGGAATAACCAGTGTGTGGGCATACGGATTTGAGTGAGTGCATAGCTGCCTAACCAAGAAGCATCTTTCTTCGATTTCAGAGCTGAATTTCCTCCTGGACTCAAAGCTTGTTGGCTTAACCAGTGTACAGAAGATGATTCTTAATTGAAAACATAGGCAAAGCCAAAAAAAATACACTACTCTTACACAGATCTGAAAAGTGAAGAAACTTCTGCGTAGGCATAAAATTTCATAAAATCCGGGTTTTACATTATGAGTGAAAGCAAGAGCATAACAGGGAAACAAACAAGTATCTTATTAACCTATCAAAATTGAACTACCTACTGCATTCACTGTGTGTTTGGTGAAAGCAGTGTTTTGAAGATCATTGTAAATGAAAACACATGCAAATAACCAAATGAAACACAAATCTATTTCAGATTTGTGAAGTAAAGAAACTAGTGCTTTGGCATGGCATTAGGAAAAATCAGAGTGTTGGCATACAAATTGAAGCAAGTGCATAGGTGCCAAACAAAGAAGCATCTTTCTTCAATTTCAGAGCTGAATTTCCTCCTGAACTCACTGCCTGATGGCTTAACCAGTGTACAGAAGATGATTCTTAAGTGAAAACACCGGCAAAGCCACAAAAACCTAAACTACTCTTACACAGATTTGAAAAGTGAAGAAACTAATGCTTTGGCATAAAATTTCATAAAATCCGTTTTTTTACTTTGGGAGTGAAAGCAAGATCATAGCACCAAACAAACAAATATCTTACTAATGTTTAAACGTTGAATTACCTCATGCATTCACAGCGAGTTTGGTAAAGCACTATATTGGACATCATTGTAAATGAAAACACATGCAATACACCAAATGAAACACAAAACTTTTTCTCATTAGTGAAGTAAAGAAACAATTATTTTGAGGTAGCATTAGGAATAAACGGAGTATTGGCATACTGAGTGAAACCGATTGCATAGAAGCCAAACAAACAAATGTGTTGCTTAGCTTTAAAAGATGAATTTCCTCCTGAACTCACAGCATTTTAGGTTAAACCTGTGTTTAGAAGATGATTTTAAGTGAAAACAGAGGCAGATCTGCAAAAATATACACTACTATATCATCCATTTGAAAATTGAAGAAATTACTGCATTGGCAGAGAAACCTAAACTCCGGATTTTTCCATTTTGAGTGAAAGCAAGAGCATAACAAGGAAACAATTAGTATCTTATTAACCTTTCAACATTGAACTACCTCCATCCAGCATTCACAGCGTGTTTGGTGAAAGCACTGTTTTGAAGAACATTGTAAATGAAAACACATGCAAATAAGCAAATGAAACAGAAATCTATTTCAGATTTGTGGAGTAAAGGAACTAGTGCTTTGGAATGGCATTAGGAAAAAGCAGAGTCTTCGCATACTGATTGAAAGAGCGTGCATAGCAGAGAAAGAAGCCCCTTTCTTAAATTTCAGGCTGAATTTCCTCCTGAATTCACAGCGTGTTAGGTTAAACCCGTGTATAGAAGATGATTCTTAAGTGAAAACACAGGCAAAGCCGCAAAAACATTCACTACTCTTACACAGAGTTGAAAAGTGAAGAAACTACAGCGTTGGCATAAAATTTCATAAAATCCGGGTTTTACATTGTGAGTGAAAGCAAGAGCATAACAGGGAAATAAACTAGTATCTTATTAACATTTCAAAATTGAACTACCTCCTGCATTCACTGTGCGTTTGGTGAAATCAGTGTTTTAAAGAACATTGCAAATGAAAACACATGCAAATAACCAAATGTAACACAAATCTATTTAAGATTTGTGAAGTAAAGAAACTAGTTCTTGTGGTCTATGGTTGGTGGCAAGGCTTCAGGATGTGTAAGTTCATTGAGAGTGGTGGGCCACACTGTGGGAGATGTTTGTGTGGGATGTGGTGGGAAGTGTGGGAGGTGGGCAACATGGGAATCCCAGTGGGTTCCGTGTAATATTTTGGGTAATCTAAGCACTGATGGAGTTTCAAAGGCCATGACTACCTACAATAAGCAGATCACTTTGGAATGTAGGAGACACCCTGGAATGTAGGAGATAAGAACCTAGTCTCATGATAATGAGACAGGATCTTATAGTAGCTGGGTGGGGAATAATCCTGAGTTTCTATGTTAGATAAGATTTACAACATCTGCTTCATGCAGGAATGTAAACCCTTCAAGAATATAAACTGTCATCTATTGATTCAAAAACCAAATAAAAGCCATGCTCTATGGTGTGGCTGGGCTCTTCTCTCCAGTTCGGACGGAGAGTCCCCTGACCCCAGTTTTTCTTCTCTTTGTCTTATTCCTTTTTTCTCATCCGCGGCACCGTTTTCACGGACCCAGAGCCTGACCGGCAACACATGGCGCCCAACGTGGGGCTCTGAAAACGAAACTTTTCTTTCAGTCAGTGCGCGGACCAAGGAGCTCCGGAGAGCGGTTTTAAAAGAAAAAGAAACAGAAAAGGTAAGCTTCATCCTTGGAATCATCAGGGTAATGGGTAATCAGCAGTCGAACTTTGAAGAGTTCTCTAGAGTGTTAAAAACTCTATTAAAATGCACCGGTGTAACTGTTAAATCCTCGGCTTTTGAGGAACTTTTTTCTCTTGTACAGAAACATTGTTATTGGTTTTGGCCGCAAGGGCGAGATATTTTAAACCTGGAACAATGGAAGTTAGTGATGAAAGCTTTAAAAAGAGCTCATCAAGAGGGAGAAATAATTCCCCTTCATGTATGGTCTTTGTGTAGTCTTATTTCTGTTGCTCTTGAACCTTTGCAATCAGATGAGGATGAAGATTGTGAACAGGATATTGCTATTGTTGGACCGATGCCAGAACAAGCTAATGGTGATTTTGATGAAAATGTACTTGCGGGGGTTAGTGAGCAGGCAGGAACAGATAGACTCAGGTCTAAAAGAAAGAAGGAAAGGAAAGAGGAAGCTTATGGAGCTTTTTCAGCGGTCACTATGCCGTCTGCTCCAAATTATGATTTGTTGTCTTTTGAGCCAGCATCTGCGCCGCCTAAGGCATCTGCTGATCCATTTTTTACAACATTTGATGACCCTCCTAAAGTTTCTGTTTTTGTGCCAGCACCATCCTCCTCAATTATGAAAAGTATAGCACAGGGAAGTAGAGAGGGAGATTCAGAGGCTATGCAACTCCTTTCTACTTTTCCAGTAACAGTAACTCAAATTCCAGCAGATGCTGACAATCCCCAAGGGGGTGTACAGTATGAGCATGCTCCTATTCCTTTTAAAACTATCAAAGAATTAAAACAAGCATGCACTCAATATGGTGTTAATTCTCCTTATACTCAAGGATTGGTGCAAGGTTTGGCACAAGCAGACAGATTAATACCCTGGGACTGGGATTTGTTAGCTCGAGTTGTTCTTAGTCCGGCAGAATTTTTACAATTTAAAACTTGGTGGACTGATGAAGCTAATATTGTAGCACGACGAAATCAACAGCAAAATCCACCAGTGCCTATTACTGCTGAACAAATACTAGGAATAGGTCAATGGGCTGGAGTTCCTTGCCAAGCACAATATGATGATATTGCCATTGTACAAGTGCGATTGTGCTGCCTAGCTGCCTGGAGACGAATCTCCACTCCTGGACAGGCTACACAATCATTTTCAAAAATTGTTCAAGGAAATACTGAACCTTATGTTGAATTTGTAGCTAGGCTGGCAGATATAGTCAACAAGACAGTAACTCAGCCTGACCTTAAAGAGATGCTTATTCTGATGTTGGCTTTTGATAATGCTAATAGTGAGTGTAAAAAGGCTTTGCGTCCAATAAAGGCAAATGGAGGTACTTTACAGGATTATATAAGGGCATGCCAAGACATTGGGTCTAATACATATAACATGACCCTTCTTGCAGCTGCTATAAAGGGACATAGTCCTATGATTAATAATTTAAATTGCTTTAAATGTGGGAAACCAGGTCATATGAAAAAAGACTGCCGAGCCAAAACTGGTGTAAGAGCGCCACCTAGCGGCAATAATAGATCAATACCGAC
The DNA here is from genome assembly GCA_026826555.1 of Tolypeutes matacus. NCBI lineage: Eukaryota > Metazoa > Chordata > Mammalia > Cingulata > Chlamyphoridae > Tolypeutes > Tolypeutes matacus. The sequence continues at coordinate 29,626 of JAKSZT010013004.1, read as the reverse complement.
TCGCGTATGTCCTATATGTCAGAAAGGGTTGCACTGGGCCAAGGAATGCCATTCTAAATATCATAAAAATGGCACTCTCATTAATAAGTCGGGAAACTTCCAAGCGGGCCTCGCTCAAGGCCCTCAGACAAACAATATGAGCACATTTCCCAGCCTTGCTCAAACCTACCCAGTCAGCAACGGAGCAGCTCACTCCGGCCTGTAACAGAGCTTAAGGCAGTTACCAAAGGCAGTGCAGCTGTCGATCTTCCCTCAGCTGAAACCAAGTTCATTACGCCTTCACTTGGTATACAAAAAATAAGAACAGGAATTAAAGGGCCTATCCCAGAAAACAATGTAGGTTTTATCATTGGCCGCAACAGTCTTACAACCCAAGGTGTTTTGGTGCAAACGGGGATCATTAACTCCAATTTTGATGGAGAAATTTGTTTATTGGTACAAACTTTAACTCCCTATCAGATTGAATCAGGAGATAGCATAGCTCAACTTCTTTTGTTACCGTATCGTAAACCTCCTTTAAAATGTGCAAAGGAATTTGGTTCCACTGGGCGTAAAGTTTTTTGGCAAACAGCAATTGGAGATGAAAGGCCTGAAATTACCATAAAAATAAACGGAAAGATATTTTTAGGATTGGTGGATACTGGTGCTGATGTTTCTATTATTGCTAAACGATATTGGCCACAAGCTTGGACTTTGCAGAAGGTGCCTACAGTTTTTACTGGCGTTGGCACAATGACGGATGTTTACCAGAGTACTCAGATATTTAAGGTAGAAGGTCCAGAAGGACAAGAGGCCGCTCTGCAACCTTATGTTGCAGATGTAGGACTTAATTTATGGGGAAGAGACTTATTATACCAATGGGGAGCTTATTTGAATATTCCTCATGTTTCTGATACAGCTAAACATCTTATTACTCACATGCAATATGCTCCCCCTTCCCAACCTGAAATGCGACATACTGGAGACTACCGTGGCCTAGGATATTCAAATTTAGAGTAGGGGCTACTGTTACAAAGGGCTTCGCATTGCCTTTAAAATGGCTAACAAACAAACCTATCTGGGTAGAACAGTGGCCCCTTCTGAAAGAAAAATTGGAAGCCCTGAAAGAATTAGTGCAGGAGCAGTTAATGGCAGGGCATATTGAGCCCTCTACTAGTCCGTGGAATTCTCCAGTTTTTGTAATTAAAAAGAAATCTGGCAAATGGCGCATGTTAACTGATTTGCGTGAAATTAACAAAGTTATTCAACCTATGGGATCTTTACAGCCTGGTTTGCCATCCCCAGCTATGATCCCACAAAATTGGCATATTATTATTATTGATTTAAAAGATTGTTTCTTTAATATTCCTCTTAATCCAAATGATAGAGAAAAATTTGCATTTACTATTCCTTCTATTAATCATTCAGCTCCTACTGAACGATATCAGTGGAAAGTTTTACCTCAGGGAATGATGAACAGTCCTACATTATGTCAATCCTTTGTTCACATTCCATTACAAATTTTACGAAAACAATTTCCTAAGGCTATGATTATTCATTATATGGATGATATTCTTTTTGCCACTGAGTAATCTTCAGAGCTGAAATTATTTCAGTTGGCTAAAGAAATTCTTCCTCAACATGGGTTGCAAATAGCAGAAGAAAAAATTCAAAAACAGGTTCCTTTTCAATATTTAGGTCATACTATTGATAGAAATATTATAACTCCACAAAAGGTCCAGTTTCGAACTGATAATTTACGCACTCTAAATGATTTTCAGAAATTACTGGGTGATATTAATTGGGTATGGCCTACTTTAGGAATTCCAACTTATGCTTTAACTAATCTTTTCAATACCCTAACAGGAGACCCTGACTTAAATAGCTCTCGCTTTTTAAGCCCAGAAGCAAAAGAGGAGTTAAAATGGTTGGAAAAAAGAGTGCAAAATAGCCAACTAACAAGGATAAATGTTAATCTTCCAATTTCTCTTTTAATATTTCCATCTTGCCATTCCCCTACTGGGATACTTTGGCAAGAGGAGGGCATAATAGAATGGATATTCCTACCCAACAAAGATACAAAAAAACTTAATACTTATCCTGAAAAAATCTCAGCAATAATATCAAAAGGCCGTATTCGCCTGAGACAGCTTATGGCTAGAGATCCTGATAAAATCATATTAGACCTTACAAAGCAGGAGCTTTCTCAGCTCTGGCAGTTCAGTAACTCTTGGCAAGTAGCCTTAGCAGATTTTATTGGAACAGTTGACAATCACTTTCCAAATTCAAAATTTTTACAGTTTTTAAAACGTACTTCATGGATTCTTCCTAAGGTTGTGAAACAACAACCACTCTCTGCTGCTCCAACTTACTACACTGATGGCAGCAGTAATGGAAATGCAGGCTATTTAGGCCCAACTACAAAATCTTGGAAAACACCTTATTTATCTGCCCAAAAGGTAGAACTTATGGCTGTTATTCAATTGCTAGCTGATGTTTCTGAGCCTTTAAATATTGTGTCTGATTCTGCTTATGTTTGTCATGTTGTTTGTCATATAGAAACAGCTCAAATAACTCCAGCTTCTGAATTAGAAGCTCTTTTCCTACAATTACAAAAGACTGTTCGTGAACGATCTAATCCAATCTATATTACTCATATTCGTTCCCATTCTCAACTTCCTGGCCCTATGGCTTCACAAAATGATTTAGTAGATAAACTTATTGCTCATACAGAATCTGCTGCTGATTATCATAAACTTACACATACTAATGCTTCTGGCTTACGTCATAAATATCCCCACTTAACAGTAAAAGAAAGTAAGAGGATTGTTAGACAATGTCCTACTTGTGGGCCCATAAATGCCCCCACTTTCTCTCCAGGAACTAATCCCCGTGGAGAACATCCTAATGAAATTTGGCAAATGGATGTCACGCATGTGCCCTCTTTTGGCCGCCTTCAGTATGTGCATGTGACAGTGGATACATATTCTAATTTTATTTGGGCAACTGCTCAAGCTGGTGAAAAGGCCTCACACGTACGTTCTCATTTATTACACTGTTTTGCAGTAATGGGCCTGCCAGCACAGCTAAAAACTGATAATGGGCCTGCCTATCTTAGTCAATCTTTCAAAAAATTTTGCAGTGATTGGAATATTAAACATGTTACAGGAATTCCATATAACCCTCAGGGACAAGCGATAGTAGAAAAGAGTAATCACTTATTAAAATTGATGTTGCAAAAACAAAAAGGGGGAGATGGAGGAGAATCTGCTAAAGACAAATTATCTAAAGCATTGCTTACCTTAAATTTTCTTAATAGACAACAAATTTCTAATACCACAGCAGCAGAAAGACATTGGGAGGTTAAGAAAAAAGGGAATGTAAATGAAAAATGTGGACAACCAATATACTGGAAAAATGAAACAACCAATAAATGGGAAAAAGGAGAGGTAAAATTTTGGGGCCGAGGTTTTGCTCTTATCATTACAGAAACAGGAGAAGAGCAGTGGATCCCCTCCAGAAGAATCAAGCCTAGAGTTGAAGATGCTGCCAAGACTTAAAACTATGGACATGGTGGTTTTACATTGGATTAATTATAGGTAAAGTATTAGGTCAAGGTAAGATACCACATCATAATTACACTTATTGGGCATACATAACCAACTCACCTTTCTAGACTTAAAGTGATGAGTCTTACTCAATTTATTTTAATTAATCTCACAACAGACTACTTAATGACAAATAACATATTTGTCATGGGCTTACAGAGGTTGTGTTGTATAATGATTCCTATGGAATTGTAAAGGATCGGGCCCTTATAGGGATGCCGAAACCTATTAAAAACACAACCATATCTTGGTTCATTAATAATTTAACCATAATCACTAATGACAATAATCCTTATTTCTGGAATTTTGGTAATACAGCATTTACTAACAGCTCAATAATTTGGAAAAATCAAGGAAGATATATCCCACAACCATGGGACACTAAACTTAACAAGACTCAAAGTTATTTGTGGAAATTATTTTTGGGAACTGGTCCAATTTTTGTAAGGCAAGGCAGCAAAACTGATATTACTATTTGAAAAAGAAAATCAACTCAATTTCTTACAATATGTGTACGAGATCCTATAGTTATATCATTGGAAAAGTAACCTTTGGTGAAAGGAACATTAATTTCTCTTTATTTACATGTCTTAAGAATTCATATTTGCAGGAAAATCAAACTCTTTTTATAACAAGAAGAAGAAAAGGATTATGGTTACCGGTTCGGATGACCAGACATTGGCAGCAGTCTCCAGAATCCCAGTTGCTGTGACATTTCATCAACCATTATTTAAAAATAACTAAAAGACTGATTTGACTTTTAATAGCAGGAATTTTGGGACTGATTCACATCATAACCGCTACAGCTGTCACTGGCACAGCCCTGCATCAAGGAGTCCAGAATCAACAATATGTTAAGGACTGGCATAAAAATGCAAGTGAGAGATGTGTCATAGCCAGTCTCACATTGATATGGAACTGAATAACTGTATGAATGATCATGAAACAACTATTATACATTTGGGTAATCAAATTTATAATTTAAACTTGTTAAGAGTTCTTGAATGTGATTGGAATGAAAGTTCTAGTTGTATTACTCTTTTCTTATAATAATAGAAACATGATTGGGAGGAAGTGAAAAATCACTTGATTGGATATAAGCATAATGTTTCTATAAATCTTTTAGAATTGCAAAAGAAGGCATTGGGCATGTATCATACGAATTGAAAGAAACCACTGGTGCAGCCATTTCATTGGTGGAAACAAAAAACAGTTCAAATATCATTTTGGATTGGATTTGGAATTATTGTTATATGCATTTTAATTGTGTGTATTTTCAAGGCTAAAATAATTAGACCTGATAAATGCATTTATGTTAAGAAACTTGGCCATGAGAAACTAATTTTGCATTACTTAGTAGAAAGATTCTACTAATAACCCCTTGATCTTAATACTAAATATCTGCATAAAAAATGCTCATTAAAGGAACCTGAAGAAGCATAAATATTAATGAAAATGCCTTCCATGTAAGAGCTCAAAAGCTTGGCTGGTAGTCAATGACGGGTAAGATCCTCAGAGGAGGACAACCTAAGACAGGCACAGTCACAAGAGCCTATGGAAGAAGACAAGTGTGACAGGAGGTCACCTTGTATCAGCTTATATAATGGTTCCTATGAGCTTTAATTAATAAAAAAGGGGGAAATGATGGAGTTTCAAAGGCCATGACTACCTACAATAAGCAGATCACTTTGGAATGTAGGAGACACCCTGGAATGTAGGAGATAAGAACCTAATCTCATGATAATGAGACAGGATCTTATAGTAGCTGGGTGGGGAATAATCCTGAGTTTCTATGTTAGATAAGATTTACAACATCTGCTTCATGCAGGAATGTAAACCCTTCAAGAATATAAACTGTCATCTATTGATTCAAAAACCAAATAAAAGCCATGCTCTATGGTGTGGCTGGGCTCTTCTCTCCAGTTCGGACGGAGAGTCCCCTGATCCCAGTTTTTCTTCTCTTTGTCTTATTCCTTTTTTCTCATCCGCGGCACCGTTTTCACGGACCCAGAGCCTGACCGGCAACAAAGCACCTCTTAAAATATATGTATATATATATATATATATAAATAACATTTTTGTAAGCAAATACACATATATGCATATATATTTATATATCATTTTGCAAATGTTTGTATGTATTGTGAGAATTTTGATTTTTTCCCATAAAAAAAAAAAGAAAAAAGAAACGAGTACTTTGGCATGGCATTAGGACAAACCAGAGTGTGGTCATACGGATTTGAGCGACTGCATAGCTGCCGAACAAAGAAGCATCTTTCTTCAATTTCAGAGCTGAATTTCCTCCTGGATTCACAGCTTGTTAGTTTAACCAGTGTATAGAAGATGATTCTTAAGTGAAAACACAGGATAAGCCGCAAAAACATACACTACTCTTACACAGATGTGAAAAGTGAAGTAACTACAGCGTTTGCATAAAATTTCATAAATCTAAATTAAATCTAATTAGAAATCTAAAGAAATTAGATTTGTGTTTCATTTGGTGCATTGCATGTGTTTTCATTTACAATGATATTCAAAACACTGCTTTCACCAAACACGCTGTGAATGCAGGAGGTAGTTCAATTTTGAAATGTTAATAAGATACTTGTTTGTTTCCCTGCTGTGCTCTTGCTTACCCTCACAATGTAAAAACCCTGATTTTATGAAATTCCATACCAATGCAGTAGTTTCTTCAATTTTCAAATCTATGTAATAGTAGTGTATATTTTTGCAGCTCTGCCTGTGTTTTCACTTAAGAATCATCTTCTATACACTGGTTAAACTAACAAGCTGTGAATTCAGGAGGAAATACAGCTCTGAAATTGAAGAAAGATTTTTCTTTCTTTGGCAGCTATGCACTCACTTCAATCTGTATGCTAACCCTCTGCTTTTTCCTAATGCCATGCCAAAACACTAGTTTCTTTACTTCACAAATCTGAAATAAATTTGTGTTTCATTTGGTTATTTGCATATGTTTTTATTGAAAATAATCTTCAAAACACTGGTTTCACCAAAAACACAGTGAATGAAGGAGGTAGTTCAATTTTGAAATGTTAATAAGAAATTCGTTTGTTTCCCTGTTTTGCTCTTGCTTTTACTCACAATATAAAAGCCCGATTTTATGAAATTTTATGCCTATGCAGTAGTTTCTTAACTTTTCAAATCTGTGAAAGAGTAGTGTTTGGTATTTGTGGCTCTGCCTGTGTTTTCACTTAAGAATCATTTTCTGTACACTGGTTAACATAACAAGCTGTGAATCCAGGAGGAAATTCAGCTCTGAAATTGAAGAAAGGTGCTTCTTCGTTTGGCAGCTATGCACTTGCTCCAATCAGTATACCAACACTCTCATTTTTCCTAATGCCATGCCAAAGATCTAGTTTCTTTACTTCACAAATCTGAAATAGGTTTGTGTTTCATTTGGTTATTTGCATGTGTTTTCATTTGGAATGATCTTGAAATCACTGCTTTCACCAAAAACGCAGTGAATGCAGGAGGCAGTTCAATTTAAAAAGTTTAATAAGACACTTGTTTCCCTGCTATTCTCTTGTTTTCACTCACAATGTAAAAACCTATATTTTATGAAATTCTATGCCAATACAGTAGTTTCTTCACGTTTCAAATCTATGTAATAGTAGTGTATATTTTGGCAGCTCTGCCTGTATTTTCACACAAGAATCATCTTCTATACACTTGTTTAACTTAACATGCTGTGAATCCATGTGGAAATTCAGCTCTGAAATTTAAGAAAGATGCTTCTTTGTGTGCTATGCACTCACTTTCAATCATTATGCCAACCTCTTCTTTTTCGTAATGCCATGCCAATGCACTAGTTTCTTTACTTCACAAATCTGAAATAGATTTGTGTTTCATTTTGTTATTTGCATGTGTTTTCACTTACAGTGATCTTCAAAACACTGGTTTCACCAAACACTCAGTGAATGCAGGAGGTAGTTCAATTTTGGAAGGTTAATAAGATACTTGTTTGTTTCCCTATTATGCTCTTGTTCACTCACAATGTAAAATCCCAGATTTTATGAAATTTTATGCCAACACTGTAGTTTCTTCACTTTTCAAATCTGTGTAAGAGTAGTGTATGTTTTTGCGGCTTTGCCTCTGTTTTCACTTAAGAATCATCTTCTATACACTGGTTAACCTAACAAGCTGTGAATCCAGGAGGAAATACAGCTCTGAAATTAAGAAAGATTTTTCTTTGTTAGGCAGCTATGCAATCGCTCAAATCCATATGCCCACACTGGTTTTTCCTAATGCCGTGCCAAAGACCTAGTTTCTTTACTTCACAAATCTTAAATAGATTTGTGTTACATTTGGTTATTTGCATGTGTTTTCATTTGCAATGATCTTCAAAACACTGCTTTCACCAAATATGCAGTGAATGCAGGAGGTAGTTCAATTTAGAAAGGCTAATAAGATACTTGATTCCCTGCTATGCTCTTGCTTACACTCACAATATAAAACCCGGATTTTATGAATTTCTTTGCCAATGCAGTAGTTTCTTCACTTTTCAAATCTATGTAAAGTAGTGTATTTTTTGCAGCTCTGCCAATGTTTTCACCTAAGAATCATCTTCTATACACGGGTTTAACCTAACATGCTGTGAATCCAGGAGGAAATTCAGCCTGAAATTTAAGAAAAGTGCTTCCTTCTGTGCTATGCACTCGCTTTCAATCAGTATGCGAAGACTCTGCTTTTTCCTAATGCCATTCCAAAGCACTAGTTCCTTTACTCCAGAAATCAGAAATAAATTTCTCTTTCATTTGCTTATTTGCATGTGTTTTCATTTACAATGTTTTTCAAAACAGTGCTTTCACCAAACACACTGTGAATGCCGGACGGAGCTAGTTCAATTTTGAAAGGCTAATAAGATACTTGTTTGTTTCCCTGCTATGCTCTTGCTTTCACTCAAAATGTAAAAACCCGAATTTTAGGAAATTCTATGCCAATGCAGTAGTTTCTTCACTTTTCAAATCTATGTAATAGTAGTGAATATTTTTGCAGCTCTGCCTGTGTTTTCTCTTAAAATCATCTTCTAAAGACAGATTTAACCTAACATGCTGTGAGTTCAGGAGGAAATTCACCTTTGAAAGTTTAGTAACATATTTGTTTGTTGGCTTCTATGCAATCAGTTTCACTCAGTATGCCAACACTCCGTTTATTCCTAATGCTACCTCAAAATAATTGTTTCTTTACTTCACTAATGAGAAAAAGGTTTGTGTTTCATTTGGTGCATTGCATGCATTTACATTTACAATGATGTTCAAAATAGTGCTTTAGCCAAACTTGCTGTGAATGCAAGAGGTAATTCAACTTTGAGACATTTGTAAGATACTTGTTTGTTTGGTGCTATGATCTTGCTTTCACTCCCAATGTAAAAGATGGATTTTATGAAATTTTACGCCAACGCATTAGTTTCTTCACTTTTCAAATCTGTGTAAGAGTAGTATAGGTTTTTGTGGCTTGAAAACACTGCTTTCACCAAACACGCAGTGAATGCAGGAGGCCGTTCAATTTAAAAAGGTTAATAAGATACTTGTTTCCCTGCTATGCTCTTGTTTTCACTCACAATGTAAAAACTTATATTTTATGAAATACTATGCCAATACAGTAGTTTCTTCACATTTCAAGTCTATGTAATAGTAGTGTATATTTTTGCAGGTCTGCCTATGTTTTCACGTAAGAATCATCTTCTATACACTGGTTTAACTTAACACGCTGTGAATCCATGAGGAAATTCAGCTCTGAAATTGAAGAAAGATGCTTCTTTGTGTGCTATGCACTCGCTTTCAATCAGTATACCAACCCTCTCCTTTTTCCTAATGCCATGCCAAAGCACTAGTTTCTTTACTTTACAAATCTGAAATAAATTTGTTTCATTTGGTTATTTGTATGTGTTTTCATTGACAGTGATCTTCAAAACACTGGTTTCACCAAACACACAGTGAATGAAAGAAGTAGTTCAATTTTGAAAGGTTAATAAGAAACTTGTTTGTTTCCCTGTTATGCTCTTGCTTACACTCACTATGTAAAAACCCGGATCTTAGGTAATTCTATGCCAATGCAGTAGTTATTTCAATTTTCAAATCAATATAAGATTAGGGTTTTTATTTATTTATTTATTTATTTGCTTTTTTTTTGCTGCTATGCCTGTGTTTACACTTAAAATCATCTTCTAAACACAGGTTGAAATTAACATGCTGTGAATTCAGGAGGAAATTCGCCTTTGAAAGTTAAGTAAGATGCTTGTTTCTTTGGCAACTGTGCACTCGCTTTCAGTTAGTATTCCAACACTGTTGTTTCTCCTAATGCTATGCCAAAGCAATAGTTTCTTTATTTCACAAATTTCTCCCCTTTCCGGGAGTGGTAGATCCCTGGAGCCCCCTTTGTCTTTACTCACAGACCCAGAGGCCCCAGAATTCTAAAGAGTGTCAGGGATGGTGCCAGTAGCAGCAGCAGCTGCTGGTTCCAACTCATGGTTCTGTTTATGTCATTGTGATTTCCCTGTTTTGTCCCTCTCTCCTCTGGGTGGTGTGCAGACTGCTCCTGTGTCGTAAATCCTACAAGATCTGTTTTGGTGGTGTCACCCTGTTCCCTAGCTATGTTTCTGGAATATAGGTTCCCACATCTTACTAGTCTGTCATCTTCCCGGATGTTACAACGTTATTTGATTTTACCCATCTGTAACAGTATGTATTTCACTTCTTCCTGAAGGATTGAGATGAATTAAATCTCAGGCCCTCGACAATCTCCACTGCTTTTGAGATCACACTTAGGGTTGAATTTCTCCATTCTGTTGTAATATAATCAGTTCTCTGGAGAGGAAATTAAGGACTTTCAGTTTTACAGCCTCCTTATTGCCCCCCACAACCCAGGCAAAATCTGTGCGCTCTGGATCTGGGAATGGGAATAATGGCACACTTCTCAAGTTACACACTTGATTTTGGAGCTAAGATTTGGTGAACAAAGCACAGTATATTGAATGCATCTTGGGACCATTCTAGGGACCAATGTATTTGTGGTCAGCCCCCATTTTGCTCGATGATGTCCACACCCAAAGTACAGCCACTGCTTCATGAGTTCCTATTTCTCCCAGACTTAAGAGATCCCTCCTGATCCCTGTGCACTGGGTTAATGCACTCATTTGAGTTAATGCCTTCATTAAGTCTTGAAAAGTATGGTCTTACTGACCCATTGCTGTGTGCATAAGACTTTTGTATGTAGGGAAATATGGTTAGATTCAGATAAGGGAAATTTTGATTAGGTCATTTTTTGGTTAGATTGCTTTAATTTAGTTAAGGGCCTCTGATTAGATATCAGGCACCAAGATGGACCCCAATCATTGTGTTGAAGTCTTACATATTTGGAACACAAATAGAAAGAGTGCTGCCATGTGGGAGAGGGCTCCAGGATCTCCTACAGCTGTGGAGAGTCACAGACACCTGAGTGCCTGAGGGAGAGGCCAGAGGCTAGAGTCACAGAACAGTTTAACCTGAAGACATCCAGGCCAGAGGAGAAGGGAGACGTGTGCGCTTTTGTGTCTGATGGGCCACTGCTGAGCTCAGAGTGAAAGTGAGTTTGGAAGAGAAGGCAGAGGGATACAGGCAGGCCCATCATTTTGCCTTGGCAGGTGTCCAGGAACAGCTGACCCTTGTTAAGACAGCATTTTTGATGATGCCTTGATTTGGACATTTTGACAGCCTCAGAACTGTAAGCTTTAACCCTAATAAATTCCAACATAAGCCAACTTATTTCTGGTATTTTGCATTGGCAGCACTTGGAAATCTCACACAATTAGGGACACAGTGTTGGAGAGCTGACCTGTTCCCAAATGGCATTGTGATGCTGCTTCCCAGTGAATTCACCTGTAAACTGTGAGTTTCTCCAGACTAGGCAGGAATGAGTACTGGTAA
>JAKSZT010012861.1:0-12039 GCA_026826555.1 Tolypeutes matacus | reverse complement strand
AATCTGTGCTCCTGAGAGTGACAGAATTAGACTCAAATAAGTCCTCCCTGCACATGGTTCACCAGTCCCTTCTATTCAAACCTACATGTGATGCTGGAGTTTCTTAGGTATACTTCCAGAGACTGGAGCCTCCCGCCTACCTGTGTGCCAGGTGTGCATGAAATCTAGGTGGAGCTGCAACTCCTACCCTACAGCTCAATGGACTCATTCAAGTCACCTGGTGAGGAGACAACAATGGGCAATGGCCATCCCAGAGAATGGAAAGGGCCTGCATCTGCAGGCAGGATCATCCCACCCACCATATCCATGGGATATAAGCCCTCTCTCACTTGGAGTTGGAGTGGACATCACCATCCCAGTCCCCTCAGGATTGGGGGAAGAACTATGGACTAGAGTGGACTTGATGGTATTCTCTTGTTCACATATGGTGATTCTAGCAATGCAAGATATTATAACAATGAGGTGGAGCCAGTGGCCACTTGACACTTTTGGGGTAGGGAGGGGATGAGCAGTTGAAATACAGGGGCTTCTTTGGGAGTTGGAGGTTGTCCTGAGTACTGTTGTGGTAACGGATGTAGGCCATTTTTAATCAGCACACACCACTCAGAACTGAGTGGGAGAGAGTGTGGTCTACAGTGTGAACTTTGGTCCATGCTTGGTGGCAAGGCTCCAGGATGTGTAAGTTCATTGAGGGTGGTGGGCCACACTTATGGGAGATGTTTGTGTGGGATGTGGTGGGAGGTGGGCAACATGGGAATCCCAGTGGGTTCCGTGTAATTTTTTGGGTAATCTAAGCACCTCTTAAAATATATGTTTATATATATATAAATAACATTTTTGTAAGCAAATACACATATATGCATATATATTTATATATCATTTTGCAAATGTTTGTATGTATTGTGAGAATTTTGATTTTTACCCACAATAAAAATAAATTAAAAAAAAAAAAGAAAAGAAAAGAAAACTAGTAGGTAGTGTTATCTCTTAACAGGAATGAAATTAGCCCATTGTCTCCATTAGGTAACAAAATAAATATCAGGTTGGGACCACCTTAAGACTAAGAATAAAAATGAAGCCAAATAATAGCTCCTCGTGTTTATATTGTAAATCGAAAGAAAAGATATTGTAATAAAAATTCTTCCAAGAATTCATTAGAAACAAAAATGGAGGGAAGGAAAAAAGAATAGGAAGAAGAGGAGAGGATGAGGTGCCTCAAGAAGAGAAGAAAAACATAGCAATGAAGCCAGGGACTAAGAGAGACTATTGTCCTACTCAGTTTATTCTCTTCAGGATTTTCTTCAGAGCCAGTTTGACATCCTTGTTTCTTAGGATATAGATGAGGGGATTCAGCATGGGCACCATATTGGTATAAAACACCAAGAAATATTTCCCCTACCCCAAAAGAGCCAGCAGATGATGGCTTGACATGAATGAGCAGCCCAAATCCATAGAAAAGGCCAACAGTTATTAAATGGGAGCTATAGGTATTGAAAGCTTTGGAGCAACTCTTAGCAGATGGCACATGAAGGATGTTGAAAAGAATCAAATCATAAGAGATACAGATAATGAGGCTAGATACTATGACAACTGTGCCCACAATAATGGAAGCCACAAGCTCACTGGTATACATGCTGCTACAGGAAATATGGAGCAGGGGGAAGATGTCACACATGTAGTGGTTGATGATGTTGGAATCACAAAATGTCAAATTGATCATACACTCCGTGTGAGCCATCGTGCCAGCAAACCTCATCATGTATGAAGCAGACATCAACAGAGAACACCCGAGGGGACATGGTGACGGTGTACAGCAGGGGCTTACAGATGGCCACATAGCGATCATAAGCCATAGCTGTCAGCACATAGCACCCAGAGTTGACAAAGAAACAGAATAAAAATAACTGAGCCATGCATCTTGCAAAGGATATGACGTTTCTCTCTGAAGTAAAGCTCATTAACATTTTGGGGGTAAGGATGAATGAATAGCAGGACAGATTGAAATGAAATGAAGGACAGATTGAAAAGGAAAAAGTACATGGGGGTGTGAATTTGAGAACTGACATAAATAAGATTAATTAAACTCAAATTAGCCACAACAGTGACCACATAGTTCAATAAGAACAGAAAAAACAGGGGCAGCTGGAACTGAAGTTGGTCTGTCCCATATGGGGATTGAATGTTTGTTAACTGTCAGCCTCACTAAAATAGAAAACTATTAGAGGCAATGCCATTAGGTTATATGATGGGCTGGTTTGCTGAACCACAGAATTGTCTTCTCATGGGTTATAAGCCTGGCTTTCAGCATACTCTGAGCTCTCAAACTCAGGGAAGATGCTTTATAGGATCTATGGGAGCTTTAGGGCTGCCTAAAATGCTTCTTAATGGTGTAGTATTTAATACAACCAGATCATTTGTGGTCAAAGGCTCATATCTCCACTGTCATCATTCATAACTAGTATCCTGGACACAAGCTTATATTGTGGTAGAATGCATCCCTATGGATCAAGAATTCCATTCACATCCAGTAGTTTTGGTTAAGTCCTGCAGGAAAGAAAGAAAGATTCCTATACCTGGAATCTATCTCTGAGAAGACAAACTACTGGCCTTCTCAGGATATAAGATTACAATGTAGTCAAATTACAATGAAGTAGTTGCATGGAATCCTGGAGGAACAATGGCACGTCAAGCCATCTGTGTTGCTCTCAGTTGCTGTTATTTTGGACATTGAATGGAAGCATTAGCTGTGTCAGCCTAGGGAAGTGAGAGGCCACGCTACTGGACCCAAGGATAGCCTCCATCTCTGACACCATGAAAACGACATTTATGTGCATATTGTACCAGTTCCATATGGCTGGTGATGAAGACCAGCTATTGACAATTGGATAAGCCATTTTATCCACTAGGTTTTTAGTGCCTCTTCTATAGTGATTACTTTCTGTTTAGTGTTACTGTTGACATTAAAGTCTTCAGAATTCAGGCACACTATAATATGTCCATTAACATGTATCTTTATGACACAACCCTGCCTTTAATACTCTAAACCTTTTGACTCCAGACGCCTGACCAGATGAGCATTATGTTGGCCATATCAAAGAACTGTAGATTCTCCTATCAGGCCACATCTTCTTCCACAAAAAGTGAATAACTGGGTATCACACCCACAGTACCATCACCTAGGAAGACTTTTCCCTCTTTATTGCCTTTCAAGGACACCCTCGAATATCTTTTCACTTTTTACCCACACACAACAGACCCATCCATAACTCTAGTGTGGAATACCTCCTCTTCTTTCAGATGGCCATAAATGTCACAGATATGGTCATAGGTATGTGTGTGGGAAGCAGTGCTGGTGCAAGAGTGTTGGCTGGCATGAGGGTCTGTGACACCCACCTATGGAATATACTGATACTCTCTGTTTCTTTGGGATAGAGACTGAATGGGCTATTTCCCTCCACAGGTCCCATATGACTTATGAATTGGAAGTCTGATAATCCGAGTTCTTAATGGACAATTCAAGTAGTGTGCTTAATTGGTGTCTGATGGTCAAACCTGTTAAATCTATCAGAGCCCCAAAACATTGAAAAAACCATTTCTTAATTGCAGCTGATAGATAGATTCTCATGAACTCCACATTGAATATTTTCCCATCACTGAAAACTCCAAAAGAATAAAGCTAGCTAGTTTATATGGCCCAAATGTAGGGCTGCAGAGCTGCCTACTACAAAGCTCTTTCCTAAAACAGATTTCCTTGGTTTCCAATGTATGGCCGATAGCAGTATTTCTGAGAATGAAAAAGTTTGCCTCCCAAACCCAAGATGCCTGTAAAGTTTTGTGACTCTCTTTGTGATAGAATATGCAAGGCAAAAATACAGCAAATTTCAGGCTTTTGGTGTTTTTTTGTTTGTTTGTTTTGTTTTTTCGCTATGGTTGGGATATTCCAGGACTCCACAGAGCATAGAAGACTTAAATGAAACTGAAGTGGCAGGTTCCTTAATATTTGCAGGGTTTAAATTCCATTATCTGGAGGGCATGTGTCTTACCATTACCTCCAACATACTAGCCAGCAAAATAACAGCAAAATAACTTCAATGAAAAATATTAATGTTATGTTGTATGGGAAACCCAGATGGTTTGGATTTCTTCTGCCTAGGTCATGACAGAGAACAGGGGAATTAAAATTGCCTTTTTACTTCCAAGAAGATGCTGGCAAAATGAGATAGGCAGGGCTCACCTCTCTTCTAAAAACAGCAAGAGGAAAGGAAGAAACTTCCCAAAAAAGTTCTAGAAGTTTTCAGACCAGGGAAGTGCTGTCCACTATCCAGAAGGGAGCAGGATGGGAAGACAGAGAAGCCAAAGCAAAAATTGAGAATGAATTACATCCACAGCTGGGGACAGCACCCATTCCCCACCTTCAAGGAAATACCCTTAGTATTAGAGAAGGAATGGCTGCTGCTTTCTTCTACATAAAAAAGTAGAGATTTTCTCTCCCTGATAAAATGTAGGGCATGTCTAGGGGAGATCATTGCTTCTTATTGGTGAGTTTGAATTATAAGCCCTGGCTCTTAATCTCCACTCTAACCAGCCCAGAAGGAGAAAAACACTTTCTCCCAGGGCTGTGGGGAAATTTTTGCCAAAGAGTATCATATGCTGGAAGAAAAAGAAAGTGTACCCCAAATAATTAAAATGGGGAAAAAAAAAGAGGATTTTGGGTGTATTTATTCTCCCTCTCTTGAAAGCCATTTGAAACTGGTCTATATTTAATTAATGGGTCCCTGGCCCTATTTTGATCAGCTAAACATGAGCAATTTAAAATCTAGAAAAAGTTAAACCAACAATTAAAGAAGAGCCGTAACACAAAGCCAATCAACAATGAAACCTACCATCATAACCAGATGCCTAGAGAGCAGCAAATAATTACAAGCCATACTAAGAAACTGGATGATATGGCCCAAAGGAACAAATTAAAATGTCAAATGAGACACAAAATATGATAAAACTAATCAATAATGTTCAAACAAATCCCCTAAGTAAATTCGAGAAGTTAAAGGAAAATATGGCTTAAAGAGATAAAAGAAATTAAGAAGATGATGGGTGAGCATAAAAAGAATTTGAAAACTAGAACAGAAAAATAACAGAACTTGTGGAAATTAAAGACACAATGGATGAAATTAAAAATACATAAGATGCATACAAAAACATATTAGAACTGGCAGAAGAAAGGATCAGTGGCTGAAAGACAAGACCATCTGAAATTGAAAAGACAAGAACAGATAAAGGAATGGGGGAAAGAAAGCAACTCAAGGAATTGAATGACAGAAGGAAGTGCACTAACATATACAACACGAGTGTTCCAGATGTAGAAGTGAAGGGGAAATGGAAAGAAAGAATATTTGAGGAAATCATAGATAAAAATTTCCCAACCTTTATGAAAACATGAAAATTCTTATCTAATAAACACAATGAACACCGAACAGAATAAATCTTAATAGGCCTACGCTGAAACACATTTTTAACAGTGTTAAATGCTAAAGATAAAGAGAAAATTCTGAAAGCAGCAAGTTAAAAGTGATCCATCACATACAAAGGATTTCCAATAAGAATTACTTCATATTTTTCATCAGAAACCATGGAGTTGAGGTGATAAATTAAAGAAACTAAAAGAGAAAATCTACCAGGCAATAATTCTTTATCTAGCAAAACCACCTTTCAAAAATGAGGGTGAGTTTGAAATATTAACAGATAAACAAAACTAGGATTGCATTAACAAGAGGCCCTACCTATAAGAAATACTAAAGGGAATGCTGAATCCTGAAAAGAAAATACAGGAAAGAGAGACTTGGATGAGAGTGTAGAAATGAAGATTATCAAAAATTGCAGCTAAAAGTGTTAAAAGACATAAAAAATGAGAAAGGACATATGAAAGCCAAAGGATAAAATTGTTGAAGTAAATAATGCCTTTACAGTAACATCATTGAATGTTAATGGATTAAACGCCCCAATCAAAAACACTGGCTGACAGAGTGGATAAAAAATATGAGACATCTAGATGTTGTCTGCAAGAGAGATACCTTACACCCAAGGATACAAATAGGCTAAAAGTGAAAGGTTGGAAAAAGCTATTCATGCAAACACTACTATAAAATACATAGGGGTAGCTATACTAATACCAAACAAAATGGACTTTAAATGTAAAACTGTTAAAAGAGATGAAGACAGACATTATATATTAATAAAAGGGGCAAGCATACAAGAAGAAATAACAATCAGAAATATGTATGCACCTAACCAGTGTGCCCCAAAATAAATGAGGCAAAAACTGGCAAAACAGAAGGGAGAATTAGATGTTTCTACAATAATAGTTGGAGACTTCAATGCAACACTCTCATCAATATATAGAACATCTAGACAAAGGATCAATATGGAAACATATCAGTAATATGATAAACATACAAGAACTGACAGTCATATACAGAACACTGCACCCCAAATTTAGCAGGATATACATTCTTCATAAGTGCTTGTAGGACTTTCTCCAGGATATACCAAATGTTGCATCAAAAATTATGACCTAATAAAATTTAAAACTTTGGAATTATATAAAGCATTACCTCTGATCATAATGAAATGAAGCTGGGAAGCAATAATGGGAGAATGGGAAGTTTTACAGATATATGGAAGTTAAACAACACACACAAACTTTCAGGGGGTCAAAGAATAAATTGCCAGAGAAATCAGTAAATATAGAGAGATGAAAGTAAATGGGAACAAAATATATCAAAACTTATGGGATGCAGCAAAAGCAGTGCTGAGAGGGAAATTTATAGTCATAACTGCATATATTAAAAAGGAAGATAGTTCTAAAATCAATACTAACTGAACACCTGGAGGAACTGGAAAAAGGACAGCAAACTAATCCCAAAGCTAGCAGAAGGAAAGAAGTAACGATTAGAGCAAAAATAAATGAAATTGAGAACAACAACAACAACAACAAAAAACAATATGAAGAATCAACAAAATAAAAAAGTTGGTCTTTTAGAAGATCAATAAAATTGCCAAGCCCTTAGCTACACCAAATACAGAAAAAAATAGAGAACATGCAAATAAATAAAATCAGAAATGAGAGGGGGATTGTACTACTGACCTCACAGAAATAAAAAGGATCATAAGATGATATTATGAAAAACTGTATACCAACAAATTAGACAACTTGGATGAAATGGACAAATTTCTAGAAACACACAAAGAACTTACTCTGACTCTAGAAGAAATACAAGATCTCAACAGTCCAATTATAAGTAAAGCTGTTTAGTCAGTTATCACATACCTCCCAAACAAAGAAAAGCCCAGGACCAGATGACTTCACAGGTGAAATCTTCCAATCATGTCAAGAAGAATTAATAACAGTGCTCCACAAACTCTTTGAAAAATATTGAAGACCAGGAAACACAATCTAACTCATTTTATGAAGGCAACATCACCCTAATAGAAGGGCCAGATGAAGATACTGCAAGAAAAGAAAATTTCAGACCAATATCTGTATGAGTATAGATACAGAAATTCTCAACAAAATACTTGCAAACTGAAGCAAACAGCATTTAAAAGAATTTTACACCAGGAGAAAGTGGGGTTTATCCCTGGTATGCAAGGATGGTTTAACATAAGAAAATCAGAAAAGAAGTAAAATTCTCACTGTTTTAGATGACAGGATTCTATTTTAAGAAAATCCCAAAATAGCTACAACAAGCTAAAAAATGAGTATAGCAAAGTTACTAGGTACAAGATCAACAGGTAAAAATAGGTTTCTATACATTAGTAATGAACAATCTGAGTAGGAAATCAAGAAAAAACTCCATTTGCAATGGCAACAAAAAGAATCAAATATCTTTGAATTAATTTAAGGATATAAAGGACCTGTACTTAAAAATCTGCAAATCATTGCTAATAGAAATCAAATAAAACCTAAACAAGTGTAAAGATATTCCATGTTCATGAATTGAAAGACTAAATAAGGTTAAGATGTCACTTCTACCTAATTGATTTATAGATTCAAAGCAAACCCAATCAAAATTCCAAAAACCTACTTTACAGAAATGGAAAATTCAATAACCAAATTTATTTGGAAGGGAAAGTGGCCCTGGATAGCCCAAAATATCTTTAAAAAGAACAACAAAGTCAGAGGAACCACAAGTCCTGAGTTTAAAGCACACTACAAAGCTACAGTAGTCAAAACAACACGGTACTGGCATGAAGATAGACATATTGATCAATGGAAACTAATTGAGAATTCAGAAATAGACCCTCACCTCTATGGTTAATTGATTTTTGACAAGCCTACCAAATCCACTTTATTGGGAAGAACAGTCTCTTCAAAAAATGGTGCTGGGAAAATTGGGTATCCATACCAAAAGAATCCTATTAAAACAATTAACACAAAATAGATCCAAGACCTAAATATAAAAGCCAGGACCATAAAACTCCTGGACACAAATGTAGGAAAGTACCTTCAAGATCTAGTGGTAGGAGATGGTTTCTTAGACCTTACACCAAAAGCATGAATGATGAATCAAAAAACAGGTGAATCAGACCTCTACAAAATTAAATACTTTTGAGCTTCAATTGACTTTGTCAAGAAGGTAAAAAGGTAGCCTACTCAATGGGAGGAAATATTTGGAAACCAGATATCTGAGAAGGCATGATCAACACTCAACGATAAAAAAGACAAATGACCTAATTAAGTAATGGGCAAAAGACTTGATTAGACATTTTTTCCAAAGAGGAAATGCAAATGGTAAACAAACAAATTCATGAATAGATGTTCAACATCACTAGCTATTAGGGAAATGCAAATCAACACTACAATGAGACATCTCACACCTACTAGACTGGATGGAATATTATTTAGCTCTAAGAAGGAATGAAGTACTTATGCATGTAACAACATGGATGAACCTTAAGGACCTTAATTTGAGTGAAATAAGCCAGACACACAAGGACAAATATATCACAGTATGCTTATCCATTCATATGTTGATGGACATTTGGGCTGCTTCCAATTTTTGGCAATAGTGAATAATGCCGCTGTGAACATTGGTGTGCATATATCTGTTCATGTCCCTGCTCTTAATTCTTCTGGGTATATAACCAGCAATGGGATTGCTGGATCATATGGCAGTTCTGTAGCTAGCTTCCTGAGCAATGGCCAAACTCTCCTCCACAATGACTGCATCATTCTACATTCCCACCAGCAGTGGATAAGCATTCCCTTTCTTCCACATCCTCTCCAACACTTGTAGTCTTCTGGTTTTTTTTAATAGCTGCCAGTCTAATGGGTGTAAGATGATATCTCACTGTAGTTTTGATTTGTATTTCCCTAATAGATAGTGATGTTGGGCATGTTTTCATGTGCTTTTAAGCCATTTATATTTCTTCTTTGGAGAAGTGACTTATCAAATCTCTTGCATTTTTTAAAATATATTTTTATTGAAGTATATCATTCATACATGAACATGCATAAACAATAAGTGATTAGTAATGATTGTGAACTTACAAAATAAACATGCATAACATCATACAGGGGTCTCAAACATCACTCCTCTACCAACACCTTGCATTGTTGTGAAGCATTTATTACAAACTATGCAAGAGCACCATCAAAATCTTACTACTATAGTCCCTATCTTACATTTGGTGTACTTTCCTCCAACCCACCCTATTTAAAAAAATATATATATATATATATTTCCATTACAGAGGTTGTGAACTTACAAAGCAATCATGCACATGTGAAAATTCCCATACAACACCCCTTCACCAACACACCACACCATGGTGGAATATCTGCCACAGATTATGAGATAATATCATCAGACTATGACCACCAACCACGGTCCATAGCATACACCTGGTACACTTTTTCCACACACCTCCATTATCAACACAGTACGTCTTTGTCATTGATGCAAGAATATTATAGTATTGCTGTTAACCATAGTCTATAGGTCACACCAATTGTAGTTTTCCCATGCTTCTCCATATTCCCACCACCCTGCAAGAGTAATATGCATCTGCTCTAGCTCACAGTAGGACACTCTTGCATTTGTACCCTCAACCACAATTCTCAACCACCTATGGGTCCACTGTGTTATTCATTCCCTGGATTAATTTTTGGCTTTCTTTCAATTGACATTTACTTGCCCAGACTACCCTTTTCAGCCACAATCCAATTTATAAACCAGCTACTACTCTCTACAATTTATTATCATCAACTCTATCCATTTCCACACTTTCACAGTCAATTTAACTAAAACTTCTACATACATTAAGCATCAGTTCTTCTCAACTCTCTTATCTCATAATAACATATACTCTAGGTTTTAACTCCATGTGTTTATTCTTCATATTTAGTTCATATTAATGAGACCATGCAATATTTGTCCTTTTGTGTCTGGCTTACTTCACTTAGTATAATGTCTTCAAGATTCATCCATGTTATCATATGTGTCTCAATTTCATTTCTTCTTCCGCAGCATAGTATTTCATAGTATATGTATACCACATTTTGTTTATCCATTCAATAGTTGATGGACACTTGGGTTGTTTCCATCTTTTGGCAATTGTGACTAATGCTGCTATGAACATCAGTGTGCAAATGTCTGTTCGTGTCATAGTTTTTAGTTCTTTTGGATATAGTCCTAGTAAAGGAATTGCTGGATCATACGGCAGTTCTATATTTAGCTTCCTGAAGAACCACCAAACTGTTTTCTGCAGAGGCTGCACCATTTTACAATCCATCCAACACTGAAGGAATGTTCCTATTTCTCCACATCCTCTCCAGCATTTATTGTCTTCTGCTTTTTTTAAAATAATGGCCATTATATGTGGTGTTAGGTGATATCTCATTATTGTTTTCATTTGCATTTCCGTAATAGCTAGTGATATGGAATATTTTTTCATGTACCTTTTGGCCATTTGTAAATTTCCTCTTTGGAGTAATTTTTTGGAGTAATATCTATTTAAATCTTTTGCCCATTTTTAAATTGGATTGCTTGTTCTTTTATTGTTGAATTGGATGATCACTTTATATAGAATGGAAATCAAAACCTTATCGGATATGTGGTTTCCAAACATTTTCTCCCATTGAGTGGGCTGCCTTTTCACCTTCTTGATGAAGTCCTTTGAATCACAGAATTGTTTAATATTGAGGAGGTCCCATTTATCCATGTTTTCTTTCATTGCTCATGCTTTCAGTGTAAGGTTTAAGAATCCACCACGTACCACCAGATCTTAGAGAAAAGCTAATCAACTGAACAAACCCATCAAGATAATATGAAGACCAGAGGGCAACAAAAAAATACAAATTACTCTGAGAAAGAGGGAAAACATGGACCAGTCCAATGAACAAAATAAAAACCAGGAAGTGATGCAGAACATCAAACAACTAATCAAAGCTATCCAAACAAATATCATGGACCAACTTAAAGAAGTGAAGGGAGAGATTAAGGATATAAAGACAACACTGGGAAAACATACTGAATAAATTGCAAAATGCCTAAAAAGATAATGGATATGATGGTGAAAAATGGCATAATTCAAGAAATCAAAAAGACGCTGGATTCACATAACAGCAGATTTGAACAGGCAGAGGAAAGAATTAGTGATATGGAAGACAATACAGCTGAAATCAAAGAGATAGAAGAACAGGTAGACAAAAAGATAGAAAAAATCCAGCATGGACTCAGGGAATTAACCGATAACACAAAACGCACAAACATACGCATTATGGACATCCCAGAAGGAAAAGAGAAGGGAAAGGGAACAGGAGGAGTGTTGAAGGAAATAATGGCTGAAAACTTCCCAACCCTATCAAGAGAAATGGATGTGCAGATCCAGGAAGCACAGCGCACCCCAAATAGTATAAATGCCAACAGGCCAACTCCAAGATATATACTTGTCAAATTGTCCAATGCTCAAGACAAAGAGAAAATACTCAAGGCAGCAAGAGAAAAGAGAACCATCACATACAAGGGAAGCACAATA
>JAKSZT010012740.1:973763-1009853 GCA_026826555.1 Tolypeutes matacus | reverse complement strand
TGGCAGCTCTCAATTCAATGCCTGGGAGCGTATTTGCTGTGACACAGGCCAGATCAATGTGATAGAGCTTCCTGTCTGGGGGCCAGGAGCCCTGTGATTCAAAGTTTCTGAGACTGTTCTCCAGACTTCTCTGGTAGCGTCCCCCTTTTCCCAGCTAGGAAATATTTCCACTCCCTTCTGAGTCCTCAACAGTCAGTCCCTGTTAGTAGAGGAGGAGATTGGGAGGTTTGTATATCTTTAGACCCTTGCAGGCTCCAAGGCAGACAATGGCGCAGCCCCACCCAGCCTGGAAGGGCTCTCGGGACAGGGCCGACCAAACCTGGGAGTCCAAAGCAGGGTCAGCCCCAGGCTCTCTCTCCCCTCTCCCGTGGTGTCCTCAACAATTAGTCCAGGCTAGAAGAGAGGGAGGTTGCGAGGGTCGGATTTCTCCAGTCCTTTCTAGGCTCCCAGGGCAAACCGCCGTGTGAAAGGGTCCGTGGAGCTCCGCAGGTCAGAACCTGAGTCAGCCTAAGGCTGTGTCCCTCTCTCTCCGCTTTCCGGGAGTGGTAGATCCCTGGAGCCCCCTTTGTCTGTGGTCGCAGGCCCAGAGGCCCGAGAGTTCTAAAGAGTGTGGGGGAGGTGATGGCAGCCGCAGAAGCTACTTCCCACTCACGGTTCTGTTGTCGCGAATTCCCTGTTCTGAACCTCTCTCTCCTCTGGGTGGTGTGCAGCCTTCACCTGCTGTCCTAAACTCTAGAAGATCTTTTTCGGGACTGTTTCAGCCTGTCCTCTAGCTATTTTTCTGGAGAAGAGATTCCCGTGTCTTACTAGTCCACCATCTTCCCGGAAGTACCCATTATTTCTTTGATACTCTCCTCCACGCCTCTCTCTTCTGTCTTTTTCTTTCAGGTTCTAAGGCTTCCTTTAACATTTCCTGCAAAGGTGGATTCTTTTTTGCAAGCTCTCTTAGTTTGTGAATATTTTATACTCACCTTCATATTTGAAGGACAGTTTTGCTGGATAAAGAATTCTCGACTGGCAGTTTTTCTCTTTCAGTTTCCTAATTGTATCATACCACTGTCTTCTCGCCTCCATGGTTTCTGAAGAATAATCTGCACTAAGTCTTACTGGACGCCCTTTGTACATGATCGTTTGCTTCTCTCTTGCTGCTCTGAGAATTTTCTCTTTATCTTTGACATTTGACATTCTGAGTAGTATGTGTCTTGGCATAGGTCTATTTGGACTTATTCTGATTGGGGTACAGTGTGGTTCTTGGACATGTATGTTCATTTCTTTTGTGAGAGTTGGGAAATTTTCAGCTTTTATTTCCTCAAATACTCATTATGCCCCTTTTCCCTTTTCTTCTCCTTCTAGAACTCCCATGACACGTATGT
Source organism: Tolypeutes matacus (assembly GCA_026826555.1). Taxonomy (NCBI): domain Eukaryota; kingdom Metazoa; phylum Chordata; class Mammalia; order Cingulata; family Chlamyphoridae; genus Tolypeutes; species Tolypeutes matacus. Next base: position 1,008,480 of record JAKSZT010012740.1, on the reverse strand, counting down.
TGTTGTGTTTTGTGTTGTCATTCAATTTTCTGAGTCCCTGCTCAATTTTTTCCATTCTTTTCTCTCTTTAATTTCAGGTGCTCTATCATCAGTATCACTTATTCTTTCTTCTAACATTTCAAGTCCGCTGTTGTATGCCTCAAATGTGTTTCTGACCTCACTTATTATGTCTTTCATTCCCATGAGCTCTGTTACTTTTCTGTTCATGATTTCAAATTCTTCTCTGCATTTGCTCAGTATCTCCTTTAAAAAAAAAAAAAAAAAAAGATTTATTTTTATTTATCCCCCCTTGCTGCTGCTTGTGCTTCCTTTGTCCATTTGCTGTGTGTTTTCCTGTGTTGCTTGTTTCCCTATGTTGCATCATCTTGCTGCGTCAGCTCACCATGCTGCACGGACCGGCTTGCCTTCACCAGGAGGCCCCAGGAATTGAACTTGGGCCCTCCATATGGTAAACGGGATCCCGACCAATTGAGCCACAGCCGCTTCTCGATGTCTTCTTGATGTCATTTATCTCTTTAACTATATTGTCTTTCAACTCATTAATTTGATTTTGGAAATTTGTGTGCATCTCGCTGATTAGTTCTCTCAAATTCTGTATCTCTTTTGGTGCTTTGATGTATTCCTTTTTTGTGCCATGTATTCCATTTTCTTAGTATGGCTCATAATTTTTTGCTGATATCTAGGCATCCGATTAGGATGTAGTTTACTCAGATGCTCAATTTCCTTTTCTTTTGTAGGGATTTAGTGGCGGGAGGCTGTGAGTTACCACTGTGCTTTGATTTTTGGCTTGAACTGGATTGCTAGGATTGTACTGCTGGTTGCTCAAAACTGGGCACTGGACCCAGTAATTGGTTGTAGAGTCACTTCCTAGAGCGTTGGGCAGGGAGGCTATAGATGCCAGAAAAAGCTTCTCCTACTTATTTTTAATTTTCTTGCATGCACTTCCTTGGTCTGTCATGAGATGGCGCTCTTTGGCAGCTCTCAGTTCAATGCCTGATTGGAGTGTATTTGTTGCAACACAGTCTGGATTAATGTGATAGAGTTTCCTGTCTGGAGGCTAGGAGCCTTGTAATTCAAACTTTCTCTGAGATAGTTCTCTAGCCTTCTCTGGCAGCCCCCTCCCTTTTCCTGTCTAGGAGATATTTACACTCCCCTCTGAGTCCTCAACAGTTAGTCCCTGTTAGTAGAGGAGGAGATTGGGGGGATTGTATATCTTGCAGGCTCCAAGGCAAACAATGGCGCAGCCCCACCCGGCCTGGAAGAGCTCTTGGGACACAGGTCCTCAAATATTAGTCTCAGCTAGAAGAGAGGGAGATTCGGAGTGTTGGATTTCTCCCGTCCTTTGCTGGCTCCCGCACAAACCACTGTGTGGTCTCACCTGGCCTCGAAGGGCTTGTGGGACACAGCAGACAAAATTTATGGGCCAGAAGCTGAGTCTGCCTTAGGCTGTGTCCCTCTCTCTCTCCTTTCCTGGGGTGGTGGATCCCTGGAGCCCCCTTTGTCTGTAGTCGCAGGCCCAGAGGTCCAAGAAGTCTAAAGTATCTTCGTTGTGGGTAATGGTGCCGGCAGCAGCAGCCGCTGGTTTCAATTCAAAATCAAACTTATCAAAATAATGACTCAATTTAGTTAAATTCAAATATAATTTTTATCAATTTAAATATTTAGTAGATGTAACAGTTTATTTGATAAGTGAATCTGTATAATTTTAGGAAGAACATACTTAAGTTAAAACACAATTGTCATGTGAATATTCTCACTGTCCTGATTGTGTGATGATCAGGGCAGGCTAAGCATTCGCTATATTAGAAACCATGCCTGTGTCCCCAGACCTAGTTTTTCTCCCTAGGTCTGGTTTTTAGAATGCTGGTGATAAACTAAGCCTGATTTATTATATGACCATCCTGTAAGGGAAAAGACTGTAACTCTAGGTATCTTTGGTCAACCTTAAGAGATATAGCAGGGGGATGGATGTGGCTCGGGTGTTTGGGTGTCCGTCTCCCATATGGAGGGACCTGGGTTCGATCCCCAGGATCTCCCAGTAAAAAGAAAAAAAAGAAAAATATAGAAAGCACATGGGCCACTAGGCCCCATGAGCCATGCAGCAAGATGATGATGTAACAGGAGAGTGACACAAGGGAGAGCCAAGACAAGATGTACCAAAAAACCAGGAACTAAGGTGGTGCAGGCCGTAAGACACCTCTCTCCCACAACAGAGATTCCAAGGATCGAAGTCCAGTGAAGACAGGAAGAGAAGGATGAAAAGAGAGGGCAGGAAGTGGACACAGATCATTGCCCAGCGAATGGACACAAAAACAGGAAAAATGGCGGGGGGGGGGAATGGATAAAATTGAATGATTAAATAAATCCTTAAAAAAACAACAACACACAATTGTCAGACTTCTGGGAAGATGGCAGACTAGTAAGACACGGGAATCTCTTCTCCTCCAGAAAAGTATCTAGAAGACAGGCTGAAACAGCCCGAAAAAAGATGTCGGTTTAAGACAGCAGGCGAAGGCTAGACAATACCGAGAGGAGAGAGGGACAAAGGAGGGAAATCACGATAGAACCTTGATGATAACTGTATGTTATAAAATGTTGAAAGATAGTTTCCAAAATCATTTTAGGAACTAAAGTAGGTAAGGTATATAGAATGTTTTTATTAAGAAAAAAAAAAGTCCTAAAATAAAATAACTAGTTATTAAGAGAAAAATAATGGGAGTATGGTTCGGTGAAAAAAAGTCCCTCAGCTTTCCTTAAAGGACAAGTTGAGAAAAACCTGTGCTGCAAAGGGCAAAGGGCACTGCTAAGGCCAGTTACAGCAGAGTTAGAACAAAAGTGTAAGACCCCTTAGCTCAGACCTCAAGGGATGGGAGAGCGTCTTAAGGAATTAGAGAGCCAAGGCCAGCTGGGGTAACCAGCAGCAACCTGAAATGAAAGGGTCCGGGGAGGGCAGCCTTCCCACTGGGTTAAAACCAAACGTCTAAGGCGCAGCCTCCTGAATACACATCCCTTGCTGAAGACTTATTAGCCAAACACCCAGAAAACGTGGTCTCCAGTTTTTTTAATATGAAAGTGTTTTCAAGAACAAGCTTGTGTATTACAAGGCAACCTTGATCCCAGAGGAGATCTTAATAACTGTAAAAGCCACAGGCGTGGAATAATAGAAAACCTGGAGACAGACCAGCCAGAAGAGTGCGAATTATGAGTCAAATTATGAAGTCTGTTTTTCTGTTTGTGCACCTCTTTATTTGTGCCTATCTGTTTGCTCAACGATACGTACCTATTTGTAAACGAGTAATCCTAGAGCCCCAAATCAGAAAAGCCAAGCAGGATGGAAAGGTCATATAAAAATCTGAATCTAAAAACTATTGGAAGAAGAAAAAAAGTTTTTTCCTAGGCTCCCTGACCTACCCTGCTGCCGCCTCCCCACCCCTTCTCTTTGAAAAAGCTCTGGGGGGGAAGGGCTAGGTGTGCCAAGATAGGGAAATGTAGTGTAGCTTAGAACACTGTCCACCAGGCCTGGAGATTAAGATGGGGGCGGAGGGAATGTTGCAGAATAAAACTTGGTTTGCAAGTTTGTCCTGTAATTCCCAATTTAAACCTTCTAACAGCTTTGGGGTGAGAGTAATTAATAATTCAATTGCCAAATTTCAGTAAATAAATAAAAAAAAAAGTCCTTGAAAGCTATGGAAAGGTTTTTCTAAATTATTATTTAAACAATTACAATATTTTTCAGAGCCTGATAGGCAGTATGCTTTCTTTCTTTCTTTTGTTGGTTGTCTTTTTTTTTCCCTTCTCATCTGCTTCTTATTTTTTCTCGTTGTCTGCTTGTTATTTTTGCTTGATGTCTGCTCATTGTTTGTCTTCTTTAGGAGGTACCGGGAACTGAACTCGGGACCTCCCATGTTGGAGGTGGGTGCCCTACTGCTTGAGCCACATACGCTCCCCTCAGGCTGTTAACAATTTTAAGGATGTTATGAAAAAGAGGTTTTATTCTCCTATGAAGGAAAAGGAAAAGTATTTCTTGCATAAAGTATAATTGTTTCTATTTTATTCAACTTGAGGATAATCTCCATAGGTTTATACAGATACCAATAAAACAAATTAGCAATATATTTATTAGATCTTTAAGATAATGAAAATTGTAAGTTTGTGTTTAATGAAATTAAGTTAAAGAATATAATGCAGTTCTATCCTAAAGCGAAATGACTAGTTTTCACAAAACAGAATGAGAAATGTAAGACAAGAGTTAAATGAATATAGAAAGAATTAAAAGGTTTGTGGAAGTGAATTCAGTCAATGCTGACTAAAATTTGATAAGCTTGTTTAAGGGAGTGTGTTTTTGACCTTAGATAAAATGACTGGTTTCCATGAAGGCAGGATTCAGTAGGACAAGACCTGACTAAACATGAAAAGTTGTGAAAGTAGGGAAGCGGATGTGGCTCCAGCAATTGGGTGCCCGCCTACCACATGGGAAGTCTTGGGCTCGGTCCTGGTGCCTCCTAAAGAAGACGAGCAGACACTGCCTTCCGCAGCAAAGAGCTAGACGCCGCCCCGGCCACAAGCCAGCAGATGCCGCAGCCTGCGGGGAGCAGGTGTGGCTCAGGCCGTTGGGCACTCTCCTCTCATGCGGGAGGTTCTGGCTTCAGTTCCCAGTGTCTCCTGGAGAAGGTGGGCAGATAATGAGCAGGCAATGAGCAGACAGACAAGAGAACCATCTGGGGAAGGGGAGGGGGGATAAAGTAAAGAAAAATAAATCTTTAAAAAAACAGTTGTGAAAGTAAATTTCGTCTGTTAACAGTGAAATCTGTCTTAAGATAAACTAGTCTATGTAGTTATGGATGTTTTTGGGAAGTCTGTAAAAGCATTTTCTAAAGTGAAGGATTTCAATGTAAATGGTTGATTACAGGAAGCCATTACTAAATAGAAATCTGAATTAATATTGATAACAAAAAGTAACTTCTAAACAGAGAAACCTGTCAGACTCCACCTCAATCTGCATATTAAGGTGGGGATAGGAGGAAGATAATCTTGATTAATTGAAAATCTTAGGGTTTCATGATATAATTATAAAAAAATTTTTTTTCTATACTGCTAAAGTAAAATACCTGTTGATTACCATCTTGGTAAAGGTGCAAAAGTAAAATAAAACAAAACTTCTACTATAGGTTATAATTAATGATCTCTAGAAACAGCTTTATTTAAGGAAATTAGGGCCTCGATTGTAAGCTCTTACAGTAGTCATATTTATTCCTGGGCTCTGACCTCTAAATTCTGAGATGTTTTACTCTTGGTGTGTAACCTGAGAGCTCCCTAGAATTTTTAAGTACCTCCATGACCCTGGAACTTAGAGCTAAAGTTAGCTAGCTCTAAAAGTGATGATGAAGCCGCCTTATGGCCACACAAAGGTGGCGGCTGCCACGGGTGCTAAAGCACACCTGGCTTTATGGCCTGCTCCTGGGGAGGGTCAACTGTGGTGTTGTAAGCCTGGATCTATTCTACTCTCAGCAGCTGTCCCAGGCCCATGGGAGAAAGCCCCCCTGTTATGTCACTCCCCAGAGAAGACCCCCCACTCTGGGCCCCTACTGAAGCTTCTCTTCTTGATGCACAGGGCTTCGTCTAACATATTCCTGACTGGGCTACCACTGGAGCAACAACTCATGATCAGTCAGACTCTTGTTAATACAAACACCTGCCAGCATTGGGCATCTCTGGTCACCCCTGGAATAGCCTTCCCTTATGTTTATGATAAGAGCCGCCCTCTAGGTGGCAACTCCCAGAGCCCAGGAACCCCTATAACTGTTTGTCTTGTTGTTTACATTGTAGCTGTGGCCTTACATCACAGCACCACTGTCTATAATTCCAGTTCCATGCTCAGAACCTCTTGTGGAAAAGGTGGCGGGAAATGGTAAGAGTTGTGGAATGGGATGGATTGTAGTACATATGGCCTTGCATTTTCTCCCCCAACCCTTCCAGTTCTTTCTTCCCCAAATTGCAGCAGCATTTCTGAGTAGTTAAAAAGGCAAAGCTCAGGAACTGGTTGTAAACTGGTGACAGATCAGTAGATCTTGTTCTAATTACCCCTATATCAGTAAACCTTTCCTGCCTTGCTGAAAGCATCTGTTCCTTTAGGATGTTTCCTGTCCTTTTTTTCAGGAGGTACTGGGGATTGAACCTGGGACTTTGTACATGGGAAGCAGCGCTCAACCACTGACCTCCCCTGTTTCCTGTCCTTTTGGTTCCGGAGCAATTCACTGCATTCCTTGGAAAGCAGCCCTTTCCCCCTCCCCCATAGACATGCCCCATAAAAGACCCCCAACCCCTGGCAGTGAGTGCAGTTGTCAGCCTGGGAAGCATCATCTCTCCTTCTGCTGACAAAGACTAGGCCACCGCTAGGCTGGGAACCAAGGACGAGGACCCCACTGAGTGCTAAAGAAGGAGGTGTGTGTGCTATTGCCAACACATCAAATCTTCAAGCCAAATGGCTTCACAGCATAAACCAGCAACCAAGAGACGTGGGAATCATTTAAGGAGTTTTTGCCTAACACCTCTTGGTTGTATTCCCTAGTATTAGCCACTGATCATGCTAATTATCATCCTTCTCCACGGATGTGTTTTCACCCACATCATCACCAATGTGGTAACAGTGCCTCAAAGCCACCAAGCTCTTTCTCCTGTCCCCTGTGGTTTTAAAATATCAGCCAGAAAAGCCCCAAACTAGTCATACTTGGTCTTCGGGGAGTCAAAGAGCTCCCGTGACCAAAAGCAGAGAATGTGAAATTGGAATGATAAATGATTTTCTAACCATCTTGATTAGCTTGAGCTTCCATTTTATCCAGGGATTACAAAGAAAAAACTGAGGCTAAGTAAAGCAGGCTGACATACCAGTGATCCTTTGCAGTGCTGATAGAGACCCCTGTCCCAGCCAGAAAGAACAAAGAAATCAGGCTGACACCAGCAAAGTCTGCTGATCCTCATCAGATGGCCACAATCTTATGCCAACATCCTGCGTGCTAATGAAGGAAATGGGCCTCAAGGACACCTGCCCGGACAGTCCACACCCCCGCAGTCCACGTAGCTCACCTACCCACCGTAACTCATGTCTCCATCATCCCTCTCCATCCCCCAAGCAGCCATATAAACTGCTCCCCCAGCTCACCCCTTTGAGCACAAACCTCTTTTCCTGCTCCTGCACTAATGCAATTTTAGCTCAATAAACTTGCTTTGCACCCTCTTGTTAAGTCTATTTTCAGCACACCACCACTTAGAGAACACTGAAATTTAGGGCGGTTAAAAACCTTCCTCATCACGCCCTTGGGGTGGCTGGGCTCCAGCGAGGCGGCCTGCGCCCTCTGACTGCGAGGCCCGGCCTGCAGGGCTCCGCGGGCTCCCTCTGCCCTCCCTTCAGGGCTCTTTCGCACCAGGTCTCCCCTGCCAAGCCCAGGGCGTGATTCTATGCGGCAGCGTTCAGGACCCACCCCTCGCTCAATCCCCCCAAGGAAGGTGAACTTGTCTCGGGGAACCTGGCTCCAGCCGCCCTTCCCTGTGGGGACCGGTAGGTGTCTACGCGGTACCTTCTAGACAGGTGCCTGCTCCCCGGCGCTCCGTGGTGACGCCACCTGCGCCCCTTGTCACTCTGCGCATGCGCCTCTCCGCCTCCCCGTGCGTCTCGGGGAGAGAGCGGGACGTTGCCGGAGAGACAGAGCGCCCCTCGCGGCCGCGCCGCAGAACGCAGGCTCCGGCTTCGCGGCGGCTCCTCTGCCCCGGCCCCGCCCCCGCCCGGGGGGAAACGGTCGCGGAGCGATGACGTCGTGGGGGCCTGGCCGGGCGTCGCGGTGTCCGGAGATGGAGGAAAAGGAGCAATTGCGGCGGCAGATCCGCCTCCTGCAGGGTAGGTCGGGCCGGGGGCGGGGGGCGCGCGTCCTCTTCTTTCCTCCTCACCCCACCGGGACCCGCCCTTCTACCCGAACTGGGGTCGCTCTCTGGCCGTCGTCCCCGGAACGCAGCGCAGTCTGTCGGTCCGGGTGGGGGTAGGTAGTGTCGGGCAGGGGGCCGGGAACCCAGAGGCGCGTCCGCGCCGGCCTGGGTCAGTTCCCTGCCCGGGCTTGGTCCAACGAATCGAGCCGGCTCTTCTGGAGCTGCGGCCCGGAGGGCGGCGCGTCGCTTAGTAACCAGCCGCGGGGGCGCCGGCCCCACCCCACTCCCACGAGCGGTGGCGTCTTCGGGCGCCCGCCCTCGCACCCCATGCCCGACAGTGGGCGTAGGCCCTGTCCTTGGTCCAGTGTGTGTGTGTGCGTGTGTGTGCTTGGCGTGTACCTTCACCTAAGGCCTCTTTCAGACGTTCTTCCCAGGAGGCAGAGGGTGTGCCCACAGCTGCGTCTCCCCCCAGGACAGCTGTGGGGGGCATTATTTGGAAAGTCCTCAGGGTTGTGCAGTTCCTCCGCATTACGGCGCCACATGATCGGGTCTGTCCTCTCCTGTAGGGGAGGATGGTCTCTTCTTTCTCTGTTGTCAAGGGCTGAGTGCCCAGCAGTGTTGGTTCTGTTACATTCGTTCTGTGTGCCGGGCAGCAGAGATGAAGACGCAGCCCTGTCCCCAGGGGGCCTCCTCCTTTCCATCAGCGGGCAAGGCAGAGGGCCTCTGAGGCTCAGCCATCCTGTTCTTCTTGAGGTATGGCTGCACAGGGCCTTGCTGGTCTCTTCACATGGAGCAACATTTCTCCTCAGTTTTATGGGCAAGACAGATTGACAGATAGAGGATAGCAGCGCACCGGGGTGCATTGTGGGATAGGTGGGAATAGTACTAAAGAGACACGGATGGGAAAGAGGCCCATGGAAGCCACCAGCCCAGGGAACTTGGGGCTGGGAGCACCTCCCAAGCACTGGGATCCAGGGAAGAGATGGTGACTGGGGGTGGGGGGCTTGCCAGCTGATGCCCCTGAGGGGTGGCTGGGCTCGTTTGTTTTACCTGAACCCTTGGATTAATGGAACCTCATGACCGTGTTTTCTCAGGTCTGATTGATGACTACAAAAACCTTCATGGCAGTGCCCGTGCCCCGTGCCCCTCAGCTGCTTCCCGGTGGCAGCCACCCGCCTTCAACAGCAGCAGGTCTTTCAGTGCCCGCTACCCTCGGCCAAGCCGTAGGGGTTTCTCCCCACACCACGGGCCTGCATGGCGCAAGAAGTACTCCCTGGTGAACCGGCCTCCAGGACCTGCAGGCCCGCCTGGCGACCAGGCCACACAGCCTCCCATGGGACCCGGGGACAGCCGGAGTCCTGACCCCCGGCGGTATGTCTTTGAGCGGCAGGTCCAACTCAGTCCAGATCAGAATATGGTCATCAAAATTAAACCGCCGTCCAAGCCGGGCTCTGCGACCATCTGTGGGGCCCCACGGGGCTCTGTGGAAGAACCGGATGACACTCCATGGGGTGACCACAGGCCCCAGGAGGGTGAGGGCGACCCCCCTGGCAGGAAGCTGCAACCCTCCAGACCAGGAAGAGCCAAGGAAAGTGGCAGTGAGGGGGATCCTCTCCTGGTCTGCCAGAAGGAGCCCGGCCGGCCACGGGTGGGGAAGTCCGTGAGTGCCGGCAGCCCCCCAGAGCCCCGGCGGACAGTCAGCGAAAGTGCAATTGCAGTCAAGGCACGCAGTGGTGTGGTCCCAGGCCGCAAGGCTGGCTCCCACTCTGCAGGCAGCTGTGCCGCTCAGCTCATTGGGGATGGGAGAGCCAGCACGGGCCGTCCAGAGCATCCGGCTCCCTCTGACTTGGTGGTAGGCCCGGCCAGACCAACCTCCAGCCCCAGGCAAGCTCGGGAGGCTTCCCTGCTTGTGTCCTGTCGAACCAGTAAGTTCCGGAAAAACAACTACAAGTGGGTGGCTGCCTCGGCCAAGAGCCCCCGGGCTGCTCGGAGGGCCCTCAGCCCCAGAGTGGCCATGGAGAGTGTGGACAGGGCCCCTGGTGGAGCAGCAGAAAGAACGGGGAGGCCACAGCTGAGAGCCGAGCCAGACGTCAGGCCCAGGAAGGCTGCCCCGGTGGCCAAGCCGGGGCCCTCCCCCAGCAAGTACAAGTGGAAGGCCTCCAGCCCGTCCGCCTCCACCTCCTCCTCCTTCCACTGGCAGTCAGAGGCTGGCAGCAAGGACCAAGCGTCCCAGCTCTCCGTGGTTGTGTCCAGGTCCCCCCCGGAGGACACGCCAGCCGTTGGACCCGGCGGCTTGACGGCCGCCTTCGGGGGCGCCCCACTCTCGACTTACAAGGTGAAGAGCCGCACCCAGATTGTCCGGAGGCGGGGGAGTGCCAGGTACGTGTCCAGGCAGTTGGGGCTGGGGCCCTTGGGGACTTTGGGTGGGGTCCCCTCTTTGAGCCCGTGCTCCCTCCTTAGTGCACGGAGCTCGGGACCAGGCCCCGCCATGCTTGTGTGAGGAGGTAACGAAGCAGAGTGGGTCTGCGGAGCGCCTGCCACGTGCATGTCAGCGAGCTTGCAGCAGTGTGTGTGATCAGATGAGGCAGGAGGTGCTGTTGACTCTGAAGAGGGAGGTCGAGGCTCAGGTGGCTCAGGGTCCAGGCAGGGACTGGGGGGGGGGGTGGCTCGGCGGCCCCTATGGTGCTGGCAGACGCAGCCCTCTTCCCACTGTAGGTGTTCAGGGTTTGTGGAAGTAGACAACGTGATACAGCCAAGAGTTCACTGTGCTTGCCAGGGAAATGGGGTTCCATTTCCCCGGGTCTGCCCCTGGCCCGGGGAGCCCCAGGCAGCGTTTTGGGGCTGGTTGCTGGACTGGAGGACTGGGTCTGCCCAGGAGGGGCCTGCGGAGGCCTTGCCCTTGTTAGCAACTCCAAGCCAGGCCCAGGCCCAGGCCCAGGCCGAGGCTTGCTTGAGTGTGCTTAGAGTGGCACACTCCAGCTGGTGGCTGGCTCAGCTTCCCGGGGCTTCCTGGCTCGGGCCCTGTGGACTTCGTGCCATCCTGAGCAGCCTGTGGAGGCTGTGGGTGACTTTTGCCCCCGAGGGAGCGGATTGGGTGGCCTCGGGGCAACCCCTTGGTGGTTGGCTGAGAGAGACAGAGAGCCTTCCTCTGCTGTCAGCCACAGTGGCCATCGCCATCCCAGGAGGAGCCTCCGGTGTGACTTTCCTCAGGAAGTTCTTTGCACAGTCAGACCTCGCTCTTTGTGCTCTTTGTTCTGTCAGCTCCTTTCCTCTGGCCCTGCTTTTCCCAGCAGGTGCAACTGCTCCCCACTCCCCGCCTCCCCTCATGCTTTGTGGAGGGTGGCTTTGCCTTCAGTCAGCTTGGTGGCTTCCTCCATTTCAGGGGTGTGTACAGAGTGCCTCTTAGAGATGGAGCTGGGGTCCTGGGGCTGCTGGGCCCTGGAGGTGGCACACGGGCTAGATGGCAGTTCTCCTCCTGGGGGTGTTGCCTTCACCCTCCCCCAGCCCCAGCTCCTCTGGTGGTGGGGTGAAGGCATGGTGTGGCCCCAGTGGGCAGCCAGGTGCACGGGCTGAGGCCACCATCCTCTGTGCTCCCTGGGGAACGTGCAGTGCCCCGGCCTGGGCTCTTCTGGTGTTGTGAACTGGACCCTGCTTCTTACGCCGGGGGGGCACGGGTGACGTGAGGCTGACGCTGCATCTGGTTAGGTAGGGGAGGCAGAGCGGAAGGCTGGGGGCCGGGAGCGCAGGACGCCGGGGGCCGTGGCGCTCTGAGGTGCCACCTGGGCAGGACCCTGGCTCGTCTGGGGCTTGGGCTGAGCACCTGGGGAGCTGGTTGCAACTTCCTGCTCTTTGTCTTTTCAGCCTTCCTGGGGACAAGAGGACCAGCCCTTCATCTGCGGCCACCGTGAAGGGCCACTTCGGCCTCCGGCGGAGACAGGCACTCCGGGGCAGGAGCAGCCCTGTTCTGAAGAAGGTGCCCAGCAAGGGCCTGGTGCAGGTTTCTAGGCACCGGCTGTGCCGCCTGCCGCCAGCCCGGGCCCTGCTCCCCGCCAGGGAAGGTGAGAGCTGGCACAAGGGCCCTGGGAGGGGGGCCGCGGCCAGCCAGTGGGCAGCCCTGGCCTGGCCCTGCTTGCCACGAAGGGCTGCATGTGTGTCCGTCCAGTGTACACTACGGTGGGCTGGGGCCCACGCTGGCCAGGGAGAGAAGGAGACGCCTATGGTGCTGAGCTCTCCCGCCTCCGTGGGGCGTGGGGGTGCTGTGACGTGCAGCGGCCTATTTAGCGCAGGCCTGGCCGCGGGCCTCTGAGTGGTCCTCAGGGTAGAGTTGGGAAAGTGCGACAGGGCGGCTGCTTGAGAACAAGGTGCAGCGGGGGCTGTAGCTGGTGCCGCGCAGGGCTCCCCGGCCTCGGCCTCATCTCAGGGCCTTCCTGCCCCTGGCCGCCTGGGCCCTCCCTGCTGGCCCTCCTCCGTGGCAGGTCCGCTGAGCCGCTTTTGAGCAGGTGAGTCCTGCAGCCGCGCGCCTTGTGGCGCCCAGGCAGGCCTTGTCCTGGGTGCGGTGGAGTGAGGCTCCATGAAGAGGATGGCCACTGGCTCTGGGTGGTCAGTGAGGCGGTGGCCACTGCAATGCCAGCCCAGACCCTGGCGCCATGAGCAGTGCAGCTGGGGGCAGGTGCCTCTGGGCAGCTGTGCCAGGTGCCTGGAGGCCACGTGCTGGGGAGCTGGGGAGGCTCTGGAGCCAGTGGGGGGGAGGGTGGGCTGGGGATTTCTGAAGCAGATGCCTGTGGGAGGCAGTCGGGGCATTTGGGGAGGAGCTAGGTGGTCCCTGTGCCACGGGCTCTGGTGCTTGGCAATCCCGGGGGGAGCCGAGGCCTCAGCTGCAGGGCAGTCTGCTGGGTGCAGAGAGGCGGGTGGGCTTGGGGAACAGCCAGGCTGCCCCACTACAGACTGGCAGTGCAGGTCAAGGACATCTTTGGCTTGATTCTTCCTGTGGGAGATTGTGGGGCTGGGGCGGGGGTGACGAGGGCAGGGTGGGCCTCTGGGCCTCTCAGGGCAGTGGGAGGGATGCAGCAGCCAGTGCCTGTGCAGCCTGGGCTGTGTGTTTGGCGGCTGCCCGGAGCCGGGTTGTAGCACCACGTTGGTGGCCCTTCATCCCAGAGTAGTCACGGCCATCGGGGCAGGCCGGTCAAGCCGAGGAGGCTGCTGGTGAAGCTGCACCGGCAGTGCAGGGACAGGAGCGGGCAGGAAGGTTGGGTATGGCCCATGCCCGGGCGTGTGTGGGCCGCAGCATCACGACGCGTGCCTTCACCCGGACCGTTCATTCTTTCCCTGAGCCGGGCCTTGTCTGGGCACTGGAATCCACGAGGGGCCCACGCTCCAGGAGCAAGACAGGCAAGGGAAGGGCCACGTGGAGCGTTCCCGAGAGTGGCGGGGGCTGTGACAAAAGCATGCCTGGGGCAGAGGAGAGGGGTGGCCGGGGGCCCCCAGTGAGACCTGGAGGACGAGGACTTGGTGTGCCGTGGTCCCAGCCGAAGCAGCACAAGGCGAAGGCCCTGAGGTGGGGGTGTGGGAAGGGCCCGCGGCTCTCCTGGGGTCTGTGCGCCACACATGCCTGGCCTGGTGGGACCACCGCGCCCACACCCCCAGGGAGGTCTTCTCTTTACCGCGGGGGCGACGGCGGGTGTCCGGCGGCGCACTGGGCGTGTCAGGAGCAGAGGGAGGCCTGCGCGGGTTGCTGCTGGCACGGCCTGCTTGCGCTCGCCCGTCCCTGAGCTGCTGCAAGCCAGCCCTCCCCCGGACACTGGCCTTTGGGGGCAGATCGGCGCCCTGAGAAGGGGCTTACCGTGGAGGCAGCCGGGGCCCCTGGCAAAGTGGTTCCGCGGCTGGTGTGCACTGCAGGAAGCTCATGCCGGCCTCATGCCGGCCGCCGTGCGGAGGGCGCCTTGGGCAGGGGGAAGAGCGGGCTTCTGGGGCGGGTGCTGGCTCCTGGGCCTCTGCCGGGTCACCCAGAGCTGGGAGGGCCTGGCACCTGAGACCTGCTGGGGGGTCCGGTCCACAGAGGGGGCGGGTGCGGGGTGGGCGGGGAGGGAAAGGCCACCCTCTTCCTCGCAGGCACTTCTGCGAGTGCAGACACGAGGCCTCGGCTGCAGGGTCAGCAGCGCTGTTGCTCAAGGCCCTGGCATTGCCCGTGACTTCCTGTTTCCTCTGGGCCTGCATGGGAGCGGGGAACAGGCTCCCTCCTGCTGGTGGGGCCGGCTCTGAGGCCGCACTGGGGCTGCGCCCTGGTGCTGGGCCTGGGGAGGCGTCCTGGAAGGGGAGGGGCACCAGCTGGGGCCGCCCTCCCTGCGGACTGCGTGGCCCTGGGTGCCCCACTTGACCCTGTTGCCACGTTGGGCCTGGGGGCTCCTATGGTGCTGGGGGACTGACGTGTGCCCCCCGCCTTCCCACTCCTCCCCGCGCTCCCCAAGGAGCTGAGCAAGTCCCCTTGCGGCCCCAGACAGACATGGTAGCCAGGCCGAGCCCTGAGAGATGGTGGAGAGTGGCTGAGAAGGGTCTGCTGGGAGGTGGCTTCCCACTGTCACCCACTTGCCGCCCAGTGTGGGTGCCAGGTGGGGAGCTGTGTCCCGGGGTACCTGTAGGAAGACAGCGAGGCTTCTGGGGCTCTTGTTCTCGTGGCAGAGACAGCTGTGGGCCTCATGACCAGGTGGGTAAGGGGCTTAAGGAGGCCAGCGTGCCCTGAGGAGACAGTGAGGTGTCGAGGGCTGTGGGGAGGGTGGGCTGCATGAGCCGGGCAGTCAGGGTGGGCTTCCCTGAGGAGGTAGCGTCCAAACGGAGGGAGGGGAAGGGGTGCCTGGGAAGCTCTGCAGGTAGGACCTGGCTGTGGGAGGGTGGAGGCAGGACTGAGCTTGAAGTGACAGAGGAACAGAAAGCCTGTGTGCCGGGAGGGGGTGGAGGCCAGACCCAGGGGAGGCCTGGCAGGCCGCAGCAGGAAAGGGAGCTTGGCTCAGGCTGCATGGGGAAGGGGGGCGGGAGGGGCCTTGGCCTGTGCCCCTGTGTGCAGAGACCCGAGGGGCCGAGAGCTGGCCTGTGCGGCCTTGTGTGCCGGGCCGGGGCGGGGGCTTGGTCCTGCAAGAGTGGGCGTGAAGCCCAGAGGGGATGCCGCGGCCGAGCCCTGGAGGGGGAGGACTGCACGTGCTGTTGCCTTCTCTGGAGGTTTCTGGTGGGCCAGTGAGTCCTTCCAGGGGGCCCCCACGGACGGGTGAGCCAGAGGCTCCCTTTCATCTGACTGCTCTGCAGCATCTGCTGCCTGCAGCCCGTGCTTGACAAATGCAGCGCTAGTGATCCTCTTTGAGTGGCAGGTGCCCCGGTGCCTGGGAGAGACCAGGGGAGGAGGGGAAGGGGCAGAGAGGGAGGGGGAGGGAGGGGGGGAAGGAGAGGAGGGAGGGGCTTCCGGAACTGGCCCTGAGCCCCCACTGACCTCAGCCCCGCGTGCCGCCGGCGGCCAGCGGAGGGCGCGCATGCCCCTCGCATCCCAGCAGCTTACCTTTTTCTGGTAATTGATTGCCTAATTTCCCCTTTATGTGAAAGAAAGCAGATATCAAGTAATTTGCAGCAATAACCTGCTAATGCTGGGCCAGTTCCCGCACCCCCCGTTCATTTCAAGTGGCAGATAAAACACTAATACATAATTATCCTTGCAAATTGGATTGTTTTAAATAACCAAAAGGCTATGACCAGGAGAAGGCGATCCCATTTCCCTTGAGTTACTATTGCAGCGTAATTGCCGCGTTCAATCAATTTCTCTGGCGTTAGAAATTCCATCACAATCGACATTAAGCTTTCTTCATTGCGATGGCTAAGAGCCGGGCCATTTCTCCTCCTTTCCTTAACTGGCAAAGTTAATCAGGGAAAAGATTTTAAACATTTACCCGTGCAAAAGAGGTCAGCTCTGCCACTATATTGCTCAGCAGATAAGGGGACTAATAAAAAGGAAATTGAATTACTAATGATCACCAGAAACAGAGTATATAAAACCTGGCAATCGCCAGGTTCAGGAAAGGGGGGAATCAATTTTCTTCGGACAAGGTGCGCTCATTTTTTATTTTGGCGCATATTATCAGCAGTTTAATTTGAAAGCGCATAAACAGGAGGAAACAGTTAGGGAATAATGAGCCCGAAGGTGTAACATGCCGTGGGATGTATGCTGTACACAATTTATTTGGCACAGCAGATAATCGCTTTAATTGAATTCAAAACTGCACCGTTCAGCAGCAGCGAGGCCGCTGGCCACGGGAATTGCAGGGTTAGGAAGATTTGGGCCTGAGGCTTCTCCCCATTGCCCTTCCCGCGGCCCCAGCCCTCCGATCCCCGGGCCTCCGGCCTGCGCGGGCTCAAACCCGACTTTGGCTGGGGTTAGGGGTGGCCCTGGGGTACTCCCCGCAGGAGCCCGGGGCAGTGGCCCTGACCACGCCTGTCTGTCCACCTCCTCCCGCCCTCTTCTGGGGCTTGGGGGTTTGGGTGTGGCGGGTCCGCAGGAGCTGTACCAGAGGGGGCTCCAAGACCCTGCTCGACGTACAGACGCAGGAGAAGATGCTCAGACGGGATGCAGTCCCTAGAGCGGCGTGGGAGCGAGCGCAGGGTCCCCGGGTCCCTGGGCTGCAGAGAGAGGCCGCCAGCTGCGCACTGCCTGTGCCCGAGCAGCCCCGGGCCTGGGGGCCTGTTGGCGTCAGCAGGTCATGGGATTCCTTCCCCCTGGACACATCTGCTGCCTGCCAGGGCAGCCGTGGGCAAGCCCTCTTGGGGCTGGGGTGCCTGGGCTGGGGTGGGGGCCCCTGGGACAGGGGCGGCGCCTCACCACCCAGGGCTGTGGCCCTGCAGCCCATCGGCTCATTGGCAGAGAGGGCAGGGAGCAGCTGCCGGTTTCCGTCCTGGCCCTCACCCCAAGGGCTCACCGAAGGGCTGCTGGGGTTGTGGCCGCCTTGCAGGGGCAGCAGATGGTTGTAGGAGCTGGCTTCCTCCCTGGGGGCTTCTTCCCCCACCGCCAGCCTGCAGCAGGCTGACCCTGCGAGAGGGCGCCCCCCTCTGCCCCAGCTGACTGTGTCTGGTGGGTGCTTGGCCTTGAGAAGCTGGGAGCAGCACTGTGGCTTTCCTCGTTTCCCGGTCCCAGGGACTGCGGGCAGGGCCCCTGAGGTGCAGGGGTGCGCAGCAGATAGCAGTGGGGGGAGGGGGGCAGGTGGGCAGAGGTGGTGCCACCCTGTTGTCCCTCGGGGCGCGGAGCGCAAGGCCCAAGGTTCCCCGGGGGCTGCGCAGGAAGGCTTGCTGCGCCTGGTCCTCGCCCGCCCCCGCCGAGCAGGGCCCGTGGGTGGCCGAGCTGGCCGTCCCAGCAGCCCGTGCTTGGTGCCCTGTGCGGACCTTTCTCCGAGATGCCAGAAGCTCTGTGGCTCTGAGCTGGGCCCCAGGCCTGCCTGGCCCTGCCAGGAGGCTCGGGGCTTCCCTGGCGCCAGCGTCTCCCGGTGCTGCTGGGCGGCTCTGCAAGGCGAGCACACGGACACGGCTGTGGTGGGCCGGCATTGGGGGCGACGACCTCGTGTGGCCTGGGTCCCCTGGCTGGGGCAGGCTG
Source organism: Tolypeutes matacus (assembly GCA_026826555.1). Taxonomy (NCBI): domain Eukaryota; kingdom Metazoa; phylum Chordata; class Mammalia; order Cingulata; family Chlamyphoridae; genus Tolypeutes; species Tolypeutes matacus. Next base: position 990,947 of record JAKSZT010012740.1, on the reverse strand, counting down.
GTCTGCTCAGAGATGGTGCCCCATTGCTGTCCCCCCACCCCCACGTCCTCGCTTTCTTTACCCACCACCCTGGGCTGGCTAGAGAGCCCCTCCTTGTTGAGGGGCTGGGGTGCAGGGGATGCTCTCCACCCTCTCTCTCCGAGGCCATGGTTGGGGGTGGGCCCTGCTCAGCCACCCCTTCCTCTGGCGGCCCTGGAGCTCACGAGCAGCACGTTTGTTTCCCATGGGAGCTGTGGAGCTCAGCAGTGGCGTCCAGTGGGAGGCTCCTGAATGCCACCCCACAGGTGGTTCTTGGGTGTGGGGTGGGGAGGTGCTGCCAGGCCAGGTGAAGGAGCAAGGTCAGAGGGTGGTGCTCCCTGCAGGTGAGTGGGAAGAAGCGGCTGTACCTGGCAGGCGGGGCGGGGTGGGTGCGGTGGGCCTGGCATGCCCAGACCCTGTGCCTATCCCAGTTCCACTCCTGAGGTTGCCAGCGCCTTTGCCAGCTCTGACCATCTCCTGGGTCTCCAGCCCTTCCCGCTCTGGCTCTGTCCCCCAGGCGGTGACCGAGGACAGGCTGGCTTACGCCCCGCCCGGGCTCTGCAGTGCCCCCGGCTTCCCCTGCACGGGCCCTCCTTGAGCTGTCCCAGCTCTTCCTGGCCTCTGGGCTTGTGGGGAGGGGAGGGAGTGCAGGTGGGTTTTGTTGAGCAGCTGCTGCCCGGGCGCCGCACTGGGAGCGAGCAAGCTCACCCAGGATCTGAGGCTCGGGAGAACAAGCAGCTGCAGTGGAATGTGAGCCAGGCGCTGGGCTGTGTCTCCCCTTGTGGTCCGCGTACCCCCTCGTGGTTGGTGGCCTGCGGAGACTTGCGGGACCTGGCCCGGGTCGGGGGCGCGCCCACCTGGCCCCTGGTGCCCGTGGCAGGTGGAGAGCACAGGGCAGCGCCCGGGCTGGAGGGAGTGAGCCCTGGGCCCCCAAGGCCTCTGTGGGGGCCTCCGTACACTGCCCAGCCCACACCAGCCTGCTGTGCCTGCCCCTCCTCCTCGCTGCTCACCTGCCCGAGTGATTGCAGCCTCCTGAGCTCGCACCTCCTGTGGTCCCCTTCTGACCTGCCCAGCTCCAGTCGGAGCTGCCTGGTGCCCCTGCACTCTCCCTGCCACCCCTGGCTGGTGTCTGGGAGTGCTTCTTTGGGTCCCCAGGGCACTTCTGTGCTGTCTGCTTCGTGGTGGTCTCTTCCTGGTATCTCCCATCCCTGTGGCATTTGTGGTTGTTAGATGGGGATTGGGCCAGTGAGGGCCTGGCTGACCCCTCGGCACCTCCTGGCTGGAAGGTCGTCTGTGACGGGGAAGGAGTGGGAGCCGTGTGCTTGGCGCCAGGCAGCCCGGCTGAGGGCCAGCCATCTGTGGCTTGGAGATGCCCCCGGGAGCACTGACCACTGCTGTACCTCAGAGGCCCTGAGCGCTGCCTTCCCCTTCCAGCATCAGTGCTGAGGGAAGGGGCATCCCAGGAGGAGGGTATGTCTATGCCAGAGCATTCCAAAGAAATGCTTTCCTATAGCCAGCTCTTCCCACAGCATCCCCTGGGTGGCAGGCCTTCGCCTCCCTTTCTAGTGGCCGCTCAGGCTATGGCAGGCCCTGTGGACACCCTGGGACACAGGGCACGGAATGGATGGCGTTTTGCCCTGGGGTCCTCTCAGCAGCCCACTGCTGGCTCCAAGGCAGAATGCCAGAACTCAGCATGGACAGCTGCCTGAGGGCCTCGCAGACACCGGTGGAGGCGGTGGTGGCTGGGTTGGGAGGACTGTCGTGCGCAGTCCTGCTCTCCAGTCCCCTACTCCTGGGGCGCAGCCCGTCTCGGGGGCTTTGCAGAAAAGCCTCTGAGGTTGGTCGGCCTGTGGAAGGAAGAGGGTGAGGCTGCATGTGCCTGTGTGTGCGTGTGTGTGCATTGGTGGAAAGGCCAGAGTTGGGGCTGCCGTCACTCCCTGAGGGTCACAGGAAGCCCCCTCCCCTTGGCATGCAGGGCACCCGGCCCGTGGTGACCAGCAGTGTGGCTCTGGGCCTGGGTGTGTCCCAGTCCGTCCCTTCCCTGTCCCCTGCACAGCCTGCTGGACCTGTGGAATCGGTGAAAACAAGGTGGGCAGCACCTGGGGCCCCCAGAGAGGGGCATCTCTTGACAACAAGGCCGGGGACTGTGTTTCTCCTTTAGAGTGTTCCTTTCAGCCGTGTTCTTAAAAAACAGCAGCTGGTGCGTTTGTGCTTCAGGGACCTCATCAAGAAGGTGAAAGGCAGCCCACTCAGTGGGAGAAAGTATGTGGAAACCACACATCCGAAAAGGGTTTGACTTCTATGCTATCTAAAGAGATCGTACAACTCAACAATAAAAGGGCAAGCAATCCAGTTAAAAAATGGGTAAAAGACTTAAATAGACATATTTCCAAAGAGGAAATACAAATAGTGACAAAGCATGTAAAAAATCTAGCATCACTAGCTATTAGAGAAATGCAAATCAAAACTGTAATGAGCTATTTCATACTTCATAGAATGGCTATTATTATTATTATTATTATTATTTTTAAGATTTTATTTATTTATTCATTTATCTCCCCCTTGCTGCTTGTGCTCGCTGGGTCAGCTAACCACGCCGTGCGGGCGGGCTTGCCTTCACCAGGAGGCCCCGGGAACCGAACCCAGGGCCTCCCATATGGCAAACGGGAGCCCTACTGATTGAGCCACAGCCGCTTCCCAGAATGGCTATTATTTAAAAAAGCAAAACAGAAAACTACAAGTGCTGGAGAGCATGTGGAGAGAATCAGGAACACTCCTTCACTGTGGGTGGGAATGTAGAATGGTGCAGCCTCTGTGGAAGACAGCTTGGTGCGTCCTCGGGAAGCTAAATATAGAACTACTGTACGATAGGGCAGTCCATCTACAGGGAATATATCCACAAGAACTGAACACAGTGACCCAAAAAGACATCTGCACACCAATGTTTATAGCGGCATTATTTACAACTGCCAAAAGATGGAAACAACCCAGGTGTCCATCAACCAATGGATGGATAAACAAAGTGTGGTATATACATACGATGGAATACTATGCTGCTGTAAGAAGAAATGAAATTGGGACACATGTGATAACATGGATGAACCTTGAGGACATCATGTTGAGTGAAATAAGCCAGGCACAAAAGGACAAATATTACACGGTCTCACTGATAGGAACTAAATATGAAGAATAAACACATGGAGTTAAAACCTAGACTGTAGCTTACTAGGAGATAGGATGAGGGCTGAGAAGGGGAGCTGATGCTTAATGTATGTAGAATTTTCAATTAGCTTGACTGTAAAACTGGGGGAATGGATAGAGTTGCTGGTAACACATTGCAGGGAGTATAACTAACCCTGCTGGTTTGTAAATGGGATTGTGGCTGAAAGGGGTAGTCTAGGGATGTGAATGTCAACTGAAAGAAAGCTAGAGAATACTCTAGGAACTGAATAACACAGTGAACCCAGAGGTGGAAGAGGATTGTGTTAATAGTACAAATACCAGAATGTTCTATGAACTAGAACAAACGTACGTCACTATTACAAGGTGGAAAGAATATAGTGATGTGTGTGGAAAATATAATTTATGTAACTTATAGACTGTAGTTAATAGTATTGTTATATTTTTGCATTAATGTCGAAGAAGGTATTATATCAGCGCTAAGGGTCAGTCATAGGGGGTATGGGATTTTTTCTTTTGGACTAAGGAAAACATTCCAAGGTTTACTGGGGCGATGACTGCACAACTCTGTGATGAAAGTGAGAGCCACCGAGTATACACTTTGGATGGATTCTACAAGGCATGGGACATTATAACACAGTGAACCATGTGGTGGAAGATGGGCTGTGGTTAACAGTACAATATGAGAGCATTCTATCGTGAACTGTAACAAATGTACAGTAATGATAGATGGTGTATTAGTCAGCCAAAGGGTTGCTGATGCAAAGTACCAGAAATCTGTTGGCTTTTATAAAGGGTATTTATTTGGGATAAAAGCTTACAGTTACAAGGCCCAACTCAAGGTCCAACTCAAGATACCATAAGAGATACTTCCTCACCCAAAGTCTGTTGCCATGTGTTAAAACAAGATGGCGGGCGATGTCTGCGACGGTTCAGGCTTCCTCCTCATCTTAAGGCTTTGTGGTCCAGCCTCCTCCGATCCCAGCCCTAGGCTTGCGCAGGGCTCGTTTCTTTATGGGCTCAGCTGCTCTGGTTTCCCCACAAGGTCAGCTGTAAACTATCAGGCGAATGCTTCATCTCTCTTCCCGGGGCCTCTGCTGTGTCTGTGGGGCTGTCTCTCTTCCTCTGTGTATCTTCTCTGTGTATCTACTTCTGTGTCTCCTTGATTGAGTGTCTGTTTATATAGCCCACAAAAGGCTCAAACTGAGTCACCCTAATGACGTGGTTGAATCAAAGCCCTAATAGTAACATAATTTAATCAAAAGCATCTCAGCTGGATCTAATGCAATCAAAGGGTATCGCGCCCAGAGGAACAGAACAGTTTACAAACATAATCAAATATCTCTTTTTTGGAATTCATGAATAATATCAAGCTGCCATACATGGTGTTACTGATGGGGGGATGTATGGAAAAAACATACCAAGTGTACACTATGGACCATAGTTAGTAGTAATCACCTGATGATGTTCTTTCATCTGTAACAAATGTTCCACAACAGTGCAAGGTGTTCGTGGAGGGGTGACGTACGGGAATTTTGCTTGTTATGCATGATGATCTCACAAGTTCTCTAATAAAAAATATATATTAAATAAAATGAATAGCAGCTGGTAGAGGTGAGGGTTTGGTGTCTGCCCCTGCCTTGCGCTGCTGTGCCCACTCCTGCCACTGTGCAACCCACACAGCTGTGCTGTCCCCTTTGTGCAGGCTGCTTGCTCGTTCAGGGCTGGGGTAGCGCCCAGAGAGGAGGGACAGCCAAGGCTGGGGGCGGCGGGGAGGGGCCTTGCAAAGCCACGCTCGCTCTCTCTGCTGGCATCCCTCTGGGTATTAGGATTTACAGGGTGTGTGTATGTTCTTGACCTTGGACCCCAAGATAGTGCCAGAAGGGGGAGCAAGTAGGGAGAGAGGTGGTCGGAGAGCACGAGGCCAGAAGGTGGGAGGGCAGCTTCTGTTCAGGCTGGTCCATCAAAACGTCAGAGTTCTCGGCCCAGACGGTTCCATGACTGGTTTCCAGTCCTCTTTACGAAAGTGCTCCTCTAAAGGCTGTGTGTTTCTCTTGGAGCCTAAAGCTACCTGTGTTCCATAGATTAATTTTTCTTTTTCACCTCAAAATATTTTCCCATCTTCATTGTGATTTTTTTCTTTGACTCATGGGTTACTTAGAAGTGCATCACTTAATTTCCAGATGTAGGGATTTTCTAATTATTTTTAAATTACTGATTTCTAGTTTAATTGCACTGTGTATGTGGGAAGCTGGTGCTCAACCACTGAGCCACATCAGCTCCCCTGAGTTGTTTTTTCTGTTTGTTCTGCTTGTTGTTTTTTTCTTCACTATTCAGGAAGCACTGGGAACTGAACCCGGGACCTCCCAAGTGGGAGGTGGGTACTGAACTGCTCAAGCCACATCCGCTTCCACAGCTGACTTTTTTCATCTAGTTTGAAATGCGTTTTTATTTGGAACTCTTAGTCTGTTTACATTTAACGTAACTACTGCTGTATTTGGGCTGGAATTACTTTGTGCTCTGTTTGTTCCCTCTGTTCTATTTCTTTTCCGTCTTTTTTTCCCTTGTTTGGATTCAGCATTTTTTTTGAACTTTATTTTTAGAGAGGTTTTAGATTGACATTTACATAAAAATTCACTGAAAGTGTAGGGAATTCCCATATAACCCCACCCCACATCCACACACATAGTTTCCTCTATTATTGACATCTTAGATTACTGTGGTACCTTTGTTACAGGTGATAGATCAATATTGAATCATTGCATTGCTGTAAGTCTAGAGTTTACATTATGGTTTGCACTTTGTGCTGTACGGTTCCATGGGCCTTGACAAATGCTTCATGCCATACCTCTGTCATTGCACCACCATACAGGAGTATCTCACTGCCCCAGATATACCCTGTGTTCCACCCATTCATCCCTGCCCCCCCCCCCGAATCCCTGGCAACCACTATCTTTATATCAACGTTACAAGTTCTTACATTAATGGAAGATAATGACTAGTATAACAGCAAATCTGTTGTGGTCTGTGGTTACCCTCCCCCCTTAGAATTGCTCATTCCTCAGTCTTGAGGGATTTGGTGGATGTCCACTTTGGCTACTTTAGGCTGAAAGGGAACTTATATATTATGGGGCAGATGGAAGGAATTGTTTTGCTTGCAGTTGTAGATACTCCTTGTTTTTTGGGAAGGGACTTGTCCACCATCATCGTTTTGTTAGTTGTCCAGGGCAAGGCCAGAGAACTGGAGAGTAGGAGTTGGCCACAACTCTGCTGGAATTCAGGGCTCAACTAGCATGTGAACAATCTGAAGATTTAAGTCTCTTGAGAGATATATTTAACAGGTACATTGAAAATATAGATTTGAATAAAAGAAGTAGAAAAATAATGGTTAGAGGGAGCTTTTAAATAAATTTAGCTCTGTTCTATTGGGGAAGTGGGTTTTCATATATTCCCAAATAGGGCGTACTGAAGGGGTATTGATTTCTTGAGGCTGTGCCTTGCCTCTGGTGTCTGAACATCCTCAGAGCCCTTGAGGCCACTGTTGTTTGAGGCTTTGCTTACTGTGGCAGTTGGTGAAAGCTGCCTGAGACCTGCATGAGCGTACCTCAGAATGACCTACTGACTCACTTTGAAATCTTTTAGCCATAAAAACTCTTTTTTTTTCCTTCAAGATTTATTTATTTATTTCTCCCTACCTCATTGTTTGCACTTGTTGTCTGCTCATCTTTTTTTTTTTTTTTTTTTTAGGAGGCACTGGGAGCCAAACCTGGGGCCTCCTTTTTGGGAGGGAGGTGCCTAATCACTTGAACCACCTCACTCCCTGTTTGTTGTGTCCCTCGATTGTATTTCATAATTATGTCTCTTGGCTGCATCGTCTAACTGTGTCATCTTGTTGTGCCATCTTGTTGCATCAGCTCACCGCACCAGCCTGTCCCAGCACTCGCTGTCTTGTTTTCTTTAGGAGGCACCAGGAACTGAACCCGCGACCTCCCATGTGGTAGGCAGGAGCCCAGCTGCTTGAGCCACATCTACTTCCCCATAAAAACTCTTAGTTACTGTTTCTCCCCTTTTGGTCAAGGTCTTTTTCCAAATGCATTGCAAGTTGGTGCTTGGTAGTAATCCTCGGTGCCAGAGAAGCTCATTCCTGGGAGTCATGTCCCATGTCAGGGAGAAGGTAGTGAGCTTATATGCAGAGTTTGGCTTAGAGAGAGGCGTACATTTGAGTAACAAGGAAATTTCCAGGAGGTAATAATTCTCAGGCATTAATTGTAATTAGGCCAAGTTTCATTTTTACAGGAATAAGGGTTCTAAGTACAAGCATTAATACTGAGGGCTTGGCCCCTTGATAGTGATGGCTGTACTTATGAACCTTTTCTTTTGAAATTGAAACTTAGCCTAGTATTATATGTTGCCTAAGAGTTACCTCCTGAAGGCCTCCTTGCTGCTCAAATGTAGCTTCTCTCTAAGCCAAACTCACCATGTAAACACACTACCTTCCCCTGGCATGGGACATGGCTCTCAGGGATGAGCCTCCCAGAAACCAAGGGATTAATACCAAGCACCAACTAGCAATGCATGTGGAAAAGACCTTGACCATAAGGGGGAAATGGTAAATACAAATGAGTTCTTATGGCTAAGAGATTTCAGAGTGAGTCGGAAGGTCATTCCAGAGGTTACGCTTTTGCACGTCTCAGCAGGATCTCATTGACTGCCACAGTAAATATTGCCTCAAATAGCAGGGCTTCTGAGGGCTCTAGAGACATCCAGATGCTATAGGCAGGGCAGACAGCACAGGAGTTTGGCACCCTGCCAGTGGGCCTTACCTTGGAATTTATGCCACCCAGTGTGACAGAGTTGGACTCATTTGTGGTTTCCCTACACGTGGCTCTTCTGCCCCTTCTATTTGAACCTACAGTTAGCACTGTACTTGATAAGTGTATGTCCAAGAGACTTAAATCTTTGGTCCATCCATGTGCCAATTGGGCCCTGAATCTCAGCAGAGTTGCAGCACCTACTCTCCAGTTTGGACTCACCCAGGACAACTAACAAGGTGATGATGATGGACAACGACCATCCCAAGGAACACTGAGAGTCTGCAACTGCTAATAAGAGGGCTCCATCCATCTGCCCCATGGGATCTAAGACCCCTCTCAATGAGAGTCAGAGTGGGCATCACCATCCCAAAATCCTTAGGATTGGGGAATGAACAGTGGACTAAAGTAGACTTATTATTATTCTACCAATGACTTATTGTTTTTCTAGCAATGGAAGAACTTTTTTTTTTTTTAAGATTTAGTTTTTATTTATTTATCCCACCCTTGCTGCTTGTGCTCGCTGTGTCTGTCCACTTGCTTTGCATTTTTTCTGCGTCTGCTTGTCGCCTTCTGTTGTGTCATCTTGCTGCGCCAGCTCACTGCGCCGCGCGGGCCGGCTTGCCTTCACCTGGGAGTCAAACCCGGGACCCCCCATATGGTAAACGGGAGCCCAAGCAATTGAGCCACAGCCGCTTCCCGATGGAAGAACTTTTATCATTGATGTGGAGGCAGCGGCCACCGGAGGTTCTGAGGGGAGGGAGAGGGAAAATAGGTGTAATATAGGGGCATTTTGAGGACATTGGAATTGTCTTGCATGACCTTGCAATGACGGATACAGGCCATTATATATTTTGTAATCACTTACAAAATTGCGTGGAACAGTATAAACTATAATCCACGATTAGTGGCAATGCTTCAATATGTTTTCATCAATTGTAACCAACGTAGCACACGAATAAAGGATGTTAATGTGGGAAAGTGTGGGAAGGGGAGGGAGTGGGGCATATGGGAATCCCCTATTTTTTTATTTTCTTGAAATTGTGAGTGTCAGTAGGTTATATATATATATATATATATATATATATATATATGATTTACTTTATCTCTCTCCCCCCCTTATTGTTTGCGCTTGCTGTCTGCTTTCTGTGTCTTTTCATTGTATGCTCTCTGTGTCTGCTCGTCTTATTTTTAGGAGGCACCAGAAACTGAACCCAGGACCTCCTCTGTGGGAGGGAGGCACCCAATTGTTTGTGTCACCTCTGCTCCCTGCTTGTTGTGTTTCTCATTGTGTTTCCTCATTGCGTTATCTCATTGCATCAGCTCACTGTGCCACCCCCCCACACCCCCGTCAGCCTGCTGTCTTGCTTGTCTTCTTCAGGAGGCATCGGGAACCGATCCCAGTACCTCCCGTGTGGTAGGCTGCACCCAACTGCTTGAGCCACATCTACTTCCCCTCTATATTTTTTTTTTTTGTTTATTTTTTTTTGTTTTGTTTTTCCCCCTCTATATTTTTTATGTAACATTTATGTAATCTAAAGTTTCTTTAAAATAAATAAAATTTTTTTTAAAAGATTGAGGGCTTAGCATATAGGACTGTTTTCTTTCTTTAGTTACTTCTTATGTATTCCAGAGATTTTTGCCATTTTATTTGAGAAAGTAGCAGTGCTTCCCAGGATGGAAGTTCAGTATTTTGTTAGCTGCTGTGTGGGCCTCTATCGAGAAAACATTCCTATGACACCATGAACACATTCATATCCCTTGGAAGTGTGCTTCGGGTGCATTTTCCCCTTATAAACCATCCCACTCTCGACACCCTGTACTAGTGATGGACCTTGGTTATAGATCCTAAAAGAACATTCTTATATTTGCGTTGTTAACTACCCCCCTCGGCCACCCCAGGATCCACTGAGTTACGCAGTTGCCTGCTTTATCCTCTAGCTTTCCTGCTAGCCTCCCCCCTACCATGCTCACTCCCACTTCAGCGCTGTCCTCGCACATCGTCGCGCCACCGCCACAGTCAATCTAATTATAGATTCTGCTCAGATTGAGCACGGGCTCACCCACCTCTACCCCCCTCCCAGCACCTGGTAGCCTAACTCCCAGACTCCACCCCCATGAGTCTGCTCACTACACTTCGTTCGTATCAGGGAGACTGTGCGGTATTTGTCCTTTTTGTGTCTGCCTTATTTCACTCAGTGTAAGGTCCTTGAGGTTCATCCATGTTGTTGCCTGGGTCGGAACTTCATTCCTGCTTACAGCTGAGTAATATTCCTTACCACATTTTGTTTATCATCTATTGATGGACACCTGGGTTGCTTTTTTTTTTTCTTTTTTTTTTTAAGACTTTATTAAATAAATTTTATTGATACATATTAATAAAGTATACAATCCATCCAAAGTGTACAATAATGGTATTTGGTATAATCACATAGTTGTACATTCATCACTTCAATCATTATTAGAGCATTTTCATTATTCTGATAATATTTATAATAATAATAAACATAAAACAGACAAAAAAAGGTCTACCCCTTAATGATCGCCTCTCAATCTCTCTCTGCTTTCCCTGCGGTACATAGTTGCTACTTTGTTTCTGTCTTTCAAATTTATTTGTATTTTGTATAGATGGAGTCCAACAATATGTAGTACCTTTTGTCTAGTTTCTTTCACTTAGTATATTCCCCCCCCCTTTTTTCTTACCTTTAATGGAAAATTAATATAGTACTATACACTACTGTCCATTATTTGCTTTCGTTGTATTTTTGTCTGGTATTAACATCTTATAACATTAACATACATTTGTTAATTTCAGAGTAAAACAATCTTATGTGTGCACTATTACCCATACTCATATTTCACATGAGGTTTCACTGTGCTGCACAGTCCCATGTTACATTGTTTAACTTTCCTTCTAGTAATGTCTGTGAGCTTAGACTTTCCCTTTCAACCCCTGTTATACCCATATGTTAGCTCTGCTACTTACAAACACTGTGACGTGCTTTCACCATTTCTATTCATTTCCAAAGATTTACAAACAACCTTTTTACCAATTCTGCACAGATTAACCCTCAGCTCTCCATTCCCTAAACTCATTCTATTTCCTGGTGACCAGTATTCTAGTTATTAACCCAAGAGTTTATACAATATATTTAGTTCCTAATAGCACAGTTATATAGTATTTGCCCTTTGTGTCTGGCTTGCTTCACTCAACATAGTGTCCTCCAGGTTTATCCATGTTGTCATATGCTTCACGACTCCATTCTTTCTTAGGGGTCCATAATATTACATTGTGTGAATAGACCTCAGTTTGTTTAACCATTCTTCAGTTGATGGACATCTGAGTTGTTTCCATCTTTTGGCAATTCTGAATAATGCCACTATGAACATCGGTGTGCAGATGTCTGTTCGTGTCCCTGCTCTCAGTTCTTCTGGGTATATACCCAGTAGTGGTATTGCAGGGTCATGTGGCAAGTCTATATTCAACTTCCTTAGGAACTGCCAAACAGTCCTCTACGGTGGATGTGTCATTCTTCATTACCACTAAGAGTGAATAAGCAAGCGTTCCAATCTCTCTACATCCTTTCCAACACTTGTAGTTTTCTGTCTTTTTAATAGTGGCCATTGTAATAGATTCTAATAGATATCTAACACAATCATATCTCATTGTAGCTTTGATTTGCATTTCCCAATCGCTAGTGATGTTGAGCATTGTTTCATGTGTTATTTTTGCCATTTGTAATTCTTCTTTGGACAAATGTCTATTCCAAGTCTTTGTCCCATTTTTTTTTTAACTTTATTTTGTACATTTAATAATTGAAAACATAAGCAATTAAAAACTAAAAAGTAAACACAGATGAATAAATATATACATTTCTCAATTAAATGTAATGGATACATGTAAATTTTTTTTGTTTTGTTTTGTTTTTTTGTTTTCTTTGTTTTTGTGAATCAAACAATATTTTACACAATATATTTGGTTCATAGTAATGCATTCATACAGTATTTGTCCTTTTGTGTCTGGCTTGCTTCACTCAACAGAATGTCCTCCAGGTTCATCCATGTTGCCATATGCTTTATGACTTCATTTCTTCTTACAGCTGCATAATATTCCATCGTGTGGATAGACCACAGTTTGTTTATCCATTCGTCTGTTGATGGACACCTGGGTTGTATCCAGCTTTTGGCAATGGTGAATAATGTGGCTATGAACATCGGTGTGCAGATGTCTGTTCATGTCACTGCTCTCAGTTCTTCTGGGTATATACCCAGGAGTGGTATTGCAGGGTCACGTGGCAAGTCTATATTCACCTTCTTTAGGAACTGCCAAACAGTCCTCCATAGTGGCTGTGCCATCCTGCATTCCCACCAACAGTGAAGAAGTGTTCCTATCTCTCCACATCCTCTCCAACACTTGTAGTTCTCTGTCTTTTTAATAGTGGCCATTCTGATAGGTGTGAAATGATATCTCATTGTAGTTTTGATTTGCATTTCCCTAATCATGAGTGATGTTGAGCATTTCTTCATGTGTTTTTTTTGCCATTTGTATTTCTTCTTCGGAGAAATGTCTATTCAAATCTTTGGCCCATTTTTTAATTGGGTCATTTGTCTTTTTATTGTTGAGTTGTAACATCTCTTTATATATCCTGGATATTAAAACCTTAATGGATATGTGATTTCCAAATATTTTTTCCCATTGAGTTGGCTGCCTTTTCACCCTTTTGACAAATTCCTGTGAGGTGTAAAAGTGTTTAATTTTGAGGAGGTCCCATTTATATCTACTTTTTCTTTAGTTGCACGTGCTTTGGGTGTGAGGTCCAAGAAACCACCACCTACTACAAGGTCTTGAAGATGTTTCCCTACATTTTCTTCCAGTAGTTTTATGGTCCTGGCTTTTATATTTAGATCTTTGATCCATTTTGAGTTGATTCTTGTATAGGGGGTGAGATAGGGGTCCTCTTTTATTCTTTTGGTTATAGATATCCAGTTCTTCCAACACCATTTGTTGAAGAGACTGTTTTTTCCCATTAGTGTGGGCTTGGTAGGTTTGTCAAAAACCAGTTGACTGTATAGGTGAGGGTTTATTTCTGGATTCTCAATTCTATTCCACTGATCGATATGTCTATCTTTATGCCAGTACCATGCTGTTTTGACCACTGTAGCTTTGTAATATATTTCAAGGTCAGGCAGTGAAATTCCTCCCACATTGCTCTTCTTTTTTAGGATGCTTTTGGCTATTTGGGTGCACTTACCCTTCCAGATGAATTTGATAATTGCCTTCTCTACTTCTGTAAAGTAAGCTGTTGGGATTTTGATTGGTATTGCATTGAATCTATAAATCAGTTTGGGCAAGATTGACATCTTCACGATATTTATTCTTCCAATTCATGAACACGGAATGTCTTTCCATTTGTTTAGGTCTTTTTAAATTTCTTTTAGCATTGTTTTGTAGTTTTCTGCATATAGGTCCTGTACTTCCTTGGTTAAATTAACTCCTAGGTATTTGAGTCTTTTTGTTGCTATTGAAAATGGAATTTTCCTTCTGATTTCCTCCTCAGGTTGTTCAGTACTAGTGTACAAAAACTTTACTGATTTTTGTGTGTTGCTCTTGTATCCTGCCACTTTGCTGAACTCATTTATTAGTTCAAGTAGCTTTGTTCTGAATATTTCAGGATTTTCTAAGTACAGGATCATGTCATTTGTAAACAGTGAGAGTTTTACTTCCCATTTTCCTATTTGGATGCCTTAAATTTTTTTTTTCTTGACTAATTGCCCTCGCTAGAACTCCTAGTACAATATTGAATAACAATGGTGACAGTGGGCATCCTTGTCTTGTTCCTGATCTTAGGGGGAAAGCTTTCAACCTTTCCCCATTGAGTATGATGTTGGCTATGGGTTTTTCATATATGCCTTTTATGATATTGAGGAACTTTCCTTTCATTCCTATCTTTTGAAGTGTTTTTATCAAAAAAGGATGTTGGATTTTTGTCGAATGCCTTTTCTACATCTATTGAGATGGCCATGTGGTTTTATCCTTCAGTTTGTTAATGTGGTATATTACATTAATTGATTTTCTTATGTTGAACCAGCCTTGCATTCCAGGAATAAATCCCACTTGGTCGTGTTGTATAAGTATTTTGATATGCTGTTGGATTCGATTTGCAAGTATTTTGCTGAAAATTTTTGCATCTATGTTCATTAGAGAGATTGGTCGGTAATTTTCTTTTCTAGGAGAATCTTTATCTGGCTTTGGTATTAGGGTGACGTTGGCTTCATAAAACGTGTTGGGTAATTTTCCGTCCTCTTCAATTTTTTGGAAGAGTTTAAACAATATTGGTGTTAATTCTTTTTGAAATGCTTGGTAGAATTCACCTGTGAAGCCATCTGGTCCTGGACTTTTCTTTGTTGGGAGATTTTTGATGACAGATTCAATCTCCTTAATTGTGATTGGTTTGTTAAGTTCTTGTATTTCTTGTTGTGTCAGTGTAGGTTGGTTATGAGTTTCTAGAAGTTTGTCCATTTCATCTAGGTTGTTTAGTTTGTTGGCATATAGTTTCTCATAATATCCTCTTATGATTCTCTTTATCTGTGGGTCATCTGTAACTTCCCCCCTTTGATTTCTGATTGTATTTATTTGCATCTTCTCTCTTTTTTTTCTTTGTTAGTCTAGCTAGGGGTTTGTCAACTTTATTATCTTCTCAAAGAACCAGCTTTTGGTTTTGTTGATTTTCTGAATTGTTTTTCTGTTCTCATTTTCGTTTATTTCTTCTCTAATCTTTATTATTTCTTTCCTTCTGCTTGCTTTGGGATTGGTTTGTTGTTCTTTTTCTAGTTTCTCTAGTTGTTCAGTTAAATCTTTGAGTTTAACTCTTTCTTGTTTTTTGATATAGGCTTTTAGGCCTCTAAATTTCCCTCTCAAGATTGCCTTCGCTGTATCCCATAAGTTTTGATACGTCGTGTTCATTTGTCTCAATACATTTACTGATTGCACTTGCAATTTCTTCTTTGACTCACTGATCATTTAGGAGTGTGTTGTTCAGTAACCACGCATTTGTGAATTTACTTTTTTCCTCTTATTGATTTCTAGTTTCGTTCAATTATGATCTGAAAAGGTGCTTTGTACAATTTCAATCTTTTTATATTTATTGAGAGCTGAATTGTAACCTAACATGTGGTCTATCCTGGAGAAAGATCCATGGGCACTTGAGAAGAATGTATAACCCGCTGAGTTTGGATGCAGTGTTCTGTATATGTCGTTAGGTCTAACTCGTTTATCATATTGTTCAAGTTCTCTGTTTCCTTGTTGATCTTCTGTCTAGTTGTTCTATCTAATGATGTGAGAGGGGTGTTGAAGTCTCCGACGATTATTGTAGAAATGTCTATTTCTCCCTTCAGTTTTGCCAGAGTTTGTCTCATATATTTTGGGGCACCCTGGTTAGGTGCGTAGATATTTATGACTGTTATATCTTCCTGGAGGATCGTCCCTTTTATTAATATATAATGGCCTCCTGTATCTTTTATAACTTTTTTGCATTTAAAGTCTGTTTTGTCTGATATTAGTATAGTTACCTCTGCTCTTTTCTGGTTACTATTTGCATGGAGTATCTTTTTCCAACCTTTCACTTTCAGCCGGTTTGTATCCCTGGGTCTGAGGTGAGTTTCTTGTAAGCAGCATATGGATGGTTCATGTTTTTTTATCCATTCTGTCAGCCTGTATCTTTTGATTGGGGAATTTAATCCATTCACATTCAATGATATTACTGAAAATGCACTATTTATTTCCTCCATTTTATTCTTTGGTTTTCATATGTCATCTTATTTTTGTCTCTCTTTTTACTCTTTTGGTTATCCTTTCTGCTATTCTTTCTTCTATATTCTCCTCCAAGCCTCTCTCTCATGTCTTTTTCTTTCAGGTCCTAAGGCTTCCTTTAATATTTCCTGCAAAGGTGGATTCTTTTTTGCAAACTCTCTTAGTTTCTGTTTGTTTGTGAATAGTTTATATTCACCTTCATATTTGAAGGACAGTTTTGCTGGATAAAGAATTCTCAGCTGGCAGTTTTTCTCTTTCAGTTTCCTAATTGTATCATACCACTGTCTCCTCGCCTCCATGGTTTCTGAAGAGAAATCTGCACTAAGTCTTACTGGACGTCCTTTGTACGTGATCGTTTGCTTCTCTCTTGCTGCTCTGAGAATTTTCTCTTTATCTTTGACATTTGACATTCTGAGTAGTATGTATCTTTGTGTAGGTCTATGTGGACTTATTCTGATTGGGATACGGTGTGCTTCTTGGACATGTAAGCTCATTTCTTTCGTGAGAGTTGGGAAATTTTCAGCTATTATTTCCTCAAATACTCTTTCTGTCCGTTTTCCCTTCTCTTCTCTTTTGGAACTCCCAAGACACGTATGTTGTTGCATTTTGTGTTGTCATTCAAGTCTCTGAGCCCCTGCTCAATTTTTCCCGTTCTTTTCTCTCTCTGTTCTTTTCTCTCTTCAATTTTAGCTGCTCTGTCTTTGGTATCACTTTCTTTCTTCTACCATTTCGAGTCTGCTGTTGTATGCCTCAAATGTGTTTTTGACTTCACCTATTGTGTCTTTCATTCCCATGAACTCCGTTACTTTTCTGTTCAGGATTTCAAATTCTTTGCGTTCGCTTATTGTCTTCTTGATGTCATTTATCTCTTTAACTACATTATCTTTCAACTCACTTATTTGATTTTGGAAATTTGTGCTCATCTCGCTGATTAGTTCTGTCAAATTCTGCATCTCTTCTGGGACTTTGCTGTATTCCTTTTCTTGGGCCATGTCTTCTATTTTCTTAGTATGGCTCGTAATTTTTTCTGGTGTTTAGGCATCTGGTTAGGATGTAGTTTACTCAGATGCTCAATCTCTTTCTCTTTTATAGGGATTTAGTAGCAGGAGGCTATGAGTTACCACAGCTCTTTGATTATTGGCTCGACCTGGATTGTTAGGATTGTCCTGCTGGTTGTTCAAAACTGGGCACTGGACCCAGTAATTGGTTGTAGAGTCGTTTCCTAGGGCCTTGGGCAGGGAGGCTATAGAGGCCAGGAAAAGCCTCTCATTAATTTTCTTATGTGCACGTCCTTGGTCTGCCAGGAGATGGCGCTTGTTGGCAGCTCTCAATTCAATGCCTGGGAGCGTATTTGCTGTGACACAG
>JAKSZT010012740.1:937553-973663 GCA_026826555.1 Tolypeutes matacus | reverse complement strand
CTGTGTCACAGCAAATACGCTCCCAGGCATTGAATTGAGAGCTGCCAAAGAGCGCCATCTCCTGGCAGACCAAGGAAGTGCACATAAGAAAATTAATAAGTAAGAGAGGCTTTTCCTGGCCTCTATAGCCTCCCTGCCCAAGGCCCTAGGAAACGACTCTACAACCAATTACTGGGTCCAGTGCCCAGTTTTGAACAACCAGCAGGACAATCCTAACAATCCAGGTCGAGCCAATAATCAAAGAGCTGTGGTAACTCACAGCCTCCTACCACTAAATCCCTATAAAAGAGAAAGAGATTGAGCATCTGAGTAAACTACATCCTAACCAGATGCCTAAACACCAGAAAAAATTATGAGCCATACTAAGAAAATAGAAGACATGGCCCAAGAAAAGGAATACAGCAAAGTCCCAGAAGAGATGCAGAATTTGAGAGAACTAATCAGCGAGATGAGCACAAATTTCCAAAATCAAATAAGTGAGTTGAAAGATAATATAGTTAAAGAGATAAATGACATCAAGAAGACAATAAGCGAACGCAAAGAATTTGAAATCCTGAACAGAAAAGTAACGGAGTTCATGGGAATGAAAGACACAATAGGTGAAGTCAAAAACACATTTGAGGCATACAACAGCAGACTCGAAATGGTAGAAAAAAGAAAGTGATACCAAAGACAGAGCAGCTAAAATTGAAGAGAGAAAAGAACAGAGAGAGAAAAGAACGGAAAAAATTGAGCAGGGGCTCAGAGACTTGAATGACAACACAAAACGCAACAACACACGTGTCTTGGGAGTTCCAGAAGAGAAGAGAAGGGAAAACGGACAGAAAGAGTATTTGAGGAAATAATAGCTGAAAATTTCCCAACTCTCACAAAAGAAATGAGCTTACTAGTCCAAGAAGCACACCGTATCCCAATCAGAATAAGTCCACATAGACCTACACAAAGATACATACTACTCAGAATGTCAAATGTCAAAGATAAAGAGAAAATTCTCAGAGCAGCAAGAGAGAAGCAAACGATCACGTACAAAGGACGTCCAGTAAGACTTAGTGCAGATTTCTCTTCAGAAACCATGGAGGCGAGAAGACAGTGGTATGATACAATTAGGAAACTGAAAGAGAAAAACTGCCAGCTGAGAATTCTTTATCCAGCAAAACTGTCCTTCAAATATGAAGGTGAATATAAACTATTCACAAACAAACAGAAACTAAGAGAGTTTGCAAAAAAGAATCCACCTTTGCAGGAAATATTAAAGGAAGCCTTAGGACCTGAAAGAAAAAGACATGAGAGAGAGGCTTGGAGGAGAATATAGAAGAAAGAATAGCAGAAAGGATAACCAAAAGAGTAAAAAGAGAGACAAAAATAAGATGACATATGAAAACCAAAGAATAAAATGGAGGAAATAAATAGTGCATTTTCAGTAATATCATTGAATGTGAATGGATTAAATTCCCCAATCAAAAGATACAGGCTGACAGAATGGATAAAAAAACATGAACCATCCATATGCTGCTTACAAGAAACTCACCTCAGACCCAGGGATACAAACTGGCTGAAAGTGAAAGGTTGGAAAAAGATACTCCATGCAAATAGTAACCAGAAAAGAGCAGAGGTAACTATACTAATATCAGACAAAACAGACTTTAAATGCAAAAAAGTTATAAAAGATACAGGAGGCCATTATATATTAATAAAAGGGACGATCCTCCAGGAAGATATAACAGTCATAAATATCTACGCACCTAACCAGGGTGCCCCAAAATATATGAGACAAACTCTGGCAAAACTGAAGGGAGAAATAGACATTTCTACAATAATCGTCGGAGACTTCAACACCCCTCTCACATCATTAGATAGAACAACTAGACAGAAGATCAACAAGGAAACAGAGAACTTGAACAATATGATAAACGAGTTAGACCTAACAGACATATACAGAACACTGCATCCAAACTCAGCGGGTTATACATTCTTCTCAAGTGCCCATGGATCTTTCTCCAGGATAGACCACATGTTAGGTCACAATGCAGCTCTCAATAAATATAAAAAGATTGAAATTGTACAAAGCACCTTTTCAGATCATAATTGAACGAAACTAGAAATCAATAATAGGAAAAAAGTAAATTCACAAATGTGTGGTTACTGAACAACACACTCCTAAATGATCAGTGAGTCAAAGAAGAAATTGCAAGTGCAATCAGTAAATGTATTGAGACAAATGAACACGACGTATCAAAACTTATGGGATACAGCGAAGGCAATATTGAGAGGGAAATTTAGAGGCCTAAAAGCCTATATCAAAAAACAAGAAAGAGTTAAACTCAAAGATTTAACTGAACAACTAGAGAAACTAGAAAAAGAACAACAAACCAATCCCAAAGCAAGCAGAAGGAAAGAAATAATAAAGATTAGAGAAGAAATAAACGAAAATGAGAACAGAAAAACAATTCAGAAAATCAACAAAACCAAAAGCTGGTTCTTTGAGAAGATAATAAAGTTGACAAACCCCTAGCTAGACTAACAAAGAAAAAAAAGAGAGAAGATGCAAATAAATACAATCAGAAATCAAAGGGGGGAAGTTACAGATGACCCACAGATAAAGAGAATCATAAGAGGATATTATGAGAAACTATATGCCAACAAACTAAACAACCTAGATGAAATGAACAAACTTCTAGAAACTCATAACCAACCTACACTGACACAACAAGAAATACAAGAACTTAACAAACCAATCACAATTAAGGAGATTGAATCTGTCATCAAAAATCTCCCAAAAAAGAAAAGTCCAGGACCAGATGGCTTCACAGGTGAATTCTACCAAGCATTTCAAAAAGAATTAACACCAATATTGTTTAAACTCTTCCAAAAAATTGAAGAGGACGGAAAATTACCCAACACGTTTTATGAAGCCAACGTCACCCTAATACCAAAGCCAGATAAAGATTCTCCTAGAAAAGAAAATTACCGACCAATCTCTCTAATGAACATAGATGCAAAAATTTTCAGCAAAATACTTGCAAATCGAATCCAACAGCATATCAAAATACTTATACAACACGACCAAGTGGGATTTATTCCTGGAATGCAAGGCTGGTTCAACATAAGAAAATCAATTAATGTAATATACCACATTAACAAACTGAAGGAAAAAACCACATGGCCATCTCAATAGATGTAGAAAAGGCATTCGACAAAAATCCAACATCCTTTTTTGATAAAAACACTTCAAAAGATAGGAATGAAAGGAAAGTTCCTCAATATCATAAAAGGCATATATGAAAAACCCATAGCCAACATCATACTCAATGGGGAAAGGTTGAAAGCTTTCCCCCTAAGATCAGGAACAAGACAAGGATGCCCACTGTCACCATTGTTATTCAACATTGTACTAGAAGTTCTAGCGAGGGCAATTAGTCAAGAAAAAAAAAATTTAAGGCATCCAAATAGGAAAATGGGAAGTAAAACTCTCACTGTTTACAAATGACATGATCCTGTACTTAGAAAATCCTGAAATATTCACAACAAAGCTACTTGAACTAATAAATGAGTTCAGCAAAGTGGCAGGATACAAGAGCAACACACAAAAATCAGTAATGTTTTTGTACACTAGTACTGAACAACCTGAGGAGGAAATCAGAAGGAAAATTCCATTTTCAATAGCAACAAAAATACTCAAATACCTAGGAGTTAATTTAACCAAGGAAGTACAGGACCTATATGCAGAAAACTACAAAACAATGCTAAAAGAAATTTAAAAAGACCTAAACAAATGGAAAGACATTCCGTGTTCATGAATTGGAAGAATAAATATCGTGAAGATGTCAATCTTGCCCAAACTGATTTATAGATTCAATGCAATACCAATCAAAATCCCAACAGCTTACTTTACAGAAGTAGAGAAGGCAATTATCAAATTCATCTGGAAGGGTAAGTGCACCCAAATAGCCAAAAGCATTCTAAAAAAGAAGAGCAATGTGGGAGGAATTTCACTGCCTGACCTTGAAACATATTACAAAGCTACAGTGGTCAAAACAGCATGGTACTGGCATAAAGATAGACATATCGATCAGTGGAATAGAATTGAGAATCCAGAAATAAACCCTCACCTATACAGTCAACTGGTTTTTGACAAACCTACCAAGCCCACGCTGATGGGAAAAAACAGTCTCTTCAACAAATGGTGTTGGAAGAACTGGATATCTATAACCAAAAGAATAAAAGAGGACCCCTATCTCACCCCCTATACAAGAATCAACTCAAAATGGATCAAAGATCTAAATATAAAAGCCAGGACCATAAAACTACTGGAAGAAAATGTAGGGAAACATCTTCAAGACCTTGTAGTAGGTGGTGGTTTCTTGGACCTCACACCCAAAGCATGTGCAACAAAAGAAAAAGTAGATAAATGGGACCTCCTCAAAATTAAACACTTTTGCACCTCACAGGAATTTGTCAAAAGGGTGAAAAGGCAGCCAACTCAATGGGAAAAAATATTTGGAAATCACATATCCATTAAGGTTTTAATATCCAGGATATATAAAGAGATGTTACAACTCAACAATAAAAAGACAAATGACCCAATTAAAAAATGGGCCAAAGATTTGAATAGACATTTCTCCGAAGAAGAAATACAAATGGCAAAAAAAACACATGAAGAAATGCTCAACATCACTCATGATTAGGGAAATGCAAATCAAAACTACAATGAGATATCATTTCACACCTATCAGAATGGCCACTATTAAAAAGACAGAGAACTACAAGTGTTGGAGAGGATGTGGAGAGAGAGGAACACTTCTTCACTGTTGGTGGGAATGCAGGATGGCACAGCCACTATGGAGGACTGTTTGGCAGTTCCTAAAGAAGGTGAATATAGACTTGCCACGTGACCCTGCAATACCACTCCTGGGTATATACCCAGAAGAACTGAGAGCAGTGACACGAACAGACATCTGCACACCGATGTTCATAGCCACATTATTCACCATTGCCAAAAGCTGGAAACAACCCAGGTGTCCATCAACAGACGAATGGATAAACAAACTGTGGTCTATCCACACGATGGAATATTATGCAGCTGTAAGAAGAAATGAAGTCATAAAGCATATGGCAACATGGATGAACCTGGAGGACATTCTGTTGAGTGAAGCAAGCCAGACACAAAAGGACAAATACTGTATGAATGCATTACTATGAACCAAATATATTGTGTAAAATATTGTTTGATTCACAAAAACAAAGAAAACAAAAAAACAAAACAAAACAAAAAAAATTTACATGTATCCATTACATTTAATTGAGAAATGTATATATTTATTCATCTGTGTTTACTTTTTAGTTTTTAATTGCTTATGTTTTCAATTATTAAATGTACAAAATAAAGTTAAAAAAAAAATGGGACAAAGACTTGGAATAGACATTTGTCCAAAGAAGAATTACAAATGGCAAAAATAACACATGAAACAAAGCTCAACATCACTAGCGATTGGGAAATGCAAATCAAAGCTACAATGAGATATGATTGTGTTAGATATCTATTAGAATCTATTACAATGGCCACTATTAAAAAGACAGAAAACTACAAGTGTTGGAAAGGATGTAGAGAGATTGGAACGCTTGCTTATTCACTCTTAGTGGTAATGAAGAATGACACATCCACCGTAGAGGACTGTTTGGCAGTTCCTAAGGAAGTTGAATATAGACTTGCCACATGACCCTGCAATACCACTACTGGGTCTATGCCCAGAAGAACTGAGAGCAGTGACACGAACAGACATCTGCACACCGATGTTCATAGTGGCATTATTCAGAATTGCCAAAAGATGGAAACAACTCAGATGTCCATCAACTGAAGAATGGTTAAACAAACTGAGGTCTATTCACACAATGTAATATTATGGACCCCTAAGAAAGAATGGAGTCGTGAAGCATATGACAACATGGATAAACCTGGAGGACACTATGTTGAGTGAAGCAAGCCAGACACAAAGGGCAAATACTATATAACTGTGCTATTAGGAACTAAATATATTGTATAAACTCTTGGGTTAATAACTAGAATACTGGTCACCAGGAAATAGAATGAGTTTAGGGAATGGAGAGCTGAGGGTTAATCTGTGCAGAATTGGTAAAAAGGTTGTTTGTAAATCTTTGGAAATGAATAGAAATGGTGAAAGCACGTCACAGTGTTTGTAAGTAGCAGAGCTAACATATGGGTATAACAGGGGTTGAAAGGGAAAGTCTAAGCTCACAGACATTACTAGAAGTAAAGCTAAACAATGTAACATGGGACTGTGCAGCACAGTGAAACCTCATGTGAAATATGAGTATGGGTAATAGTGCACACATAAGATTGTTTTACTCTGAAATTAACAAATGTATGTTAATGTTATAAGATGTTAATACCAGATAAAAATACAACGAAAGCAAATAATGGACAGTAGTGTATAGTACTATATTAATTTTCCATAAAGGTAAGAAAAAAGGGGGGGGAATATACTAAGTGAAAGAAACTAGACAAAAGGTACTACATATTGTTGGACTCCATCTATACAAAATACAAATAAATTTGAAAGACAGAAACAAAGTAGCAACTATGTACCGCAGGGAAAGCAGAGAGAGATTGAGAGGCGATCATTAAGGGGTAGATCTATTTTTGTCTGTTTTATGTTTATTATTATTATAAATATTATCAGAATAATGAAAATGCTCTAATAATGATTGAAGTGATGAATGTACAACTATGTGATTATACCAAATACCATTATTGTACACTTTGGATGGATTGTATACTTTATTAATATGTATCAATAAAATTTATTTAATAAAGTCTTAAAAAAAAAAAGAAAAAAAAAAGCAACCCAGGTGTCCATCAATAGATGATAAACAAAATGTGGTAAGGAATATTACTCAGCTGTAAGCAGGAATGAAGTTCCGACCCAGGCAACAACATGGATGAACCTCAAGGACCTTACACTGAGTGAAATAAGGCAGACACAAAAAGGACAAATACCGCACAGTCTCCCTGATATGAACGAAGTGTAGTGAGCAGACTCATGGGGGTGGAGTCTGGGAGTTAGGCTAGCAGGTGCTGGGAGGGGGGTAGAGGTGGGTGAGCCCGTGCTCAATCTGAGCAGAATCTATAATTAGATTGACTGTGGCGGTGGCGCGACGATGTGCGAGGACAGCGCTGAAGTGGGAGTGAGCATGGTAGGGGGGAGGCTAGCAGGAAAGCTAGAGGATAAAGCAGGCAACTGCGTAACTCAGTGGATCCTGGGGTGGCCGAGGGGGGTAGTTAACAACGCAAATATAAGAATGTTCTTTTAGGATCTATAACCAAGGTCCATCACTAGTACAGGGTGTCGAGAGTGGGATGGTTTATAAGGGGAAAATGCACCCGAAGCACACTTCCAAGGGATATGAATCTGTTCATGGTGTCATAGGAATGTTTTCTCGATAGAGGCCCACACAGCAGCTAACAAAATACTGAACTTCCATCCTGGGAAGCACTGCTACTTTCTCAAATAAAATGGCAAAAATCTCTGGAATACATAAGAAGTAACTAAAGAAAGAAAACAGTCCTATATGCTAAGCCCTCAATCTTTTAAAAAAAATTTTATTTATTTTAAAGAAACTTTAGATTACATAAATGTTACATAAAAAATATAGAGGGGGAAAAACAAAACAAAAAAAAATAAACAAAAAAAAAAAATATAGAGGGGAAGTAGATGTGGCTCAAGCAGTTGGGTGCAGCCTACCACACGGGAGGTACTGGGATCGGTTCCCGATGCCTCCTGAAGAAGACAAGCAAGACAGCAGGCTGACGGGGGTGTGGGGGGGGTGGCACAGTGAGCTGATGCAATGAGATAACGCAATGAGGAAACACAATGAGAAACACAACAAGCAGGGAGCAGAGGTGACACAAACAATTAGGTGCCTCCCTCCCACAGAGGAGGTCCTGGGTTCAGTTTCTGGTGCCTCCTAAAAATAAGACGAGCAGACACAGAGAGCATACAATGAAAAGACACAGAAAGCAGACAGCAAGCGCAAACAATAAGGGGGGGAGAGAGATAAAGTAAATCATATATATATATATATATATATATATATATATATAACCTACTGACACTCACAATTTCAAGAAAATAAAAAAATAGGGGATTCCCATATGCCCCACTCCCTCCCCTTCCCACACTTTCCCACATTAACATCCTTTATTCGTGTGCTACGTTGGTTACAATTGATGAAAACATATTGAAGCATTGCCACTAATCGTGGATTATAGTTTATACTGTTCCACGCAATTTTGTAAGTGATTACAAAATATATAATGGCCTGTATCCGTCATTGCAAGGTCATGCAAGACAATTCCAATGTCCTCAAAATGCCCCTATATTACACCTATTTTCCCTCTCCCTCCCCTCAGAACCTCCGGTGGCCGCTGCCTCCACATCAATGATAAAAGTTCTTCCATCGGGAAGCGGCTGTGGCTCAATTGCTTGGGCTCCCGTTTACCATATGGGGGGTCCCGGGTTTGACTCCCAGGTGAAGGCAAGCCGGCCCGCGCGGCGCAGTGAGCTGGCGCAGCAAGATGACACAACAGAAGGCGACAAGCAGACGCAGAAAAAATGCAAAGCAAGTGGACAGACACAGCGAGCACAAGCAGCAAGGGTGGGATAAATAAATAAAAACTAAATCTTAAAAAAAAAAAAAGTTCTTCCATTGCTAGAAAAACAATAAGTCATTGGTAGAATAATAATAAGTCTACTTTAGTCCACTGTTCATTCCCCAATCCTAAGGATTTTGGGATGGTGATGCCCACTCTGACTCTCATTGAGAGGGGTCTTAGATCCCATGGGGCAGATGGATGGAGCCCTCTTATTAGCAGTTGCAGACTCTCAGTGTTCCTTGGGATGGTCGTTGTCTATCATCATCACCTTGTTAGTTGTCCTGGGTGAGTCCAAACTGGAGAGTAGGTGCTGCAACTCTGCTGAGATTCAGGGCCCAATTGGCACATGGACGGACCAAAGATTTAAGTCTCTTGGACATACACTTATCAAGTACAGTGCTAACTGTAGGTTCAAATAGAAGGGGCAAAAGAGCCACGTGTAGGGAAACCACAAATGAGTCCAACTCTGTCACACTGGGTGGCATAAATTCCAAGGTAAGGCCCACTGGCAGGGTGCCAAACTCCTGTGCTGTCTGCCCTGCCTATAGCGTCTGGATGTCTCTAGAGCCCTCAGAAGCCCTGCTATTTGAGGCAATATTTACTGTGGCAGTCAATGAGATCCTGCTGAGACGTGCAAAAGCGTAACCTCTGGAATGACCTTCCGACTCACTCTGAAATCTCTTAGCCATAAGAACTCATTTGTATTTACCATTTCCCCCTTATGGTCAAGGTCTTTTCCACATGCATTGCTAGTTGGTGCTTGGTATTAATCCCTTGGTTTCTGGGAGGCTCATCCCTGAGAGCCATGTCCCATGCCAGGGGAAGGTAGTGTGTTTACATGGTGAGTTTGGCTTAGAGAGAAGCTACATTTGAGCAGCAAGGAGGCCTTCAGGAGGTAACTCTTAAGCAACATATAATACTAGGCTAAGTTTCAATTTCAAAAGAAAAGGTTCATAAGTACAGTCATCACTATCAAGGGGCCAAGCCCTCAGTATTAATGCTTATACTTAGAACCCTTATTCCTGTAAAAATGAAACTTGGCCTAATTACAATTAATGCCTGAGAATTATTACCTCCTGGAAATTTCCTTGTTACTCAAATGTACGCCTCTCTCTAAGCCAAACTGTGCATATAAGCTCACTACCTTCTCCCTGACATGGGACATGACTCCCAGGAATGAGCTTCTCTGGCACCGAGGATTACTACCAAGCACCAACTTGCAATGCATTTGGAAAAAGACCTTGACCAAAAGGGGAGAAACAGTAACTAAGAGTTTTTATGGGGAAGTAGATGTGGCTCAAGCAGCTGGGCTCCTGCCTACCACATGGGAGGTCGCGGGTTCAGTTCCTGGTGCCTCCTAAAGAAGACAAGACAGCGAGTGCTGGGACAGGCTGGTGCGGTGAGCTGATGCAACAAGATGGCACAACAAGATGACACAGTTAGACGATGCAGCCAAGAGACATAATTATGAAATACAATCGAGAGACACAACAAACAGGGAGTGAGGTGGTTCAAGTGATTAGGCACCTCCCTCCCAAAAAGGAGGCCCCAGGTTTGGCTCCCAGTGCCTCCTAAAAAAAAAAAAAAAAAAAAGATGAGCAGACAACAAGTGCAAACAATGAGGTAGGGAGAAATAAATAAATAAATCTTGAAGGAAAAAAAAAGAGTTTTTATGGCTAAAAGATTTCAAAGTGAGTCAGTAGGTCATTCTGAGGTACGCTCATGCAGGTCTCAGGCAGCTTTCACCAACTGCCACAGTAAGCAAAGCCTCAAACAACAGTGGCCTCAAGGGCTCTGAGGATGTTCAGACACCAGAGGCAAGGCACAGCCTCAAGAAATCAATACCCCTTCAGTACGCCCTATTTGGGAATATATGAAAACCCACTTCCCCAATAGAACAGAGCTAAATTTATTTAAAAGCTCCCTCTAACCATTATTTTTCTACTTCTTTTATTCAAATCTATATTTTCAATGTACCTGTTAAATATATCTCTCAAGAGACTTAAATCTTCAGATTGTTCACATGCTAGTTGAGCCCTGAATTCCAGCAGAGTTGTGGCCAACTCCTACTCTCCAGTTCTCTGGCCTTGCCCTGGACAACTAACAAAACGATGATGGTGGACAAGTCCCTTCCCAAAAAACAAGGAGTATCTACAACTGCAAGCAAAACAATTCCTTCCATCTGCCCCATAATATATAAGTTCCCTTTCAGCCTAAAGTAGCCAAAGTGGACATCCACCAAATCCCTCAAGACTGAGGAATGAGCAATTCTAAGGGGGGAGGGTAACCACAGACCACAACAGATTTGCTGTTATACTAGTCATTATCTTCCATTAATGTAAGAACTTGTAACGTTGATATAAAGATAGTGGTTGCCAGGGATTCGGGGGGGGGGGCAGGGATGAATGGGTGGAACACAGGGTATATCTGGGGCAGTGAGATACTCCTGTATGGTGGTGCAATGACAGAGGTATGGCATGAAGCATTTGTCAAGGCCCATGGAACCGTACAGCACAAAGTGCAAACCATAATGTAAACTCTAGACTTACAGCAATGCAATGATTCAATATTGATCTATCACCTGTAACAAAGGTACCACAGTAATCTAAGATGTCAATAATAGAGGAAACTATGTGTGTGGATGTGGGGTGGGGTTATATGGGAATTCCCTACACTTTCAGTGAATTTTTATGTAAATGTCAATCTAAAACCTCTCTAAAAATAAAGTTCAAAAAAAATGCTGAATCCAAACAAGGGAAAAAAAGACGGAAAAGAAATAGAACAGAGGGAACAAACAGAGCACAAAGTAATTCCAGCCCAAATACAGCAGTAGTTACGTTAAATGTAAACAGACTAAGAGTTCCAAATAAAAACGCATTTCAAACTAGATGAAAAAAGTCAGCTGTGGAAGCGGATGTGGCTTGAGCAGTTCAGTACCCACCTCCCACTTGGGAGGTCCCGGGTTCAGTTCCCAGTGCTTCCTGAATAGTGAAGAAAAAAACAACAAGCAGAACAAACAGAAAAAACAACTCAGGGGAGCTGATGTGGCTCAGTGGTTGAGCACCAGCTTCCCACATACACAGTGCAATTAAACTAGAAATCAGTAATTTAAAAATAATTAGAAAATCCCTACATCTGGAAATTAAGTGATGCACTTCTAAGTAACCCATGAGTCAAAGAAAAAAATCACAATGAAGATGGGAAAATATTTTGAGGTGAAAAAGAAAAATTAATCTATGGAACACAGGTAGCTTTAGGCTCCAAGAGAAACACACAGCCTTTAGAGGAGCACTTTCGTAAAGAGGACTGGAAACCAGTCATGGAACCGTCTGGGCCGAGAACTCTGACGTTTTGATGGACCAGCCTGAACAGAAGCTGCCCTCCCACCTTCTGGCCTCGTGCTCTCCGACCACCTCTCTCCCTACTTGCTCCCCCTTCTGGCACTATCTTGGGGTCCAAGGTCAAGAACATACACACACCCTGTAAATCCTAATACCCAGAGGGATGCCAGCAGAGAGAGAGAGCGTGGCTTTGCAAGGCCCCTCCCCGCCGCCCCCAGCCTTGGCTGTCCCTCCTCTCTAGGCGCTACCCCAGCCCTGAACGAGCAAGCAGCCTGCACAAAGGGGACAGCACAGCTGTGTGGGTTGCACAGTGGCAGGAGTGGGCACAGCAGCGCAAGGCAGGGGCAGACACCAAACCCTCACCTCTACCAGCTGCTATTCGTTTTATTTAATATATATTTTTTATTAGAGAACTTGTGAGATCATCATGCATAACAAGCAAAATTCCCGTACGTCACCCCTCCACGAACACCTTGCACTGTTGTGGAACATTTGTTACAGATGAAAGAACATCATCAGATGATTACTACTAACTATGGTCCATAGTGTACACTTGGTATGTTTTTTCCATACATCCCCCCATCAGTAACACCATGTATGGCAGCTTGATATTATTCATGAATTCCAAAAAAGAGATATTTGATTATGTTTGTAAACTGTTCTGTTCCTCTGGGCGCGATACCCTTTGATTGCATTAGATCCAGCTGAGATGCTTTTGATTAAATTATGTTACTATTAGGGCTTTGATTCAACCACGTCATTAGGGTGACTCAGTTTGAGCCTTTTGTGGGCTATATAAACAGACACTCAATCAAGGAGACACAGAAGTAGATACACAGAGAAGATACACAGAGGAAGAGAGACAGCCCCACAGACACAGCAGAGGCCCCGGGAAGAGAGATGAAGCATTCGCCTGATAGTTTACAGCTGACCTTGTGGGGAAACCAGAGCAGCTGAGCCCATAAAGAAACGAGCCCTGCGCAAGCCTAGGGCTGGGATCGGAGGAGGCTGGACCACAAAGCCTTAAGATGAGGAGGAAGCCTGAACCGTCGCAGACATCGCCCGCCATCTTGTTTTAACACATGGCAACAGACTTTGGGTGAGGAAGTATCTCTTATGGTATCTTGAGTTGGACCTTGAGTTGGGCCTTGTAACTGTAAGCTTTTATCCCAAATAAATACCCTTTATAAAAGCCAACAGATTTCTGGTACTTTGCATCAGCAACCCTTTGGCTGACTAATACACCATCTATCATTACTGTACATTTGTTACAGTTCACGATAGAACGCTCTCATATTGTACTGTTAACCACAGCCCATCTTCCACCACATGGTTCACTGTGTTATACTGTCCCATGCCTTGTAGAATCCATCCAAAGTGTATACTCGGTGGCTCTCACTTTCATCACAGAGTTGTGCAGTCATCGCCCCAGTAAACCTTGGAATGTTTTCCTTAGTCCAAAAGAAAAAATCCCATACCCCCTATGACTGACCCTTAGCGCTGATATAATACCTTCTTCGACATTAATGCAAAAATATAACAATACTATTAACTACAGTCTATAAGTTACATAAAATATATTTTCCACACACATCACTATATTCTTTCCACCTTGTAATAGTGACGTACGTTTGTTCTAGTTCATAGAACATTCTGGTATTTGTACTATTAACACAATCCTCTTCCACCTCTGGGTTCACTGTGTTATTCAGTTCCTAGATTATTCTCTAGCTTTCTTTCAGTTGACATTCACATCCCTAGACTACCCCTTTCAGCCACAATCCCATTTACAAACCAGCAGTGTTAGTTATACTCCCTGCAATGTGTTACCAGCAACTCTATCCATTCCCCCAGTTTTACAGTCAAGCTAATTGAAAATTCTACATACATTAAGCATCAGCTCCCCTTCTCAGCCCTCATCCTATCTCCTAGTAAGCTACAGTCTAGGTTTTAACTCCATGTGTTTATTCTTCATATTTAGTTCCTATCAGTGAGACCGTGTAATATTTGTCCTTTTGTGCCTGGCTTATTTCACTTAACATGATGTCCTCAAGGTTCATCCATGTTATCACATGTGTCCCAATTTCATTTCTTCTTACAGCAGCATAGTATTCCATCGTATGTATATACCACACTTTGTTTATCCATCCATTGGTTGATGGACACCTGGGTTGTTTCCATCTTTTGGCAGTTGTAAATAATGCCACTATAAACATTGGTGTGCAGATGTCTTTTTGGGTCACTGTGTTCAGTTCTTGTGGATATATTCCCAGTAGATGGACTGCCCTATCGTACAGTAGTTCTATATTTAGCTTCCCGAGGACGCACCAAGCTGTCTTCCACAGAGGCTGCACCATTCTACATTCCCACCCACAGTGAAGGAGTGTTCCTGATTCTCTCCACATGCTCTCCAGCACTTGTAGTTTTCTGTTTTGCTTTTTTAAATAATAGCCATTCTGGGAAGCGGCTGTGGCTCAATCAGTAGGGCTCCCGTTTGCCATATGGGAGGCCCTGGGTTCGGTTCCCGGGGCCTCCTGGTGAAGGCAAGCCCGCCCGCACGGCGTGGTTAGCTGACCCAGCGAGCACAAGCAGCAAGGGGGAGATAAATGAATAAATAAATAAAATCTTAAAAATAATAATAATAATAATAATAATAGCCATTCTATGAAGTATGAAATAGCTCATTACAGTTTTGATTTGCATTTCTCTAATAGCTAGTGATGCTAGATTTTTTACATGCTTTGTCACTATTTGTATTTCCTCTTTGGAAATATGTCTATTTAAGTCTTTTACCCATTTTTTAACTGGATTGCTTGCCCTTTTATTGTTGAGCTGTACGATCTCTTTAGATAGCATAGAAGTCAAACCCTTTCTGGATGTGTGGTTTCCACATACTTTCTCCCACTGAGTGGGCTGCCTTTCACCTTCTTGATGAGGTCCCTGAAGCACAAACGCACCAGCTGCTGTTTTTTAAGAACACGGCTGAAAGGAACACTCTAAAGGAGAAACACAGTCCCCGGCCTTGTTGTCAAGAGATGCCCCTCTCTGGGGGCCCCAGGTGCTGCCCGCCTTGTTTTCACCGATTCCACAGGTCCAGCAGGCTGTGCAGGGGACAGGGAAGGGACGGACTGGGACACACCCAGGCCCAGAGCCACACTGCTGGTCACCACGGGCCGGGTGCCCTGCATGCCAAGGAGAGGGGGCTTCCTGTGACCCTCAGGGAGTGACGGCAGCCCCACCTCTGGCCTTTCCACCAATGCACACACACGCACACACAGGCACATGCAGCCTCACCCTCTTCCTTCCACAGGCCGACCAACCTCAGAGGCTTTTCTGCAAAGCCCCCGAGACGGGCTGCGCCCCAGGAGTAGGGGACTGGAGAGCAGGACTGCGCACGACAGTCCTCCCAACCCAGCCACCACCGCCTCCACCGGTGTCTGCGAGGCCCTCAGGCAGCTGTCCATGCTGAGTTCTGGCATTCTGCCTTGGAGCCAGCAGTGGGCTGCTGAGAGGACCCCAGGGCAAAACGCCATCCATTCCGTGCCCTGTGTCCCAGGGTGTCCACAGGGCCTGCCATAGCCTGAGCGGCCACTAGAAAGGGAGGCGAAGGCCTGCCACCCAGGGGATGCTGTGGGAAGAGCTGGCTATAGGAAAGCATTTCTTTGGAAAGCTCCGGCATAGACATACCCTCCTCCTGGGACGCCCCTTCCCTCAGCACTGATGCTGGAAGGAGAAGGCAGCGCTCAGGGCCTCTGAGGTACAGCAGTGGTCAGTGCTCCCGGGGGCATCTCCAAGCCACAGATGGCTGGCCATCAGCCGGGCTGCCTGGCGCCAAGCACACGGCTCCCACTCCTTCCCCGTCACAGACGACCTTCCAGCCAGGAGGTGCCGAGGGGTCAGCCAGGCCCTCACTGGCCCAATCCCCGTCTAACAACCACAAATGCCACAGGGCTGGGAGATACCAGGAAGAGACCACCACGAAGCAGACAGCACAGAAGTGCCCTGGGGACCCAAAGAAGCACTCCCAGACACCAGCCAGGGGTGGCAGGGAGAGTGCAGGGGCACCAGGCAGCTCCGACTGGAGCTGGGCGGGTCAGAAGGGGACCACAGGAGGTGCGAGCTCAGGAGGCTGCACTCACTCGGGCAGGTGAGCAGCGAGGAGGAGGGGCAGGCACAGCAGGCTGGTGTGGGCTGGGCAGTGTACGGAGGCCCCCACAGAGGCCTTGGGGACCCAGGGCTCACTCCCTCCAGCCCGGGCGCTGCCCTGTGCTCTCTACCTGCCACGGGCACCAGGGGCCAGGTGGGCGCGCCCCCGACCCGGGCCAGGTCCCGCAAGCCTCCGCAGGCCACCAACCACGAGGGGGTACGCGGACCACAAGGGGAGACACAGCCCAGCGCCTGGCTCACATTCCACTGCAGCTGCTTGTTCTCCCGAGCCTCAGATCCTGGGTGAGCTTGCTCGCTCCCAGTGCGGCGCCCGGGCAGCAGCTGCTCAACAAAACCCACCTGCACTCCCTCCCCTCCCCACAAGCCCCGAGGCCGGGAAGAGCTGGGACAGCTCAAAGAGGGCCCGTGCAGGGAAGCCGGGGGCACTGCAGAGCCCGGGCGGGGCGTAAGCCAGCCTGTCCTCGGTCACCGCCTGGGGGACAGAGCCAGAGCGGGAAGGGCTGGAGACCCAGGAGATGGTCAGAGCTGGCAAAGGCGCTGGCAACCTCAGGAGTGGAACTGGGATAGGCACGGGGTCTGGGCACGCCAGGCCCACCGCACCCACCCCGCCCCGCCTGCCAGGTACAGCCGCTTCTTCCCACTCACCTGCAGGGAGCACCACCCTCTGACCTTGCTCCTTCACCTGGCCTGGCAGCACCTCCCCACCCCACACCCAAGAACCACCTGTGGGGTGGCATTCAGGAGCCTCCCACTGGACGCCACTGCTGAGCTCCACAGCTCCCATGGGAAACAAACGTGCTGCTCGTGAGCTCCAGGGCCGCCAGAGGAAGGGGTGGCTGAGCAGGGCCCACCCCCAACCATGGCCTTGGAGAGAGAGGGTGGAGAGCATCCCCTGCACCCCAGCCCCTCAACAAGGAGGGGCTCTCTAGCCAGCCCAGGGTGGTGGGTAAAGAAAGCGAGGACGTGGGGGTGGGGGGACAGCAATGGGGCACCATCTCTGAGCAGACCAGCCTGCCCCAGCCAGGGGACCCAGGCCACACGAGGTCGTCGCCCCCAATGCCGGCCCACCACAGCCGTGTCCGTGTGCTCGCCTTGCAGAGCCGCCCAGCAGCACCGGGAGACGCTGGCGCCAGGGAAGCCCCGAGCCTCCTGGCAGGACCAGGCAGGCCTGGGGCCCAGCTCAGAGCCACAGAGCTTCTGGCATCTCGGAGAAAGGTCCCGCACAGGGCACCAAGCACGGGCTGCTGGGACGGCCAGCTCGGCCACCCACGGGCCCTGCTCGGCGGGGGCGGGCGAGGACCAGGCGCAGCAAGCCTTCCTGCGCAGCCCCCGGGGAACCTTGGGCCTTGCGCTCCGCGCCCCGAGGGACAACAGGGTGGCACCACCTCTGCCCACCTGCCCCCCTCCCCCCACTGCTATCTGCTGTGCACCCCTGCACCTCAGGGGCCCTGCCCGCAGTCCCTGGGACCGGGAAACGAGGAAAGCCACAGTGCTGCTCCCAGCTTCTCAAGGCCAAGCACCCACCAGACACAGTCAGCTGGGGCAGAGGGGGGCGCCCTCTCGCAGGGTCAGCCTGCTGCAGGCTGGCGGTGGGGGAAGAAGCCCCCAGGGAGGAAGCCAGCTCCTACAACCATCTGCTGCCCCTGCAAGGCGGCCACAACCCCAGCAGCCCTTCGGTGAGCCCTTGGGGTGAGGGCCAGGACGGAAACCGGCAGCTGCTCCCTGCCCTCTCTGCCAATGAGCCGATGGGCTGCAGGGCCACAGCCCTGGGTGGTGAGGCGCCGCCCCCGTCCCAGGGGCCCCCACCCCAGCCCAGGCACCCCAGCCCCAAGAGGGCTCGCCCACGGCTGCCCTGGCAGGCAGCAGATGTGTCCAGGGGGAAGGAATCCCATGACCTGCTGACGCCAACAGGCCCCCAGGCCCGGGGCTGCTCGGGCACAGGCAGTGCGCAGCTGGCGGCCTCTCTCTGCAGCCCAGGGACCCGGGGACCCTGCGCTCGCTCCCACGCCGCTCTAGGGACTGCATCCCGTCTGAGCATCTTCTGCGTCTGTACGTCGAGCAGGGTCTTGGAGCCCCCTCTGGTACAGCCCTCAGCACATGCTGCTGCGGCTCCTGCGGACCCGCCACACCCAAACCCCCAAGCCCCAGAAGAGGGCGGGAGGAGGTGGACAGACAGGCGTGGTCAGGGCCACTGCCCCGGGCTCCTGCGGGGAGTACCCCAGGGCCACCCCTAACCCCAGCCAAAGTCGGGTTTGAGCCCGCGCAGGCCGGAGGCCCGGGGATCGGAGGGCTGGGGCCGCGGGAAGGGAAATGGGGAGAAGCCTCAGGCCCAAATCTTCCTAACCCTGCAATTCCCGTGGCCAGCGGCCTCGCTGCTGCTGAACGGTGCAGTTTTGAATTCAATTAAAGCGATTATCTGCTGTGCCAAATAAATTGTGTACAGCATACATCCCACGGCATGTTACACCTTCGGGCTCATTATTCCCTAACTGTTTCCTCCTGTTTATGCGCTTTCAAATTAAACTGCTGATAATATGCGCCAAAATAAAAAATGAGCGCACCTTGTCCGAAGAAAATTGATTCCCCCCTTTCCTGAACCTGGCGATTGCCAGGTTTTATATACTCTGTTTCTGGTGATCATTAGTAATTCAATTTCCTTTTTATTAGTCCCCTTATCTGCTGAGCAATATAGTGGCAGAGCTGACCTCTTTTGCACGGGTAAATGTTTAAAATCTTTTCCCTGATTAACTTTGCCAGTTAAGGAAAGGAGGAGAAATGGCCCGGCTCTTAGCCATCGCAATGAAGAAAGCTTAATGTCGATTGTGATGGAATTTCTAACGCCAGAGAAATTGATTGAACGCGGCAATTACGCTGCAATAGTAACTCAAGGGAAATGGGATCGCCTTCTCCTGGTCATAGCCTTTTGGTTATTTAAAACAATCCAATTTGCAAGGATAATTATGTATTAGTGTTTTATCTGCCACTTGAAATGAACGGGGGGTGCGGGAACTGGCCCAGCATTAGCAGGTTATTGCTGCAAATTACTTGATATCTGCTTTCTTTCACATAAAGGGGAAATTAGGCAATCAATTACCAGAAAAAGGTAAGCTGCTGGGATGCGAGGGGCATGCGCGCCCTCCGCTGGCCGCCGGCGGCACGCGGGGCTGAGGTCAGTGGGGGCTCAGGGCCAGTTCCGGAAGCCCCTCCCTCCTCTCCTTCCCCCCCTCCCTCCCCCTCCCTCTCTGCCCCTTCCCCTCCTCCCCTGGTCTCTCCCAGGCACCGGGGCACCTGCCACTCAAAGAGGATCACTAGCGCTGCATTTGTCAAGCACGGGCTGCAGGCAGCAGATGCTGCAGAGCAGTCAGATGAAAGGGAGCCTCTGGCTCACCCGTCCGTGGGGGCCCCCTGGAAGGACTCACTGGCCCACCAGAAACCTCCACAGAAGGCAACAGCACGTGCAGTCCTCCCCCTCCAGGGCTCGGCCGCGGCATCCCCTCTGGGCTGCACGCCCACTCTTGCAGGACCAAGCCCCCGCCCCGGCCCGGCACACAAGGCCGCACAGGCCAGCTCTCGGCCCCTCGGGTCTCTGCGCACAGGGGCACAGGCCAAGGCCCCTCCCGCCCCCCTTCCCCATGCAGCCTGAGCCAAGCTCCCTTTCCTGCTGCGGCCTGCCAGGCCTCCCCTGGGTCTAGCCTCCACCCCCTCCCGGCACACAGGCTTTCTGTTCCTCTGTCACTTCAAGCTCAGTCCTGCCTCCATCCTCCCACAGCCAGGTCCTACCTGCAGAGCTTCCCAGGCATCCCTTCCCCTCCCTCCGTTTGGACGCTACCTCCTCAGGGAAGCCCACCCTGACTGCCCGGCTCATGCAGCCCACCCTCCCCCCAGCCCTCGACACCTCACTGTCTCCTCAGGGCACGCTGGCCTCCTTAAGCCCCTTACCCACCTGGTCATGAGGCCCACAGCTGTCTCTGCCACGAGAACAAGAGCCCCAGAAGCCTCGCTGTCTTCCTACAGGTACCCCGGGACACAGCTCCCCACCTGGCACCCACACTGGGCGGCAAGTGGGTGACAGTGGGAAGCCACCTCCCAGCAGACCCTTCTCAGCCACTCTCCACCATCTCTCAGGGCTCGGCCTGGCTACCATGTCTGTCTGGGGCCGCAAGGGGACTTGCTCAGCTCCTTGGGGAGCGCGGGGAAGAGTGGGAAGGCGGGGGGCACACGTCAGCCCCCCAGCACCATAGGAGCCCCCAGGCCCAACGTGGCAACAGGGTCAAGTGGGGCACCCAGGGCCACGCAGTCCGCGGGGAGGGCGGCCCCAGCTGGTGCCCCTCCCCTTCCAGGACGCCTCCCCAGGCCCAGCACCAGGGCGCAGCCCCAGTGCGGCCTCAGAGCCGGCCCCACCAGCAGGAGGGAGCCTGTTCCCCGCTCCCATGCAGGCCCAGAGGAAACAGGAAGTCACGGGCAATGCCAGGGCCTTGAGCAACAGCGCTGCTGACCCTGCAGCCGAGGCCTCGTGTCTGCACTCGCAGAAGTGCCTGCGAGGAAGAGGGCGGCCTTTCCCTCCCCGCCCACCCCGCACCCGCCCCCTCTGTGGACCGGACCCCCCAGCAGGTCTCAGGTGCCAGGCCCTCCCAGCTCTGGGTGACCCGGCAGAGGCCCAGGAGCCAGCACCCGCCCCAGAAGCCCGCTCTTCCCCCTGCCCGAGGCACCCTCCGCACGGCGGCCGGCATGAGGCCGGCATGAGCTTCCTGCAGTGCACACCAGCCGCGGAACCACTTTGCCAGGGGCCCCGGCTGCCTCCACGGTAAGCCCCTTCTCAGGGCGCCGATCTGCCCCCAAAGGCCAGTGTCCGGGGGAGGGCTGGCTTGCAGCAGCTCAGGGACGGGCGAGCGCAAGCAGGCCGTGCCAGCAGCAACCCGCGCAGGCCTCCCTCTGCTCCTGACACGCCCAGTGCGCCGCCGGACACCCGCCGTCGCCCCCGCGGTAAAGAGAAGACCTCCCTGGGGGTGTGGGCGCGGTGGTCCCACCAGGCCAGGCATGTGTGGCGCACAGACCCCAGGAGAGCCGCGGGCCCTTCCCACACCCCCACCTCAGGGCCTTCGCCTTGTGCTGCTTCGGCTGGACCACGGCACACCAAGTCCTCGTCCTCCAGGTCTCACTGGGGGCCCCCGGCCACCCCTCTCCTCTGCCCCAGGCATGCTTTTGTCACAGCCCCCGCCACTCTCGGGAACGCTCCACGTGGCCCTTCCCTTGCCTGTCTTGCTCCTGGAGCGTGGGCCCCTCGTGGATTCCAGTGCCCAGACAAGGCCCGGCTCAGGGAAAGAACGAACGGTCCGGGTGAAGGCACGCGTCGTGATGCTGCGGCCCACACACGCCCGGGCATGGGCCATACCCAACCTTCCTGCCCGCTCCTGTCCCTGCACTGCCGGTGCAGCTTCACCAGCAGCCTCCTCGGCTTGACCGGCCTGCCCCGATGGCCGTGACTACTCTGGGATGAAGGGCCACCGACGTGGTGCTACAACCCGGCTCCGGGCAGCCGCCAAACACACAGCCCAGGCTGCACAGGCACTGGCTGCTGCATCCCTCCCACTGCCCTGAGAGGCCCAGAGGCCCACCCTGCCCTCATCACCCCCGCCCCAGCCCCACAATCTCCCACAGGAAGAATCAAGCCAAAGATGTCCTTGACCTGCACTGCCAGTCTGTAGTGGGGCAGCCTGGCTGTTCCCCAAGCCCACCCGCCTCTCTGCACCCAGCAGACTGCCCTGCAGCTGAGGCCTCGGCTCCCCCCGGGATTGCCAAGCACCAGAGCCCGTGGCACAGGGACCACCTAGCTCCTCCCCAAATGCCCCGACTGCCTCCCACAGGCATCTGCTTCAGAAATCCCCAGCCCACCCTCCCCCCCACTGGCTCCAGAGCCTCCCCAGCTCCCCAGCACGTGGCCTCCAGGCACCTGGCACAGCTGCCCAGAGGCACCTGCCCCCAGCTGCACTGCTCATGGCGCCAGGGTCTGGGCTGGCATTGCAGTGGCCACCGCCTCACTGACCACCCAGAGCCAGTGGCCATCCTCTTCATGGAGCCTCGCTCCACCGCACCCAGGACAAGGCCTGCCTGGGCGCCACAAGGCGCGCGGCTGCAGGACTCACCTGCTCAAAAGCGGCTCAGCGGACCTGCCACGGAGGAGGGCCAGCAGGGAGGGCCCAGGCGGCCAGGGGCAGGGAGGCCCTGAGATGAGGCCGAGGCCGGGGAGCCCTGCGCGGCACCAGCTACAGCCCCCGCTGCACCTCGTTCTCAAGCAGCCGCCCTGTCGCACTTTCCCAACTCTACCCTGAGGACCACTCAGAGGCCCGCGGCCAGGCCTGCGCTAAATAGGCTGCTGCACGTCACAGCACCCCCACGCCCCACGGAGGCGGGAGAGCTCAGCACCATAGGCGTCTCCTTCTCTCCCTGGCCAGCGTGGGCCCCAGCCCATCGTAGTGTACACTGGACGGACACACATGCAGCCCTTCGTGGCAAGCAGGGCCAGGCCAGGGCTGCCCACTGGCTGGCCGCGGCCCCCTTCCCAGGGCCCTTGTGCCAGCTCTCACCTTCCCTGGCGGGGAGCAGGGCCCGGGCTGGCGGCAGGCGGCACAGCCGGTGCCTAGAAACCTGCACCAGGCCCTTGCTGGGCACCTTCTTCAGAACAGGGCTGCTCCTGCCCCGGAGTGCCTGTCTCCGCCGGAGGCCGAAGTGGCCCTTCACGGTGGCCGCAGATGAAGGGCTGGTCCTCTTGTCCCCAGGAAGGCTGAAAAGACAAAGAGCAGGAAGTTGCAACCAGCTCCCCAGGTGCTCAGCCCAAGCCCCAGACGAGCCAGGGTCCTGCCCAGGTGGCACCTCAGAGCGCCACGGCCCCCGGCGTCCTGCGCTCCCGGCCCCCAGCCTTCCGCTCTGCCTCCCCTACCTAACCAGATGCAGCGTCAGCCTCACGTCACCCGTGCCCCCCCGGCGTAAGAAGCAGGGTCCAGTTCACAACACCAGAAGAGCCCAGGCCGGGGCACTGCACGTTCCCCAGGGAGCACAGAGGATGGTGGCCTCAGCCCGTGCACCTGGCTGCCCACTGGGGCCACACCATGCCTTCACCCCACCACCAGAGGAGCTGGGGCTGGGGGAGGGTGAAGGCAACACCCCCAGGAGGAGAACTGCCATCTAGCCCGTGTGCCACCTCCAGGGCCCAGCAGCCCCAGGACCCCAGCTCCATCTCTAAGAGGCACTCTGTACACACCCCTGAAATGGAGGAAGCCACCAAGCTGACTGAAGGCAAAGCCACCCTCCACAAAGCATGAGGGGAGGCGGGGAGTGGGGAGCAGTTGCACCTGCTGGGAAAAGCAGGGCCAGAGGAAAGGAGCTGACAGAACAAAGAGCACAAAGAGCGAGGTCTGACTGTGCAAAGAACTTCCTGAGGAAAGTCACACCGGAGGCTCCTCCTGGGATGGCGATGGCCACTGTGGCTGACAGCAGAGGAAGGCTCTCTGTCTCTCTCAGCCAACCACCAAGGGGTTGCCCCGAGGCCACCCAATCCGCTCCCTCGGGGGCAAAAGTCACCCACAGCCTCCACAGGCTGCTCAGGATGGCACGAAGTCCACAGGGCCCGAGCCAGGAAGCCCCGGGAAGCTGAGCCAGCCACCAGCTGGAGTGTGCCACTCTAAGCACACTCAAGCAAGCCTCAGCCTGGGCCTGGGCCTGGGCCTGGCTTGGAGTTGCTAACAAGGGCAAGGCCTCCGCAGGCCCCTCCTGGGCAGACCCAGTCCTCCAGTCCAGCAACCAGCCCCAAAACGCTGCCTGGGGCTCCCCGGGCCAGGGGCAGACCCGGGGAAATGGAACCCCATTTCCCTGGCAAGCACAGTGAACTCTTGGCTGTATCACGTTGTCTACTTCCACAAACCCTGAACACCTACAGTGGGAAGAGGGCTGCGTCTGCCAGCACCACAGGGGCCGCCGAGCCACCCCCACCCCAGTCCCTGCCTGGACCCTGAGCCACCTGAGCCTCGACCTCCCTCTTCAGAGGTCAACAGCACCTCCTGCCTCATCTGATCACACACACTGCTGCAAGCTCGTTGACATGCAGGTGGCAGGCGCTCCGCAGACCCACTCTGCTTCGTTACCTCCTCACACAAGCATGGCGGGGCCTGGTCCCGAGCTCCGTGCACTAAGGAGGGAGCACGGGCTCAAAGAGGGGACCCCACCCAAAGTCCCCAAGGGCCCCAGCCCCAACTGCCTGGACACGTACCTGGCACTCCCCCGCCTCCGGACAATCTGGGTGCGGCTCTTCACCTTGTAAGTCGAGAGTGGGGCGCCCCCGAAGACAGCCGTCAAGCCGCCGGGTCCAACGGCTGGCGTGTCCTCCGGGGGGGACCTGGACACAACCACGGAGAGCTGGGACGCTTGGTCCTTGCTGCCAGCCTCCGACTGCCAGTGGAAGGAGGAGGAGGTGGAGGCGGACGGGCTGGAGGCCTTCCACTTGTACTTGCTGGGGGAGGGCCCCGGCTTGGCCACCGGGGCAGCCTTCCTGGGCCTGACGTCTGGCTCGGCTCTCAGCTGTGGCCTCCCCGTTCTTTCTGCTGCTCCACCAGGGGCCCTGTCCACACTCTCCATGGCCACTCTGGGGCTGAGGGCCCTCCGAGCAGCCCGGGGGCTCTTGGCCGAGGCAGCCACCCACTTGTAGTTGTTTTTCCGGAACTTACTGGTTCGACAGGACACAAGCAGGGAAGCCTCCCGAGCTTGCCTGGGGCTGGAGGTTGGTCTGGCCGGGCCTACCACCAAGTCAGAGGGAGCCGGATGCTCTGGACGGCCCGTGCTGGCTCTCCCATCCCCAATGAGCTGAGCGGCACAGCTGCCTGCAGAGTGGGAGCCAGCCTTGCGGCCTGGGACCACACCACTGCGTGCCTTGACTGCAATTGCACTTTCGCTGACTGTCCGCCGGGGCTCTGGGGGGCTGCCGGCACTCACGGACTTCCCCACCCGTGGCCGGCCGGGCTCCTTCTGGCAGACCAGGAGAGGATCCCCCTCACTGCCACTTTCCTTGGCTCTTCCTGGTCTGGAGGGTTGCAGCTTCCTGCCAGGGGGGTCGCCCTCACCCTCCTGGGGCCTGTGGTCACCCCATGGAGTGTCATCCGGTTCTTCCACAGAGCCCCGTGGGGCCCCAGAGATGGTCGCAGAGCCCGGCTTGGACGGCGGTTTAATTTTGATGACCATATTCTGATCTGGACTGAGTTGGACCTGCCGCTCAAAGACATACCGCCGGGGGTCAGGACTCCGGCTGTCCCCGGGTCCCATGGGAGGCTGTGTGGCCTGGTCGCCAGGCAGGCCTGCAGGTCCTGGAGGCCGGTTCACCAGGGAGTACTTCTTGCGCCATGCAGGCCCGTGGTGTGGGGAGAAACCCCTACGGCTTGGCCGAGGGTAGCGGGCACTGAAAGACCTGCTGCTGTTGAAGGCGGGTGGCTGCCACCGGGAAGCAGCTGAGGGGCACGGGGCACGGGCACTGCCATGAAGGTTTTTGTAGTCATCAATCAGACCTGAGAAAACACGGTCATGAGGTTCCATTAATCCAAGGGTTCAGGTAAAACAAACGAGCCCAGCCACCCCTCAGGGGCATCAGCTGGCAAGCCCCCCACCCCCAGTCACCATCTCTTCCCTGGATCCCAGTGCTTGGGAGGTGCTCCCAGCCCCAAGTTCCCTGGGCTGGTGGCTTCCATGGGCCTCTTTCCCATCCGTGTCTCTTTAGTACTATTCCCACCTATCCCACAATGCACCCCGGTGCGCTGCTATCCTCTATCTGTCAATTTGTCTTGCCCACAAAACTGAGGAGAAATGTTGCTCCATGTGAAGAGACCAGCAAGGCCCTGTGCAGCCA
This sequence comes from Tolypeutes matacus, assembly GCA_026826555.1. NCBI lineage: Eukaryota > Metazoa > Chordata > Mammalia > Cingulata > Chlamyphoridae > Tolypeutes > Tolypeutes matacus. The sequence continues at coordinate 947,598 of JAKSZT010012740.1, read as the reverse complement.
TACCTCAAGAAGAACAGGATGGCTGAGCCTCAGAGGCCCTCTGCCTTGCCCGCTGATGGAAAGGAGGAGGCCCCCTGGGGACAGGGCTGCGTCTTCATCTCTGCTGCCCGGCACACAGAACGAATGTAACAGAACCAACACTGCTGGGCACTCAGCCCTTGACAACAGAGAAAGAAGAGACCATCCTCCCCTACAGGAGAGGACAGACCCGATCATGTGGCGCCGTAATGCGGAGGAACTGCACAACCCTGAGGACTTTCCAAATAATGCCCCCCACAGCTGTCCTGGGGGGAGACGCAGCTGTGGGCACACCCTCTGCCTCCTGGGAAGAACGTCTGAAAGAGGCCTTAGGTGAAGGTACACGCCAAGCACACACACGCACACACACACACTGGACCAAGGACAGGGCCTACGCCCACTGTCGGGCATGGGGTGCGAGGGCGGGCGCCCGAGGACGCCACCGCTCGTGGGAGTGGGGTGGGGCCGGCGCCCCCGCGGCTGGTTACTAAGCGACGCGCCGCCCTCCGGGCCGCAGCTCCAGAAGAGCCGGCTCGATTCGTTGGACCAAGCCCGGGCAGGGAACTGACCCAGGCCGGCGCGGACGCGCCTCTGGGTTCCCGGCCCCCTGCCCGACACTACCTACCCCCACCCGGACCGACAGACTGCGCTGCGTTCCGGGGACGACGGCCAGAGAGCGACCCCAGTTCGGGTAGAAGGGCGGGTCCCGGTGGGGTGAGGAGGAAAGAAGAGGACGCGCGCCCCCCGCCCCCGGCCCGACCTACCCTGCAGGAGGCGGATCTGCCGCCGCAATTGCTCCTTTTCCTCCATCTCCGGACACCGCGACGCCCGGCCAGGCCCCCACGACGTCATCGCTCCGCGACCGTTTCCCCCCGGGCGGGGGCGGGGCCGGGGCAGAGGAGCCGCCGCGAAGCCGGAGCCTGCGTTCTGCGGCGCGGCCGCGAGGGGCGCTCTGTCTCTCCGGCAACGTCCCGCTCACTCCCCGAGACGCACGGGGAGGCGGAGAGGCGCATGCGCAGAGTGACAAGGGGCGCAGGTGGCGTCACCACGGAGCGCCGGGGAGCAGGCACCTGTCTAGAAGGTACCGCGTAGACACCTACCGGTCCCCACAGGGAAGGGCGGCTGGAGCCAGGTTCCCCGAGACAAGTTCACCTTCCTTGGGGGGATTGAGCGAGGGGTGGGTCCTGAACGCTGCCGCGTAGAATCACGCCCTGGGCTTGGCAGGGGAGACCTGGTGCGAAAGAGCCCTGAAGGGAGGGCAGAGGGAGCCCGCGGAGCCCTGCAGGCCGGGCCTCGCAGTCAGAGGGCGCAGGCCGCCTCGCTGGAGCCCAGCCACCCCAAGGGCGTGATGAGGAAGGTTTTTAACCGCCCTAAATTTCAGTGTTCTCTAAGTGGTGGTGTGCTGAAAATAGACTTAACAAGAGGGTGCAAAGCAAGTTTATTGAGCTAAAATTGCATTAGTGCAGGAGCAGCAAAAGAGGTTTGTGCTCAAAGGGGTGAGCTGGGGGAGCAGTTTATATGGCTGCTTGGGGGATGGAGAGGGATGATGGAGACATGAGTTACGGTGGGTAGGTGAGCTACGTGGACTGCGGGGGTGTGGACTGTCCGGGCAGGTGTCCTTGAGGCCCATTTCCTTCATTAGCACGCAGGATGTTGGCATAAGATTGTGGCCATCTGATGAGGATCAGCAGACTTTGCTGGTGTCAGCCTGATTTCTTTGTTCTTTCTGGCTGGGACAGGGGTCTCTATCAGCACTGCAAAAGATCACTGGTATGTCAGCCTGCTTTACTTAGCCTCAGTTTTTTCTTTGTAATCCCTGGATAAAATGGAAGCTCAAGCTAATCAAGATGGTTAGAAAATCATTTATCATTCCAATTTCACATTCTCTGCTTTTGGTCACGGGAGCTCTTTGACTCCCCGAAGACCAAGTATGACTAGTTTGGGGCTTTTCTGGCTGATATTTTAAAACCACAGGGGACAGGAGAAAGAGCTTGGTGGCTTTGAGGCACTGTTACCACATTGGTGATGATGTGGGTGAAAACACATCCGTGGAGAAGGATGATAATTAGCATGATCAGTGGCTAATACTAGGGAATACAACCAAGAGGTGTTAGGCAAAAACTCCTTAAATGATTCCCACGTCTCTTGGTTGCTGGTTTATGCTGTGAAGCCATTTGGCTTGAAGATTTGATGTGTTGGCAATAGCACACACACCTCCTTCTTTAGCACTCAGTGGGGTCCTCGTCCTTGGTTCCCAGCCTAGCGGTGGCCTAGTCTTTGTCAGCAGAAGGAGAGATGATGCTTCCCAGGCTGACAACTGCACTCACTGCCAGGGGTTGGGGGTCTTTTATGGGGCATGTCTATGGGGGAGGGGGAAAGGGCTGCTTTCCAAGGAATGCAGTGAATTGCTCCGGAACCAAAAGGACAGGAAACAGGGGAGGTCAGTGGTTGAGCGCTGCTTCCCATGTACAAAGTCCCAGGTTCAATCCCCAGTACCTCCTGAAAAAAAGGACAGGAAACATCCTAAAGGAACAGATGCTTTCAGCAAGGCAGGAAAGGTTTACTGATATAGGGGTAATTAGAACAAGATCTACTGATCTGTCACCAGTTTACAACCAGTTCCTGAGCTTTGCCTTTTTAACTACTCAGAAATGCTGCTGCAATTTGGGGAAGAAAGAACTGGAAGGGTTGGGGGAGAAAATGCAAGGCCATATGTACTACAATCCATCCCATTCCACAACTCTTACCATTTCCCGCCACCTTTTCCACAAGAGGTTCTGAGCATGGAACTGGAATTATAGACAGTGGTGCTGTGATGTAAGGCCACAGCTACAATGTAAACAACAAGACAAACAGTTATAGGGGTTCCTGGGCTCTGGGAGTTGCCACCTAGAGGGCGGCTCTTATCATAAACATAAGGGAAGGCTATTCCAGGGGTGACCAGAGATGCCCAATGCTGGCAGGTGTTTGTATTAACAAGAGTCTGACTGATCATGAGTTGTTGCTCCAGTGGTAGCCCAGTCAGGAATATGTTAGACGAAGCCCTGTGCATCAAGAAGAGAAGCTTCAGTAGGGGCCCAGAGTGGGGGGTCTTCTCTGGGGAGTGACATAACAGGGGGGCTTTCTCCCATGGGCCTGGGACAGCTGCTGAGAGTAGAATAGATCCAGGCTTACAACACCACAGTTGACCCTCCCCAGGAGCAGGCCATAAAGCCAGGTGTGCTTTAGCACCCGTGGCAGCCGCCACCTTTGTGTGGCCATAAGGCGGCTTCATCATCACTTTTAGAGCTAGCTAACTTTAGCTCTAAGTTCCAGGGTCATGGAGGTACTTAAAAATTCTAGGGAGCTCTCAGGTTACACACCAAGAGTAAAACATCTCAGAATTTAGAGGTCAGAGCCCAGGAATAAATATGACTACTGTAAGAGCTTACAATCGAGGCCCTAATTTCCTTAAATAAAGCTGTTTCTAGAGATCATTAATTATAACCTATAGTAGAAGTTTTGTTTTATTTTACTTTTGCACCTTTACCAAGATGGTAATCAACAGGTATTTTACTTTAGCAGTATAGAAAAAAAATTTTTTTATAATTATATCATGAAACCCTAAGATTTTCAATTAATCAAGATTATCTTCCTCCTATCCCCACCTTAATATGCAGATTGAGGTGGAGTCTGACAGGTTTCTCTGTTTAGAAGTTACTTTTTGTTATCAATATTAATTCAGATTTCTATTTAGTAATGGCTTCCTGTAATCAACCATTTACATTGAAATCCTTCACTTTAGAAAATGCTTTTACAGACTTCCCAAAAACATCCATAACTACATAGACTAGTTTATCTTAAGACAGATTTCACTGTTAACAGACGAAATTTACTTTCACAACTGTTTTTTTAAAGATTTATTTTTCTTTACTTTATCCCCCCTCCCCTTCCCCAGATGGTTCTCTTGTCTGTCTGCTCATTGCCTGCTCATTATCTGCCCACCTTCTCCAGGAGACACTGGGAACTGAAGCCAGAACCTCCCGCATGAGAGGAGAGTGCCCAACGGCCTGAGCCACACCTGCTCCCCGCAGGCTGCGGCATCTGCTGGCTTGTGGCCGGGGCGGCGTCTAGCTCTTTGCTGCGGAAGGCAGTGTCTGCTCGTCTTCTTTAGGAGGCACCAGGACCGAGCCCAAGACTTCCCATGTGGTAGGCGGGCACCCAATTGCTGGAGCCACATCCGCTTCCCTACTTTCACAACTTTTCATGTTTAGTCAGGTCTTGTCCTACTGAATCCTGCCTTCATGGAAACCAGTCATTTTATCTAAGGTCAAAAACACACTCCCTTAAACAAGCTTATCAAATTTTAGTCAGCATTGACTGAATTCACTTCCACAAACCTTTTAATTCTTTCTATATTCATTTAACTCTTGTCTTACATTTCTCATTCTGTTTTGTGAAAACTAGTCATTTCGCTTTAGGATAGAACTGCATTATATTCTTTAACTTAATTTCATTAAACACAAACTTACAATTTTCATTATCTTAAAGATCTAATAAATATATTGCTAATTTGTTTTATTGGTATCTGTATAAACCTATGGAGATTATCCTCAAGTTGAATAAAATAGAAACAATTATACTTCATGCAAGAAATACTTTTCCTTTTCCTTCATAGGAGAATAAAACCTCTTTTTCATAACATCCTTAAAATTGTTAACAGCCTGAGGGGAGCGTATGTGGCTCAAGCAGTAGGGCACCCACCTCCAACATGGGAGGTCCCGAGTTCAGTTCCCGGTACCTCCTAAAGAAGACAAACAATGAGCAGACATCAAGCAAAAATAACAAGCAGACAACGAGAAAAAATAAGAAGCAGATGAGAAGGGAAAAAAAAAGACAACCAACAAAAGAAAGAAAGAAAGCATACTGCCTATCAGGCTCTGAAAAATATTGTAATTGTTTAAATAATAATTTAGAAAAACCTTTCCATAGCTTTCAAGGACTTTTTTTTTTATTTATTTACTGAAATTTGGCAATTGAATTATTAATTACTCTCACCCCAAAGCTGTTAGAAGGTTTAAATTGGGAATTACAGGACAAACTTGCAAACCAAGTTTTATTCTGCAACATTCCCTCCGCCCCCATCTTAATCTCCAGGCCTGGTGGACAGTGTTCTAAGCTACACTACATTTCCCTATCTTGGCACACCTAGCCCTTCCCCCCCAGAGCTTTTTCAAAGAGAAGGGGTGGGGAGGCGGCAGCAGGGTAGGTCAGGGAGCCTAGGAAAAAACTTTTTTTCTTCTTCCAATAGTTTTTAGATTCAGATTTTTATATGACCTTTCCATCCTGCTTGGCTTTTCTGATTTGGGGCTCTAGGATTACTCGTTTACAAATAGGTACGTATCGTTGAGCAAACAGATAGGCACAAATAAAGAGGTGCACAAACAGAAAAACAGACTTCATAATTTGACTCATAATTCGCACTCTTCTGGCTGGTCTGTCTCCAGGTTTTCTATTATTCCACGCCTGTGGCTTTTACAGTTATTAAGATCTCCTCTGGGATCAAGGTTGCCTTGTAATACACAAGCTTGTTCTTGAAAACACTTTCATATTAAAAAAACTGGAGACCACGTTTTCTGGGTGTTTGGCTAATAAGTCTTCAGCAAGGGATGTGTATTCAGGAGGCTGCGCCTTAGACGTTTGGTTTTAACCCAGTGGGAAGGCTGCCCTCCCGGACCCTTTCATTTCAGGTTGCTGCTGGTTACCCCAGCTGGCCTTGGCTTTCTAATTCCTTAAGACGCTCTCGCAACCCTTGAGGTCTGAGCTAAGGGGTCTTACACTTTTGTTCTAACTCTGCTGTAACTGGCCTTAGCAGTGCCCTTTGCCCTTTGCAGCACAGGTTTTTCTCAACTTGTCCTTTAAGGAAAGCTGAGGGACTTTTTTTCACCGAACCATACTCCCATTATTTTTCTCTTAATAACTAGTTATTTTATTTTAGGACTTTTTTTTTTCTTAATAAAAACATTCTATATACCTTACCTACTTTAGTTCCTAAAATGATTTTGGAAACTATCTTTCAACATTTTATAACATACAGTTATCATCAAGGTTCTATCGTGATTTCCCTCCTTTGTCCCTCTCTCCTCTCGGTATTGTCTAGCCTTCGCCTGCTGTCTTAAACCGACATCTTTTTTCGGGCTGTTTCAGCCTGTCTTCTAGATACTTTTCTGGAGGAGAAGAGATTCCCGTGTCTTACTAGTCTGCCATCTTCCCAGAAGTCTGACAATTGTGTGTTGTTGTTTTTTTAAGGATTTATTTAATCATTCAATTTTATCCATTCCCCCCCCCCGCCATTTTTCCTGTTTTTGTGTCCATTCGCTGGGCAATGATCTGTGTCCACTTCCTGCCCTCTCTTTTCATCCTTCTCTTCCTGTCTTCACTGGACTTCGATCCTTGGAATCTCTGTTGTGGGAGAGAGGTGTCTTACGGCCTGCACCACCTTAGTTCCTGGTTTTTTGGTACATCTTGTCTTGGCTCTCCCTTGTGTCACTCTCCTGTTACATCATCATCTTGCTGCATGGCTCATGGGGCCTAGTGGCCCATGTGCTTTCTATATTTTTCTTTTTTTTCTTTTTACTGGGAGATCCTGGGGATCGAACCCAGGTCCCTCCATATGGGAGACGGACACCCAAACACCCGAGCCACATCCATCCCCCTGCTATATCTCTTAAGGTTGACCAAAGATACCTAGAGTTACAGTCTTTTCCCTTACAGGATGGTCATATAATAAATCAGGCTTAGTTTATCACCAGCATTCTAAAAACCAGACCTAGGGAGAAAAACTAGGTCTGGGGACACAGGCATGGTTTCTAATATAGCGAATGCTTAGCCTGCCCTGATCATCACACAATCAGGACAGTGAGAATATTCACATGACAATTGTGTTTTAACTTAAGTATGTTCTTCCTAAAATTATACAGATTCACTTATCAAATAAACTGTTACATCTACTAAATATTTAAATTGATAAAAATTATATTTGAATTTAACTAAATTGAGTCATTATTTTGATAAGTTTGATTTTGAATTGAAACCAGCGGCTGCTGCTGCCGGCACCATTACCCACAACGAAGATACTTTAGACTTCTTGGACCTCTGGGCCTGCGACTACAGACAAAGGGGGCTCCAGGGATCCACCACCCCAGGAAAGGAGAGAGAGAGGGACACAGCCTAAGGCAGACTCAGCTTCTGGCCCATAAATTTTGTCTGCTGTGTCCCACAAGCCCTTCGAGGCCAGGTGAGACCACACAGTGGTTTGTGCTGGGAGCCAGCAAAGGACGGGAGAAATCCAACACTCCGAATCTCCCTCTCTTCTAGCTGAGACTAATATTTGAGGACCTGTGTCCCAAGAGCTCTTCCAGGCCGGGTGGGGCTGCGCCATTGTTTGCCTTGGAGCCTGCAAGATATACAATCCCCCCAATCTCCTCCTCTACTAACAGGGACTGACTGTTGAGGACTCAGAGGGGAGTGTAAATATCTCCTAGACAGGAAAAGGGAGGGGGCTGCCAGAGAAGGCTAGAGAACTATCTCAGAGAAAGTTTGAATTACAAGGCTCCTAGCCTCCAGACAGGAAACTCTATCACATTAATCCAGACTGTGTTGCAACAAATACACTCCAATCAGGCATTGAACTGAGAGCTGCCAAAGAGCGCCATCTCATGACAGACCAAGGAAGTGCATGCAAGAAAATTAAAAATAAGTAGGAGAAGCTTTTTCTGGCATCTATAGCCTCCCTGCCCAACGCTCTAGGAAGTGACTCTACAACCAATTACTGGGTCCAGTGCCCAGTTTTGAGCAACCAGCAGTACAATCCTAGCAATCCAGTTCAAGCCAAAAATCAAAGCACAGTGGTAACTCACAGCCTCCCGCCACTAAATCCCTACAAAAGAAAAGGAAATTGAGCATCTGAGTAAACTACATCCTAATCGGATGCCTAGATATCAGCAAAAAATTATGAGCCATACTAAGAAAATGGAATACATGGCACAAAAAAGGAATACATCAAAGCACCAAAAGAGATACAGAATTTGAGAGAACTAATCAGCGAGATGCACACAAATTTCCAAAATCAAATTAATGAGTTGAAACACAATATAGTTAAAGAGATAAATGACATCAAGAAGACATGGAGAAGCGGCTGTGGCTCAATTGGTCGGGATCCCATTTACCATATGGAAGGCCCAAGTTCAATTCCTGGGGCCTCCTGGTGAAGGCAAGCCGGTCCGTGCAGCATGGTGAGCTGACGCAGCAAGATGATGCAACATAGGGAAACAAGCAACACAGGAAAACACACAGCAAATGGACAAAGGAAGCACAAGCAGCAGCAAGGGGGGATAAATAAAAATAAATCTTTTTTTTTTTTTTTTAAAAAGGAGATACTGAGCAAATGCAGAGAAGAATTTGAAATCATGAACAGAAAAGTAACAGAGCTCATGGGAATGAAAGACATAATAAGTGAGGTCAGAAACACATTTGAGGCATACAACAGCGGACTTGAAATGTTAGAAGAAAGAATAAGTGATACTGATGATAGAGCACCTGAAATTAAAGAGAGAAAAGAATGGAAAAAATTGAGCAGGGACTCAGAAAATTGAATGACAACACAAAACACAACAACATACGTGTCATGGGAGTTCCAGGAGGAGAAGAAAAGGGAAAAGGGGCATAATGAGTATTTGAGGAAATAAAAGCTGAAAATTTCCCAACTCTCACAAAAGAAATGAACATACATGTCCAAGAACCACACTGTACCCCAATCAGAATAAGTCCAAATAGACCTATGCCAAGACACATACTACTCAGAATGTCAAATGTCAAAGATAAAGAGAAAATTCTCAGAGCAGCAAGAGAGAAGCAAACGATCATGTACAAAGGGCGTCCAGTAAGACTTAGTGCAGATTATTCTTCAGAAACCATGGAGGCGAGAAGACAGTGGTATGATACAATTAGGAAACTGAAAGAGAAAAACTGCCAGTCGAGAATTCTTTATCCAGCAAAACTGTCCTTCAAATATGAAGGTGAGTATAAAATATTCACAAACTAAGAGAGCTTGCAAAAAAGAATCCACCTTTGCAGGAAATGTTAAAGGAAGCCTTAGAACCTGAAAGAAAAAGACAGAAGAGAGAGGCGTGGAGGAGAGTATCAAAGAAATAATGGGTACTTCCGGGAAGATGGTGGACTAGTAAGACACGGGAATCTCTTCTCCAGAAAAATAGCTAGAGGACAGGCTGAAACAGTCCCGAAAAAGATCTTCTAGAGTTTAGGACAGCAGGTGAAGGCTGCACACCACCCAGAGGAGAGAGAGGTTCAGAACAGGGAATTCGCGACAACAGAACCGTGAGTGGGAAGTAGCTTCTGCGGCTGCCATCACCTCCCCCACACTCTTTAGAACTCTCGGGCCTCTGGGCCTGCGACCACAGACAAAGGGGGCTCCAGGGATCTACCACTCCCGGAAAGCGGAGAGAGAGGGACACAGCCTTAGGCTGACTCAGGTTCTGACCTGCGGAGCTCCACGGACCCTTTCACACGGCGGTTTGCCCTGGGAGCCTAGAAAGGACTGGAGAAATCCGACCCTCGCAACCTCCCTCTCTTCTAGCCTGGACTAATTGTTGAGGACACCACGGGAGAGGGGAGAGAGAGCCTGGGGCTGACCCTGCTTTGGACTCCCAGGTTTGGTCGGCCCTGTCCCGAGAGCCCTTCCAGGCTGGGTGGGGCTGCGCCATTGTCTGCCTTGGAGCCTGCAAGGGTCTAAAGATATACAAACCTCCCAATCTCCTCCTCTACTAACAGGGACTGACTGTTGAGGACTCAGAAGGGAGTGGAAATATTTCCTAGCTGGGAAAAGGGGGACGCTACCAGAGAAGTCTGGAGAACAGTCTCAGAAACTTTGAATCACAGGGCTCCTGGCCCCCAGACAGGAAGCTCTATCACATTGATCTGGCCTGTGTCACAGCAAATACGCTCCCAGGCATTGAATTGAGAGCTGCCA
>JAKSZT010012740.1:889465-928278 GCA_026826555.1 Tolypeutes matacus | reverse complement strand
CTGGCGTCAGCGAAGCCCGGCGCCTGGCCCTCCTGGTGGTCTTCAGCGCCCCCCGGCTCCCCTGTGCGCTTCGGCAGCACTGGGGCTTTTACATCGCGGTAATGCAGCGCTTTGGGGAGCACTTCTTGGCAGCAGGCGGTGGCCTTGGCGAAGTGCAAGGAGCCCCCAGAGATGCTGCTCCAAATACAGTTTCCAACCCCATCGCCACAGACTCAGATTCAGGAGTCCTGGGGCGAGGGGTGGGGGGGTGGCGGCTCAGACTCTGCATCTAACCGCCCCCGGTCTGACGCAGGCAGCCACCCATTTGCTGGAAGGAGCTGCCTGAGGCCGCTAAAGGTAAAATAAAGCATAATGTGAGATATGAATATGTTAAGCAGTTTTTTTCTCTTCATTTTTTTCCCCATTACTAAGGAGATCTTGAATATGTCATTTAATTAATCTGTGTTCATCTGTGAATCTTTCTGAACAGTAGAGGAACAGTTGAGTTAGTAGTTGGAATTAGATGAGATAAAAGTGCCTGGACACAACTTTTTAGGAGTAATGTTTCCATAACTTATTGGTGAGCTGCCTTTTTCTGTTTATTTTTTTGAATTTGAAATAAAGTTATTTAAAAAAAGACAACAGGAGAGAAAAGACAGTTCTCAGGAGAGAACTGGGGCGCTAGTTTAAGAGACCCAGGTTCCAAATATTAGGAGTTCTAGAAAAAGAAAACAGAAAAAAAGAGAGGGGAGGAAATCATCAATGAAATCAATGAAAAAAATCTTTCCAGAACTGAAGGCTAGGAGCTTCCAGATTGAAAAGAGCCCCTCAGGGTACAGCACAAAAGATGAAATCGACATACACCAAAGGACATCTTCTCATGGTACAGATGACAAAGAGACTGCCCTACAAGCTGAGAAAGAGGAAAAACGGGTCACAAAGTTTCAATGTTCTGGTAGAAGACAATAAAGCCTTCAAAACTCTGCAAGAGAGAAGATTTCCTAATGAGAATTCTAGACCCAGCTAAAAATCAAGGTGAGAGTAGAGTAAGGATATTTTCTCTCATGAAAGGTCTCAAAATTTTTTCTTTCCCAGTCACTCTTCCTTGGGAAGCCTCAGAGGATGTACACCACCAAAACGAGGGATTAAGCCATGGTATTAGCCAGGGCTCAGAGGTGTGGAGGAGCCCCATTTTTGGCATTTGCTCTTTCCTTGGTATAAATAACTCCTACCCTGGCCAATTTCAAGCTACAATATGGCATCACTGACCAGAGTTGGGAAGAGGTGGGCACACAAGCCAGCTCCAGCACCATGGCTTAAACCAAGGAAGAGGAAGACTTGGAGCCAGGAGCCAGGGTCCTATCCAGAAGAGAGCTGAAGGAAATTTCTGGGGTGAAGAGAATCCCAGGAGTTGAGGGCAGCTAGCCCAGAGGACTGCAGGTCAGAAGTGAATTCCCCAAGAAGATAAAATTGATAGACAACCAACTGTGTCTGATCATGATGAGATGAGACTTAACTGCAGAAAGTTCAAGGTTGAATTAGTGAAAAGTACGTAGAAGACTAAGCAGCAGCAACAACAATATAAGATCATTGTTAACTCCAGGGAAGATAAAAAGCTGTGGAGGAAATAAAAAGTAATCATAGGGAATGGGGGTAGCTCTGGTTGAGCACTGGCTTCCCACATACAACGTCCCAGGCTCAATCCCTGGCTCTGGTACCTCCAAAAAAAAAAAAAAAAAAAAAGTAATCACAGATTATTGCCTGACTTAGCTGTGCATTTCTTTTACATTGTCATATTAATGTTAACACTGGGTATTGATCCCAGGATGATTATAATATTTTATTAGGGAAGAGAGAAGACTGAGTGAGGATGGTTCAGGTGGAAGTTGAGAGGGTGACATCCTCATCGTCCTTGGAGTAAATCAATAGGTAATACCTGAAAATGGAAAAGTAAATCAAGAAGCATAAGGATATGGAGAACTTGGAACTCTTGCCCACTGTTGGTGAGAATGTAAAATCATACAGCCACTGTGGAAGGCAGTTTGCTGGTTCCTTGGAAAGTTAAGTCTAAAATGACCGTATGACCTGGCAACCCCACTTTTAGGTATACACCCAAAAGAATTGAAAGTAGGAGCTCAAACAGATACTGCACGCTGACGTTCAGAACTCCATTGGTCACCATTGCCAAGAGACGGAAGCAGCCCAAGTGTCCATCAGCAGAGGAATGGATAAGCAAAACGTGGTTGAGCCATACAGTGGAATATTACTTAGCCATAAAAAGGCACGGAGTTCTGATATATGCTACAACATGGATGAACCTTGAAAACATTATACTGAATGAAATAAGCCAGCCACAAAAGGGCAAATATTGTATGATTGCGCTTATATGAAATACCTAGTATTAGCAAATCCATAGAGACAGAAATTAGATTATAAATTACTAGGGGCTGAGAGAGGGGTGAATGGGGAGTTATTGCATAATGGATGCAGAGTTTCTGTTTGGGGTGATGGAAAAGGTTTGATATCATTAGCACAACATTGTGGAGTTACATACAAAATACAATAAAATACAATAGTAGTGGCATTTTTTTTTTAACTTTATTTTGTATATTTAATAATTGAAAATATAAACAATTAAAAACTAAAAAGTAGGGAAGCGGCTGTGGCTCAATCAGTGGGGCTCCCGTTTACCATATGGGAGGCCCCGGGTTCGGTTCCCAGGGCCTCCTGGTGAGGGCAGGCCCGCCCGCACGGCGTGGTTAGCTGACCCAGCAAGCACAAGCAGCAAGGGGGGGATGAATGAATAAATAAATAAAATCTTTAAAAAAAAGAAAAAAAAAAAAAAAACTAAAAAGTAAACACAGATGAATAAATATTTACATTTCTCAATTAAATGTAATGGATACATATATATATATATATTTAATCAAACAATATGTTACACAATATATTTGGTTCATAGTAATGCGTTCATACAGTATTTGTCCTTTTGTGTCTGGCTTGCTTTACTCAACATAATGTCCTCCAGGTTCATCCATGTTGCCATATGCTTTATGACTTCATTTCTTCTTACAGCTGCATAATATTCCATCGTGTGAATAGACCACAGTTTGTTTATTCATTCGTCTGTTGATGGACACCTGGGTTGTATCCAACTTTTGAATAATGTGGCTATGAACATCGGTGTGCAGATGTCTGTTCGTGTCACTGCTCTCAGTTCTTCTGGGTATGTACCCAGTAGTGGTATTGCAGGGTCACGTGGCAAGTCTATATTCAACTTCTTTAGGAACTGCCAAACAGTCCTCCACAGTGGTTGTACCATCCTGCATTCCCACCAACAGTGAAGAAGTGTTCCTATTTCTCCACATCCTCTCCAACACTTGTAGTTCTGTGTCTTTTTAATAGTGGCCATTCTGATAGGTGTGAAATAGTAGCATTTTTAATTGCCCATATGGTTACCTTTATTTGGGTTTTCATTTCTTTCTGCTGCTTTGAACTACTGTCTAGTGTCCTTTCCTTTCAGTCTGAAGAACTCCCTTTAACATTGCTTATAGGACAGGTCTAGTGGTGATGAATTCCTTCAGCTTTTCTCTGGGAGTGTCATGATCACCCTCTCATTTTTTAATGGCACTCTCACTGGATATAAAATTCCTGGTTTGCAAATATTTTCTTTCAGCATTTTAAATATTTCTTCCCACTGCCTTCTTGCCCCGTGGTATCTGATGAGAAATTGGCACTGAATTTCATTTGGGGCTGCGTTGTACATAACATGATTTTTCTCTCTTGCAGCTTTCAGAACTCTGTCCTTGTCCTTGACATTTGATAGTTTGAGTGCAATATATTTGGGTGTGATCCTCTTCAAGTGTATCCTGTTTGGGGTTCACTGGGATTCCTGAATGTGTGTATTCATGTGTTTCATTAAATTTGGTCTGCCATGATTTCTTTGACTATTCCTTCTGGCCCTTTCTCTCTTCTGCTGGGACTCCCAAAATGCCTATACTGGTGCATTTAATGGTATCCTACAGGTCTCTTAGGCTCTGTTCACTTTTTTCCTTCTTTTTTCTTTCTACTCCTCAGCTTGAATTGATTGCTTTAACTTTGAATTCACTGATTCTTTCTTCTGCCAGATCTAATATGCCATTGAAATCTTTTGGAGAATTTTCTATTTCATTTATTGTGGTCTTCAACTCTAGTATTTCTGGTTTGTTCCTTTTTTTAAAGTTTTATCTTATTATTGAGAATCTCATGTTCATTAATCATTTCCTGATATCCTTTAGTTCTCTCTCTGTGTTTTCCTTTAGCTCTTTAAGCCTATTGAAGATCATTTTTCAAAAGTCCTTGTCTTGTATGTCCAAAGTCTGGTTTTTCATTGATGGTTTCTCAAGCTTTATCTTGTTCCTTTGGATGAGCCATCATTTCCTGTTTCTTTGTCTTGTAATCTTTTGTTGCACACTGTACATTTTAAAGTTTCAGTGTGTTAACTCTGAGAGTTAGTCCCTGAGCTGTCTGTTCCTTAAGTTTGTATCCAGATAGTGATATGACAGAGATTTCCTTGAGTGCCAGGAGTTAACAAAAACAAACAAATGCAAAAACACCTTTCACAGACTTTGAAAATTGGCTCTGTGTTGGCTGATGCTCTTCCTCATAGTTGAGCCTCCCTACCAAAAAGATCAGCCCAAGATGAAAGTGCTGGGTCCTCTCCATTTTCACTGAGCCTGCATCTTGTTCCTGGGCTTGTGCTCATGACCTTAGGACATCCCACATTTTCAGGAATTTGTGTGTCCACTCTTCTCCTTATGAAATAGACCCCCTCTTCCCAGGTTCTCATTGTATTGTCTTAAAACCAGTAATCCTTTACTCCAGGTTGCTTTGATTAATTATTTCTTACTGATTTAGCTGTCCACAAGCTCCTTCTGCCTGCGGAGCAAATTCTGGGAGGGCAAACCAGAGATGAGTGTCCTGGTTCAGTCCTTCAGGTTGCCACTGACATACAGGCATCCCGGAATACACATAGGGTTACTCTTCTCTCTCTGAAATGGGACCAGGGCCCCACACCAAAGGCTCAGGCTGGTTCTACACTGCTGCAGGGGGTGGGGGGTGGGAGGGGGCCAGCAAGTGTGCTGCAAGTTTCTCCTACCATTTTTCCAAGTTGTGTTTTCTTGATTTAGCGCTTGCCCAGTTACCGCAACTCTAACTTTTTTTTTTTTTTTTTGTAGTTTTGAGGAAGATGGCTCTGCCAGTTTTTGCTAGTTGTTCAAAGAGTCTGTGGGGGAAATAGAGCCTTGGAGGGTCTTATGCCACCATCTTGGTCAACCAGAAAGGCAATGGCTATAATTAATACTACTGAATTGTATACATGAAAGAGGTTAAATAGAACATTTTATCTTACAATAAAAATCAGAATGATTAAACAGAAAAGAAGGTGCATAAGCATGTGTT
Source organism: Tolypeutes matacus (assembly GCA_026826555.1). NCBI lineage: Eukaryota > Metazoa > Chordata > Mammalia > Cingulata > Chlamyphoridae > Tolypeutes > Tolypeutes matacus. Next base: position 922,860 of record JAKSZT010012740.1, on the reverse strand, counting down.
TAGAGTTGTAGCATTAAATACCAAGTCATGAGCTAAAAGAGTTACACGGGTCTGCCCCTGGGGAGGGGCCGTAGGGCTGGGGTGGGGCTGCTGCCTGCAAAGCAGTTCTTGTAGAGATATTTGGCTCGTTGACTATGGACATGGCTGACTTCGACAACAAAGCAATACCAGAACATGCTTTTTTAAAAGAGTGGGTTTCTAGAAATTGGGAATAAAAAAATGTCCAAAATAAAGCAGCCATTTGGAAATTGAGATATTTCTAAATAAGCTTTTGTTTTGTTTTGTTTTTTTTCTTTCTTTTATTTCCTTTGATTGCTTTCTTTTTTCATTTTTATTTTTTCTTTCTTTTCTAAATAAGCTTTGAATTGAAATTAAAACAGACATTACAAATGACCTAAAAATAACTAAAAAGTAAATGCATTTTGTAAAAATTTATGGAATATAACCAACGCTGTACTCAAAGGAAGTGCTTTAACCTCAGATACTTTTATTGCTAAAACAAATATATACAAACTAAACTAACCAAACCAAAAAAGTAGGAGGAGGAAACTAATAAACATTTAAAAACTGACATCTGCCACATTGCAATAAAGTTGATTGTTTTGAAAAGTAAAATAAAGTTGCTAAATCCCTGGGAAGTCTGATTAGGAAAAAAGAGATAGTATCAGCCAGGACCTGCCTCTGCCCGCACAGGATTGGAGTACAGCGTGACCCCGAGGGGCAGGTTGTTTATTATTCTTCCTGGACCAGACGGTTCAGAGGCGACAGTCCCTGCTGGAACTCCGCCCTGCTCGCAGGGTCACCGGCACCCAGGCTCCGCCTCCTGGAAAAAGCAGAAAGAAACACCGAGGAGGAGAGCAAAACTGGCCCCAAATCCCCCCGACGGCAATGTGTTGTCCTCCCGCCCTCGGCCCGTGCTGTCCTCAGCACAGCCGGGATTCTGTTCATCAGGAAGGAAACCAGACTGAGCGAAAACAAACATACCCCACTCTGGGAGAGAGAAAAGGGCAACCGCCGGGTCTAGCAGAGAATTTACCGACTGAGAGAGAACACTGACAACCCACTGAAGATCTACAGAAAGGGGGAGATTTCGTGTGAAACCGTAAATGCTCGAAGTTGACCCGGCTAGCAGGAGAAAGCAAAGGCCAACAACCACAGAATAAAAGGCTCCAGGGATGCTCGGCCCTAATACTCACCCAGCGAGGTCCGGGAAGGCTGCTGGGAGCAGACACTTCTCTGCTGCTCAAACTATTCCGCCTGTGAAAGGGGTGGGATTTTCCCGAGGCATCTTCCCAAACTGCAACGCCAAAAGCGCATAAAGGAGGGCACAGAAAGCTACGGATGGGCTTCACTCATCAACAGACGCCGCAGACCGTGGTGGCTCATCCCATGCCCCTCTGTGTCCGCACAGAGCCCTGCTGGGTCCGTGTATCTGCCTCGTCTTCGGGGCCATGCTCCAGGGAAGGCTGGCCAATCCTGGCCCCAGGGCTGTAGACCAGTGGCACTCAGCCAGGGGTGCTGGAACCATGTGAGGACGCCTTGCTGTCTCCCTGGTCTTGCATTCCAGAGGCTGGGGGTGCCGACTCTCCCACAATGCTGCTGCCGGGCTGCACAAAGGGTCAGCATCCTGCCCCAGGTGCCAGCAGGCCTCTGCTGAGGCACACCGCCATCCATCAGTCGTGGCAGCCGCCGTCCCTCTTTCCCTTGCCAGAGATTAATCTTCATGTGTGGATGTTGGATGCCATTTTGTCCAGTTGGGCAAGAGGGGAGTCTTCAGGGGGCTCCTGGAAAAGGTTTCCCTGGCTTTAAGAGACTCCCACAGGAGGAGATCAAGTTTTCTTCCTTGAGACGCTGTCATGACTGGGTGCTGCTGCAGCCATGTTGTGACTATGAGGGAAGTTGGCTGACATGCTGAGGGTGGTCAACAGGAACACACCTCCATGGGCCACCCTGCACCCAGTCCACGTCTGACGTCTCATTTGGTGAGATAACAAATCTCCTTTCTAAGTCAGTCTGAGTTGGGTTTTCTGTTATTTGAAGCCCAAAGCATCCCAATACGATATAGATATAAAAATTGAATTAAAATATTAGCAAATCAAACCCAGCAGGTTATTAAAGCATGGACACAACCTGACTGAGTAGGTGCCACATCAGGAAATCGATCCCCAGAGTTACCTATTGACAGGTCAAAAGACGGAGCGCCCTCTTTAGGTGGCCCCAAAGGCATGTGACAATGTTGAGCCACTGTTCCTCATAAACTCTCAGTGAAACAGAAATAGAAGCAACTACCGAAATGTAATAAAGATAATACATCAAACAGATAATGACCTGGTTACGTGCTGAAATCCCCAAACCATTACCATTTGAATCCGGAACAAGAATGTCTGCTCTCACCACCATACTTCAGAGATGATTTGTAGTTTCTAGTAAGGAAATAGCACAGGAAAGTGAAATAATCAACATAAATACTGGGGGAAAGGAGACAAAATTATCTTTGTATTCAGATGGCATAGTTTCATAACTTGAAATCCCAAGAGATTCAACCAACAAAACTATTTGACCTGATTAGAGAATTTGGTAAAGTGGCTGGTTTTAAGATAATTATATAAAAATCAATTGCTTAAAAAAAGTAGAAATGGGAATTGAGAAAATTCTTATTCACAAATATGACAAGACTATAAAATTCTTGGGACAAAATTTAATAAGAAAGACACATGATCTGTGAGCTGGATAAAATTTTGTGGAATGACTGTAGAGTGCTGGACGGCGGCCCAAGTCGTAACCGCTGGGACGTGGGACGTGCCCTTCCTTGGAAGTAGTTTCCCCCATAGTCAGGTGAAGACAGCACCTGCACTCAGGGTGGGCCCTGTCTCCATTGCCTGCTGTCCTTGTGCCAGCAGAGGGAGGCTGGGCCTCGGGGGACGGCCACGTGGTGAGGGAGTCAGCGCCACAGTTGAGGTGCTCCAGAGAGACACCTATGGAGGAAGGATTGGTTCTAGAAAAGTCTTGTCTGGCCTGGATTGGGTTACCAAGGAAACTGCCTCTTTCCCCAGGGGATGCTGAAGAATTTGGATTGGGAGGGGTCTTTGGGTTCCACCCCAACTGTGGAAAGACCTGATGACCAGTGGGCATGCTTAGGACGCCTGCCCTTCCCACCCCCAGCCTCAATTAGTTGACACTGCTGACACTTTATTTACATTCGTGTTTTTCCAGAAGGAGGAGCAGAGGAGGGAGGCTTTGGAGGCACAGGATTGACCAAAGCCAAAGAATTTAATTAGATGTTTATTTGCCCAAGGTTGCGATTTGTTAAGGCTTTGGATTTTTTGGTGTGAGCCTGTTTTTACAGGATACAGAACATAAATTGAAAAATAAATGACTGCCAAGCATGAAGGAGCAAACTGCCGCGTGGGACGGCCTGACGGTGATGGATGGAGTAACAGGTGCCAGGGCGCGCCAGGGAAGCCTTAATCGATGGCGCTAATAGCCGCCGATGCATCTTCTCCGCGCCGTGTCACCAAAGGGATGCTGCGAAGGACCGGCCCGGCGTGACAAAGCGTGTGTAAGTGCATCACCGGTTTTGTGTAAGTACAAAAGCGACTCATCATTTGGCAGCCGCCGTTGGTAACAGCCGCACCCGGCTTGGTGGCGGGAAGGGCCGGTGAGGGCTGCGAGACGTCCCGGGGAGCAGACGCGGCCTGTTTGTTTTTATCTGAAGACGCGTTGAAAGTTGTGCAAAGCGAGAGCTGCTGAGCGAGAGCTGGCAGCGGGCACGGCGGGAAGAGCCAGGCATCAGGGAGAGCGCACAGCGCCTTCCTCGGGGAGCCTTGCCGGGCCCTGGCGCACAGGCCCCCGCGCACAGGCCCCGGTGCGGTTTCCAGCAGCCGCCCGGGCCGCGTCCCGCTCCCGGGGGAGCTGCGTGCCCACGGGCGGGCGAGCGGTCCTGCGGGGAAGGCGCCTGCCTGCCGCCTTGGGGACGGAGCACTGCCCAGGGGGAGAGGGAAGAGGCCGGCAGGGGGTCCTTTCCTCCCACTCTGGGCGCCTGGTGGCTTCCTCCTCTTGCCCGCCAGTGGGCAGCGCGGCGCCCGCGTGTTTTCTGCACTTGAGCCCCCACCCCAGTTCCCTGCGGTTGATCCTGCTGCAGGGGGTCCCCTTGGCCCCGTGTGGAGGCTGGAGGGGCTGCTGGGGGACCCCAGGAGGAGTGAAGGCTGCGCGGTGTGGCCGCGGAGCAGCGCGGGGGGCGCCGCCCTCCCAGCCGGGGAGGTGCGGGAGGCCTGGGGGAGACGAGAGCTGGGCTGCGGGCGGTGGTGTCCGTCGCCAGCTCAGCGGAGACGCCGAGGGGCAGCGGATGGAGCCAAAGACGCTCGTTTTGGGCGTCCTCGCCGTGGAGTCGCTAAGGACCGGCGGGTCTGAGCACAGAGCCTGGACGGCCCCACGTCGGTGCTTGGGAAGGGGGCAGCCGGGGCCAGGCCAGGGGGCGCCAGGTGGAGGGGGTCATTCCCGCGGGGTCCGGTGGGCATCCAAGCTGAGCCAGGGGAGAGGAAGTGGACACGTAGGTGGAGACCCCCCAGGAGTCCCCCATCCCCGCAAAACGGGTGCAGTTCCCGGCTGTGGGGTCAGGAGACTGAGGACCGGCCTTGAAGTTCAAGCAGAACAAGAGGAGGGGGAGGTGGGGGCGGGAAGCAGGGCCGCAGCTGGGCAGGGTGGGCGGGGGTGCTGGAGGGCTGGGGGGGCACGGGGGCGGCAAAGACACGCCACCTGGGCCCAGCGGCTCCGGAGCAGCCAGAGAAGGCGGATGCTGGGCCTGACCAGGGGTGCGGAGGGGGCCGGGGGGGGGCGGGCTGTCTGGGCTGCAAGGGGAGGCAGCTGGGGAGGGCGGGTGTGTGAACTGGCCACAGCCTCACGGCCACAGAAGGTCCTGTTAATGTCCCATTTGCAGAGAGGCAAAGTCCTGCACCCCAGGCCACACTTAGGGCAGGGCAGGGCTGGGATCGGACCCCAGACAGTATGCTGGCCCCCTGCCTCGCCCCATCCTGGGGTGAGCTGGAGCTGCTGCCAGGGTGGGCAGGACCGGGAGGGGATGGGGGGCACAGGGGTCAGTGCTGCTGAGGGGGAGGAGAATGGGGGGAGGAAGAAGGAGTGGGGGTCAGAACCCCTGCTCCCACCCCATCCCAGCCAGTGCCCCGCTGTCCCTCCCAGGCCAGGGCTGGAACCCACCACAGGCCTGCCCCTTCTCCCAGTTGCGATTCAGATCTTGAATGCCTCGCAGGTACTTGGAGCTCAGTGCAACGCAGGCTTTGAGATTCAAGAAGGGAGGAGGCAGGGTGTGGGGCGCCCCCTTCATTCTTTTGGGGCCTGATGAAGAAAAACTCCGTTTCTGGGTGACAGAATTTGACATCGTCAGACATTTTTTGATACGCTCCATCAAATATCTTTAATACCTGCCCAGCCAATCGCTGGCCTCAGGGCTTTGGCCCCCAGAGACCACGTATGCACGCCTACCTGGCAGATACATCTCAGCAGAGGGCAGGTCGCATTTGTTTCCCAAACAAAAAGGGGGAGCATCATTCGGGAACCAAAGCTTCCTTCTCCCTGAAAACCTGCGTCTGTTTTCCACGTCTGACTAACTTTTAATCTCGGTGACGGAGTGGTAATGCCATCGTCACCGATGCTGACAGCAGGGCTTTTAAGAAGCAGGTGATATATGTCGCCTTCACGGCACCTGAATCAAATGAGCCAACTCCACGGTGGCTCTGGCAGATCCAGGCGCAGCAGGGGATGAGACGCTGCCTTCACGCAAAGCTGCAGCCGCCTGGGGCCCCGCCACCCAGCGGCCGGCTCTGCCTGACCATTAGTCACCAAAGCAGCTATTTTCCCAAAAGCCCATTTGTTAAGGAGGCAGGGAGATGGCATCTTTAATAACCTAAGACAAAGGCGCTTGAACTTAGCAAGGACCCAGGTTGTGTGGCTCCTGCAGAGCGTGTGGTGAACAGCTCCTGCTTCCTGAGTCTCCGTGTTTCAGGCCAGAAGACAGCGCCCGAAGTCGAGGAGCAGCCGTTTCCCCTGGGGACTGTCATCAAGCTGCCCACACCTCCCTGCCTCGCCGCATTCGCTCACTGTCCCCTGCCTGCTGTCCCCAGTGAGCCCGGCGGTGCCCTAACCCCAACATGTTCACACACATGCATCACACACGTGCAGACACATGCTCACGCACACACATGCAGGCATGCCCAGGCATGCGTGCACACACTCGCATGCCTGCCCATACACGTGCACACGTACAAGTGCATGGACACACTTGCACGTCTGCACACACTGCAGCCAGTGCTCTCTGCCTACTTCTCCTCCTAAGTCCCAGGTGCCTGCTGAGACTTTCTGCCTGAGACCTCTCTGGCAGTCCTGGGGACCCCCGGACTGGCAGGCAGGAGATGGAGGACGGGTGCCGGAGCCAGCTCACTCTGAGGTGTGTTCTGGTCCCCCAGAGGGCCCAAGCAGGACTGGGACCAGCTGCCCACAGCACTGACCTGCCCATCAGCACTCTGGGGTTGGCAGCCTCCCCACTCCCCTTCCTGTGCTTCCTGGGACCACCTCCCAAATAAAGTATGTGCACACAGGGCCTGCTTGCATGCACTACTGCATGCAGGCGCACCCACCCAGCACTCTGCCCTGGCCTGTGCACCCAGCTCCCTCTCTGCCTCGATCCTGCTCCCCTGTCACCCTGCCAACGTCTTAGCTTCCCAGACCCAGCTCAAGTGTCCCCTCTGCTGACTGTCACCCAGAATAACTCGACCTCTCCCTCCTCTGGGTGCCCCTGACGATGTGCTTCCAGATGCCCCCCCGGCTTCTTGACACTGAAGAATGTGTCTTGTTTTGCTTCATGTACATGGCACTCAGCCCAGCGCCCAGCACGCCACGTTCATGTTGAATGAAATAATCGGTCATGCATTCAATTTACCAAGCTGGCGCTTGCTATCTCACGTAACCTTTATTCACATTTATTAAGAACTTGCCATGTAAACTGTTCTCAAATGTGATCACATTTAGCCTCAGAATAACAAAAAGCTTCCATAGTTCCCACTTTTCAGATGGGGAAACTGAGGCCTAGCAAGGTTTCGCAGGTCGCCTACGGCAGGGCTTGAACCCAGGCCGAGAGCCTTGGGAGGCAAAATGTCCAGGAACAGTGGGCAGAAGCTTGCTGGGGCAGGTGGCTTTTCCAGAATGACTCCAGGCCCTACCGCCTTGGCTTTCTTTGTCCCATTTGGACCCCATACAGTGGTCCTGGCTTGGGGGCTTCTCTCTCTCCTCCCCCGACCCCTCTTCACCTGCTTGGGCTCCTCTGAGCCCTTTTTGAGATTCTCTCTGCCCAGCTCCATGCTCACTTCTCCAGCTGCTTCCAATTCCTCCTCCTCCTCAAGGCCCAGCTCCACCTCCACCTCCTTGGGAGCTTTTTTTTTTTTTTTTTTTTTTTTAATGTAGCCGTCTATATATATATATAAAATAAAACTTGCCATTTTAAGTGTACAATTCAGTGACATAATTACATTCACAATGTTGTGTGATCAACATCATCCATTACTCAATCTTTTTCATCACCCCAAACAGAAACTGTCCCCATTTAGCAGTAATTCCCCTTTTCCTTTACGCCATCCCCTGGTGACCTGTATTCTACTTTCTGTCTTGATAAATTCACCTAAGTAGAGTCATACAATATTTGTCCTTTATGTCTGGCTCCTTTTACTCAGTGTAGTGTGGTCAAGTTTCATCCGTGCTGGTGCATGTATCAGAACTTCATTCATTTAATGGCTGTGAGAGAACTAGAACAAAGGGTGGCCTCTTCTCAAACTGAATTCCCTGTTCCCACTTACTAACCCTCCCACATTCTAGGTGGCCTCTTTCCAGAACTTTTCCCTGTTCCTGCTTATCTAATCCCCCCACATTCTTGTTCGAGTCACTTCCCCAAAAACCCACGTCAGTAAAGGGGATGAACTGGGACACTGAGCACTCACCCTCACACTTTTCGCCTTAGGATTGGGTTAGTTTTCGCACCTAAGATGGTAAGCCCACAGCTCCCAGCCAATGGGAGACGGGGAAGGTTGGGGAGGGAGGGAAGTGGGACATTGCATCAGGGGAACTATATAATCTTTGTTCTGGCACTGATCACGCCCACTTGCCCACTTCCATTAGCCTGGGTGTGCGCCCTTCCTCGTGAGAAAGAAAGAAGTGACTGTGCCTCTAGTCCAGCTCTCTGTCTTCAGAACTTTTAAGTAAGTGGTCGCCGCCCCACTCAGCTGAACACTATTCCTCCGTGCGGCTGTGCCACGTTGCGTTTGTCCGTCCGTCTCTGATGGACCCTGGGGTTGCTGGCGCCTTTTGGCTCCTGTGACTCCACTGTGAACAACGGGGTACCATTACCTGTTGGAGCCCCTGCTCCCTCCTGGGTGTCCACCCAGAAGTGGGGCTGCTCGTCACAGGGTAAGTCTGTGTGTAGCTTGCTGAGGCACTGCCGGACTGTTCCCCACGCTGCTGCGCCATTTCACCTCCCAGCAGCAGTGCAGGAGGGCGCTGGGGGTCCTTGTCCTCGCCAACACTTGTTACTTTCCTTCTTGTCACCCCTCCCCTGGGTGACCCCCTTTCTCTTTGATGACCTCCTCCCCCAGTGACCTTCCCCCTCAGTGCCCCCCTTGGTGTCCTCCTGGCCGTTGACCCCCGGTGGCCCTTTGGCGTCCTGCTCTTGGCCCAGCCCTGCAAGATGGACATCCTGCTCCATCCCTGGGGGCTTCTGCCCCACAGCCTGAACCCTCCCCTCCCCGACCTTAGGGACCTGTGGCCTTCCACATCGCAGAGCTGCTTCAGGCGGCTGCTCTCCTGACATCTGTTTGCAGCCGTCTTTTTGTTTGTTTTTTGTTTTGCTGCGTCTATGCTCGTAACGTCTCAGCCAGAACGGGCAAATGGGTCATTTTCACTGGAACCTAGGTCTGTATTCAAAATGCTTAGTTGTGATATTTTAAAAATATAGACATGTCTGTCTGCAGAACCCGGGAAAACGCCCAGGGCCTGTAAGCTGCCACTTCTGGGGAAGCTGGCCCTGTCGTGACGGGGGCCATTGACACAGACACCAGCTCCACAGCACCAGACCCAGTGGCCACCTCGGCCGAGGGCTGCTGGGTGGTAGATTCACGGTCCGACCGCCCCCCACGTCAGGCACGGCCCCTGTGGGCCTTAGGACACCTCTGCGGCGTGGTCCCGGCTGTGCCTTAGCGCTTGCTTGTGGCAGCCCTGGGCGTTCTCTTGCAGTTGGGGATACACAGTTAGAGACGGAGGAGAGGCAGTGGGAGACGGTAAAGAGCTGTGACGCAGTGTTTGGTGAAGACTCAGGTTCCTCATGAGGCAGCAGCACTCTGGGGAGAAAGCGGCCTGTGCTGGGCGAGTCGTGGGTTTGTCGAGGGGGATACGCTGCCTGCCAGTGGGGCTCTGTGACAATCTGGCCTGATTGACTCAGACACAAGTGGGAACGGCGATGCAAACGGCTGCTGCCTGGGCGCTGCCTGCGCGGCTAGGCCAGAGGAGAGGGGGTGTGGGGAACCTCCCTCTTTTCAGTGCAGTGAGTGACAGGTGTCCTTTTAACTCTGGCCTTGCGGTCGCTTCCTTGGGAGTCGCTAAAATACTTCTTTGATTAAAAGAAGAGAGAGAACACCGAGCCGATGAAGCTAGCGTACTCAAAGAACCAGAAGGCGAAGGAGCCAAACCAGAATAATCGGAGAAGATGTAGGGACGGCCAGCTTTGACTCTTCCATTTGCTGTTAATATTCCACTTGAAAACCCATCGTCTTCCACGTAATGTATTTTCCGTATTTCATACAGATACGCCTTTTTCATTCCCGCGTTATTTTAATAAGTTTCAGACATGTGCTTTGTGCTTCTGTGAGGCGCGTCTTTTCTTTCCTTCGATTTCGGGGGCGCTGGGTCCGCTCCCAGCGTGCTGCTTTCTGTGTTGTGCGTGGGTTGGGGGCTGGTTGTCAGGTTGTCCTCTGTCCCGGCGGTGCTGGGCTTAGTTACCTGCCACTCGGAATCCGCTGCACTTGGCCGCCGCCGCCACGGGGCTGATTTTCGGTGCGAGGAGCGGCCACGCTGGCGTGGCCTTGCTCTGCTCACGTCTGGCTCGCCATGCCCAGTCCCCCCAGAGCCACGCCAGGCCCCTCTGGAGGCCACCTTTGTGTTTGACCGACTTTCTCCAACAGCTGGCTGGACAAGGAGACACCCCGAGTAAGTAAACTCCTGTCTCCTTGTGACTCAGCAGTGCTGGAAAGAAGAGAGAGAACTCTCCATTTCCAAAGAAAATCCAGGACAAGAGAAACTTGTCACCAGGTAAGATTCCTTGTTTTCTCGTTGCCCCTTTGCGTTGTGGAGTGAGGTGAAATGAGGTCGCTGAGGAGTCTCGGTGGGCAAAATGAGAGGGGGCTTATCAAGACCCCAGCTTATCCTAAGGGTCTGGCCCTCGCTGCGGGACGTGGACCTGAATGCCCCGTTTCGTGTTCCAGTCTTGGGCGGGGTCCAGTCGAGCTGCGTTGCGGGTCTGAGTGCAGCAGCTGCCGGCGGGCACGCACCTAAGTGCGCGAGCCGAGCCGTTGACATCCTGCATCCGCCATCCCCCCTTTTTAAAAAAAAAAATTAATGATCTTATCAGAAATAATTGTGAACTTGGTAACAGTCAGTGTAACCACGTCTTTGTGAAAGAATAGAACCAAAAACCGTCTGGGAGCTTGGGTGTCGGGCTGTCACTGACTGCCCTGGGCCCCTGCCTGCCTTCGCCCCTTTGTGTAGCAGCTGAGTGTAGGTCGCTCCCTTTGTGCAACAGGACAAAGGAAAGCCTGATGGAGAGCTCCGGGGGAGTCTGCTCTTGGAGAGCTTGCTGCTGTGAGCGATTCTGTGGTTCGATGGCAGAGCTCGGTAGTTCAGGTCCCGGTGACCTGGTGTGCGCTAGCTGTGGTGTCTGAGGTAGGTTCTCCGTCTCTGAGCTAAGCTCCCCATCTTGGAATCCAGGAGTTACTCGTCGAGTTTGATGTTTTACCTGCGTCACGTGAACATCGTGTTGAATGACTTACTGTCGTTGGCACTCCCACGAGAGCCTGGGTCGCCCACGAATGCGCTGCCGTCTGCTGCCGCAGCCCGCCGGGTACTGGAGCTGCGTGCCCCCTTCGCGGCAGGCTTCTGGGACGCCTCTGCCAAGTCTGCCTCCGTCCCCTGCTCCACTCTGGGTACCCATTTTTTCATATCTAAGATGGGAGTTAGGATGCATATTATGTTAATCTACTCAGTCACTGGACAAATGGTGTGGCAGGAATTGTACTTTGTTACGGGGTTACTTTAAATGTGGACACCAGTGAGCCAGGTAAGTCACATGTCAGGCTCAGGTTGGCGGTTCCTGACTCTCCCCTAGTCAGAAATGTGAACCGCTGCCTTCCCTTGGGAGTCCCGAGCTCTTGCTTTAGCCGGTAGCTGCGTCCTCCTGTCACCTGGCTTGCTGTCGGCCCCTCCTCAGAGGTGGGCATGTTTAGAGAGTGGTCTGCAGGACCCCGGCTGGCAGCCTAGGAGCAGGAGGCCTGTGGGTTCACAGACGGAGGCCTCGACCTGCGAGGGGCCGCTCCTGCCAGCTCCCGAGGCCTCCACTGCCCTGTGCACGGAGGCCAGAGTGGACAGGAAGCAGCAAAGCCACTTCTTGGTTCTCGAGCTTCAAAGGCCCAGATCCTGGTGATGAGAGGGGTTCCCGACAGTGAGTTCCTCCTGTGGATTTTCTCCTCTCTCGTGGACTTGAGGCCTGACCCTGAGAAAGGCAGGACTCCAGTGACTGGCGCCCGGAAATCCACGTACACTTTCTACGCTCTTCCCCGAGATTCTGGCCCTGCGGGAGCAGTTGTCACCAAGGAATCCAGGAATCTTCTCGTCCCTACAGGAGGGTAGAGGGGATGGCAGGAGATTCAGTGGGTGAAATGGGAGGGGCCTTATGAGGACCACGTTTGTCTGAGGGTCTGACCTTTGCCACAGAACGTGGTCCCGAGCCCCCCACTTTGTGTTGCAGTCTTAGTTTCCCCTGGGAAACTAGGGGAACCAGGTAGGGTCCCGTAGAACTGTGGCGTGGGTGTGGCCGGGGCCGCTGTCAGTCCCTCTGCGGGTGCACCCCATCCCCCAGGGACTGGCCTTTCCCTCCAGGGCTGCCCACCCTCTGCTCTGGCTCTCGCTTTCTCTCATTTTAAAGAAATGATCTTTTCTCGTCAGGTGGAAATAATTGGAAATCTGTTGACAAAGTAACCACGTGTTTTATAAAAATAGAACCAAGAATGGTTTTACAAGTAGCTCAGGGCTGTCAGGCTGCAGAAGTGTGGGCACAGCCACAGGGAGTTGGGGTGAGGTGCAGGCAGAAGTTGGGATTTTTATGGTAAAGTTTCCCAAGTTTGAAATGTTGCCGCAATTTTATTAAAATGCCTGGCAGGCCGAATAGAAACATCTATGGCCAGGTTTAACCCGTGGGCCCCAGCTTGCGACCTTGTGCAGATGCTCAGCCTCTGTTCTCCTCTTCTCTTCCGGGAAATGTCGGGAACTTCTGTTGCTGTTTTTAGTGTGGTAGAATTCACGTAAAGCTCACTGTTTTGAAGTGTGCGGTTGATTGGTGTTTTAGTACGTTCACGAGGCTGTGCAAGCACCTTGTTCCAGAACACTTCCAACCCGGCACCCTCTAGTCCCTCCCTCCCGCCCTCCCGCCTTGGCAGCCTGGCTCTGCTCCCTGCCTCTGGAGTCTCCTCGTCGGAGTATTTCCCATGAGTGGAATTGTGCGGCACATGACCTTTTGTGTCTGGTGGGCTGCTCTGGGCAGCATCGACAGCTTGGCAGTGTCCAGTCTTCAGTCCCTGGTTGCAGGTCTTCCTTCGTTTCTTTTAGCAATGTCTTAAGCTTTTCAGCATACAAATCTTTTCCACCTCCTTGGCTGAATGTATTCTTAGGTATTTTATTCTTTTGGATGCTATTGTAAATGGAATTGTTTTCTGAGTTCCTTTTCAAATTGTTCATTGCTAGAGCATAGAAGCATCAATGATTTTTGCATGTTCTTATATTCCACAGCCTCGCTGAATTCGTTTATTATCTCTAGTAGATTTTTTGTGTGTGTGTTTGTGTTCTTTGGGATTTTCTACATATTGCCTCATGGCATCTGCTAATAGAGATACTTTTACTTCTTTCTTTCCAATTTGGGTGCCTTTTCTTTCTTTCTCTCATCTCATTGCTTGGCTAGCCCCTCCAGTGCAGCGCTGAGTGGCAGCGGTGACAGTGGGCACCCTCGCTTTGTTGCTGACCTCAGGGGACAGCTTTCAGTCTTTCACCATTGAGGATGATGTTGGCTGGGGATGTCCCTTATGTTGAGGAAATTCCCTTCTGTTCCTAGTTATACACTGATACTTATGAGGACTTGTTTTTTAATTATTTTGAAATAATTTCAAACTTACAGGACAATTACAAAAATAATACAAACCCCACACAGAGAACTCCGACATACCCCCTCCCTGCCCAATACCTAGATCTACCAATTTTAACGTTCTGCCACATTTTTGCCATATCATTTCATCTACCTGTCTATCTGTTGTAATTTTCTGGCCGCTAAAGCAAATCCCATGCAATGGGTTGGCTTAAACGATGGGAATTTATTGGCTCACGGTTTTGAGCCTAGAAGTCCAAATTCAAACCAATCATCAAGGCGATGCTCTTTCTCTCCAAAGACTGTGGCGCCCTGGGGCCAGCTGCCGGCGCTTCTTGGTCCTTGGCTTTTCCATCACATGGAGACGCACAGGGTGGCCTCATCTGGCCTCTCCCTTCTCTTCCGTGTTCCGTTGATTTCCAGCCTCTGGCTGCCCTCTCCAGCCTTCTCTCTGTGACCTTCCCCATAGGGGAAGTTAGAAGTTTAAGTTAGAGGCTTAAGACCCATCACCCTTCCGCTGGACCACTGAAGTCACCTCATCCAGAGGTCCTATTACAGGGATCCACACCCACAGGAAGGGGTTAAGTTTCAGGAAGTTTTCTGGGGTACAGAGATCCAGGGCACCTCTGTCTGTCTATGATCTGTCCATTTTCTCAACATTTAAGAGTAGATTGTATGCATCATGCTCCTGAACACATAACTCTTCCATGTACACAGCCTAAGAAAAATGAGATTCACCTTAAGCACAGCAACCAAGTTCAGGGAATTTAACTGACTAAAGCCTGCAGTCTAGGATCCAGGTTTTCTTATGTCCAGTAATGTCTTCTGAGCCTTTTCTCCCCGTGATTAGCGCCTGTCCAGGAGCACATATTGCATTTAATTGTCGTCTCTTTCGTTGCTCTTTTTTTTTTTTTTGTTAATTGTGGGAATGTAAATGCGACATACATTTTCCCATCTCAGCCCTGCCCAGGACTAATCACACTCAACCATGTTGAGCTCCCCTTGCCACCATCCATTACCAGAATGTTCCATCCCCCAGTCAGACCCTACACCCTTTATGAATTAACTCCTTGTTCCCCCTGCCCCCAGCCCTGGTAACTGTACTCTACTTTCTGTCTCTATGAGCTTGTAAACTCTCCAATATTTTCTTTATAGTTACCATGGAACTTAAATTTAACATTCTAGATCTATAACAGTCCCATTTGCTCTGATTCTTCAAAAGCACACACAATGTTCCTATACCCCTCCGCCCCCCCACCTTTATGTCGTTCTTGTCACAAATTACATATTTATATGTTATGAGTTCAAAACTGATCATTTATTATTACATTTTATGCATTTGCCTCTTAGGTCCCATAGGAAATAGACAGTGGGGTTGGCAGTCAAAACCCCACTAGAGCTGGCCTTTATATTTGCCCGCATTGATGCCATCACCGGAGACCTTTACCTCTTCGTGTGGTTTGTTTCACTGTCTGGTGTCCTTTCCTTCACCCTGCAGAATTCCCTGTGGGCCAGCCTGGGGGTGGCGAGGACCCTCGGCGCTTGTTTATCTGGGGAAGACATTTTGGCTGGATACAGAATTCTTGGTTGGCAGTTTTTTCCTTTCAGCCTTCTTCCCTCCAAGGTTTCCGGTGAGAAGGTGGCATTTAATCTTATTCAGGCTCCCTGGTATGTGACACACTGCTTCTCCCTTAAGGCTCTCAGAGTCCGCTCTTTATCTTTGGCATTTGACCATCCGCTTGTATCTTGGAGTGGGTCTATTTGGGTTTACCCAGTTAGGAGTTCACTGAGTGTCTTGGATATTGTATTAGTCAGCCCAAGGGGTGCTGATGCAAAATACCAGAAAGCTGTTGGTCTTTATAAAGGGTATTGATTTGGGGTAGAAGCTTACAGTTACCAGACCATAAAGCATAGGTTTCTTCCCTCACCAAAGTCCATTGCCACGTGCTGGGGCAAGACAGCTGCCAACGTTTGCCAGAGTTCAGGCTTCCCAGGTTCCTCTCTTCCCGCTGCTGCGTTTCTTTCCAGGCTCAGCTCCTCTGTTTCCTCCACAAAATCAACTATAGACTGTCAGGCGAACGGCTTGTCTCTTCCTGGGGCCTTCTCTCCTCCTTCACGACCAAGCTCCTCTGTATGCTTGCTTCCCCGGGCTCCAGCATTAAAACTCAGCTCCAGAACTCCAACTCAAAACTCCAACTCTGCCCTTTGCCATCTTTTATCTCTGAGACCCCACCCACAAGGGGCAGGGCTCAACACCCTACTGACGCGGCCCAGTCAAAGCCCTAGTTATGACTCAACCATGCCCAGATGAACAGACCAGTTTACAGGCAGGATCCAATATCTATTTTTGGAATTCCTAACTATATCAAACTGCCACAGATGTATACACTCACATCTTTTGCTAGATTTGGGGAGTTTTCAGCCATTATTTCTTTGAATATCGCCTCTGCCCCCCTTTTCCTTCTCCTTCTCCTTCTGGGACGCCCCCAGTGCTTACATCGAAATGCTGGCTGGAGTGCAGCAGGTTGCTCAGGCTCTGCTCACCTGGTGGCTTCAGCTCCAGGTTCGCTGCTTCGTCTTCTGCCGGTCACCTGTGAGCTTTTTAAAACGCAGGTCTGCCTGTGGGTTCGGACTTCAGACGGGGCGGTGCACGGGGTTCTTTATGGCTGTCTGCTTTGGCTTGCTGGAAAATTCCCAAATTAAAAAGCTTTTAAAAATTTAAATAACAGTACATTGATCAGTGCCAGCTGTAATTTTTTTAATGCAGTGGCTGCCTTCTATTGTCTTCCTATTTTTGATAATGCAGATTGTTGGGAAATCTATAAGGAAGTAACTGATTCCAGGCAAATTGTTTTCTTGTTCCTCCTACCCACCCCAGTCCCCAGCCATCACCTTTTGAGAACATAGTCTGCCAGTGTAACTTGGGAAAGATTCAGTTTTTTAATCTAAAAAAAAAGTACATTGAATTGAAAATAAAAAGGGAATGGAAACTGTAATCAGGTGCCTTGGGTTTTGGAGCCTGATTGCATAAAGCAGGTTAAGAAGGTGATGGAGCAGTGGGGACTTTGCACATCGCCTGGGTATTTGCGGTCACTCAGGCTTCTGTCCAGTTCTAGGAGTGTGTGCTGGTGCAGAGGTTGTGTTCCTCAGAAGGGGCCTGCCCTGTGGGACTCATCCTGAAGCGTGCGTGGGTGGGACGGCTCCCCCGGGAAGCTGCGTCCTGAGCTGGTGGCCTGCGCCCGGCAGCGGTGGGTGCGGGGAGTTCACTAAAGGCGCTCTCTGCCTTTGAGCGTGCCCAGAGCTTCCATGCTAACCCGGGAAGAGCGCGGCTCCTGGCCTGTCCGCTGAAGGCGGGCACCCGGTGGCAGGCGGCCGAGGCCTGGGGAAGCCGTGCCTTCCACACAGTGCCCGCTCCTGCCCTGGAGACCGCCTCCTCTGCCCTGCCTCCCGGTGTGCTCATTTTCTGGGCTCCGTATCAAATAAATTTGTGGCTGGACACGACATCCAGGGATGTGATGGGTGCCCAGGTCTGCAGGCCCCAGGCCCGGGCGGCCAGCTGGGCCCTCGCTTAGGGCCTCGCTGACAGACCCCAAGGTGCGGCCAAGGCTCCATCTGCTCCTGGAGGCCACGCTCGGGGCCTTCCCGTGGCCCCTCGCCTGTGGCGCCTCCGAGCCTCTGTGTCTGCAGCCTCCAGCTCCCCTCTGCCACTGGCTGGAGAAAAGTCCGCTTTTAAAGGACACCTGGGACTCACTCAGCCCACCCGGGCACTGTCCCTATTAGCTGGAGAGAAGAGCAGGCCCTGGGGTGCACACGGCCGGGTGGGGTCTGCGGGGGCAGCACCGGGGGGCTGCTGAGGGCGTCTCAGCCTGTGCCCGGGGGCCTCCTGCAGCTCACTGGCCCTCCAGCCCCCTCGCTCCTTCCGCTCTCCGCTGGCCGTTCCTTCGTAGTTTCCTCAAGCGTCTGCTGCACCTTGTTCTCTACTTGGGGGAGGGGGGCTTGGGGCCAGCGGGACTCTCTTGAGTGGTGCAGACCTCGCTGGTGAGGGGTCACTCCCCGATGGGGACCTCCCCTTGTGGCCTCACCAGGTTGCTGGGGTTTGGGGAGCAGGTATTTTCCACTCCAGAAGGGAGGCTTTGGGTGGGGTCCCCTTTTAGACCACACGTCTGCAGGGTGGGGGGCAACGCGCCCACCCTCCCCTTGCCCTGCAGGAGCCCCCCTTCTCAGCCGACGCTGCTGTGGGTGTACTGTTCTGGTGCTTGCTTGGGGGGAGGGAGGGTCCCTGCCACTAGGAGAGACCCTGGGGTGCCGCAGGTGGCATGTGGGGCGGCGCCCACCCTGTCTCAGATGGCGGATTTCTCTGCCAATCTGATCCCATTGTGTTTTCTAAACTTCTGGAATTCTTCATTTCCGGCCCACTGACAGCCCATGCTCTCGAGTTCTGGTTTTGTTGCATTCTTTTAAAAATTCATCTTGTGTTATTTCATGGGACTTGGCAGGCGAAAGTAGATGGGGGAGGGGGGCTGCTCGGTCAAGAGCGATCCTGAGGTCCTGATGCCCCAGTCAGCCGGGGTGGCGAAGACACTCACCTTGTGGCCCAGGTAGGAAGTTTTGCCCAAACACACCTGCATCCAGGTGTTCTGGTGTGGCATTTGCTCCTGGGAGCTTGCTCCTTTATGCCTCCCTCAGACCCTTGAGTCGTCCTCGGGGTGGAAGCGAGCTCAGCTAGGAGGCAGCGCCACCCCCAGCCTGCCGACCGCGTGGTTCACGTGCGGGAGCCCCAGCTCTTCTTGAGCCGCAGCCCTTTTTATGACCTGGCTAAACCAAATCTCTCCAAGTTTACCCAGACTATTTAAGGGGAAGTCTTTTAAAACGTCAGCCTGCTACGAAAGCTACTCTTGGATTGTTAGACACGGTTTATTAGAAAAGCTGCGCCAATAACATATACTTTGTTGGGATTAAATTTGAGAAAAGTGGCTTATGTGTTGACTTTTGCCGCTTTGCTGACAGCTAACTTTGTCAACACGCTTTAAGTATGCACTAGGTGGCTGCACCCCTCTTCTTCTGGCTCTCCGGATTTTGGGAGCTGCATGGTCGTGGGGTCCTTGGGCGCAGGTGGGAGAGGAGGAGCTGGGGCTGGGCAGATGCAGGGGAGGAAAAGGGCGAGGTTGGAGCCCGAGGACGCAGGCCCGCCTGCAGCTTGGGGGGCCTCCCTCCAGGGACGCAGGGAACTCGCTTCTGTTTCTTGTTGCAAGGCGTGTGTCATGCCCGTCGCCGTCTGCATGGCTGCAGGGGTCCTGGGTGGCCCCTCGGTGACGGCGGGCATGCTCCCGCCGCCCTGCTTGGCCAGGTCTGGGGCTCTCGGGCTCAGCCCCCTGGGCGTCCGCGCAGGCCGTGAGCCTCCTGCCGGGGCCCTGGCGTCTGCCTGGCCCTTCCCTCAGCTCCGTCTCAGACCTGGAGCTCGAGCTGCGTTTGCTCCCCTGCTGGCAGGTACACTCTCGTTCCAAAAAAGTTTTGAAAAACTGGAGACTTCCGCCTGCTGGTTTTGAGCTTTTCCCCCGTTTTAATGGGAGGCTCTAACTGAGCAGAAGATTCACGTGTTCATGTACATATTTGTATTCTAGCTCTGAGCATATAACCAAGCCAGTGAAGACCGATGACCACGGAAAGCTGGGTCCAGAGCAAGGCCAGCCGAGCGGCTTAGATGGCAAGTGAAAGCTGTTGACAGACAGCTTCATAAGCATCTCCTTGGGCAAAGCTTTCACCCTCAGCACACGTGCAGCGTCTAACCTTCTGATCGGCTTTTCTGGTGAAACAGTAGGTAGAGCCTGGAGGGGGACGCAAGGCCGCCCCCCCTCCTGGAAAGCCTGCCCTGGAAGTTGTGTGCATGTTGGGGTGGGGGAGTGAGCAGAGGCCCAGGGTGTGGGGACCCTGACGTGCTCTCTCAATCTCATTCCTCTCCCGTGAGCTCCAGCATTCACCCTGGGTAGGGGGTGCCTGTCCCCCCATTTGCTCTGGCTGGGGGTACTTGCCTTCCCCTTTGCCCTGGGCTGAGGGTGCCCCCTCTGACCTGGGCAGTGATGGTGTCCTCTCTGTTCTGGGCAAGGTGACAAGGCCACAGCAAGGTCCCCAGGACACAGTGGAGGTGGCCCCAGCGGACACGCAGTGCTCTCTGAGGATGGCGTGTGCTCGACTGACGAGAACAGAGTGTGCGAAGCCGCCGTGGAGGCCGACAGGAGGGGAGGCGGGTGCACGCCCCTGCTCAGCAGTCCCGAGGGGACTCGGGGGGCTCAGAGGAAGACTCTGTGACAGCCAGAAGCAAAGAGGAAAATAAAGAGAACCAGTCTCAGGAAAAAAGAGAGGAAAAGCTTCAGGAGCAGGGTTCTGGGAGACACACAGGAGCAGCGGGGCCAGAGAAGGAGGAGGATGGCAGTGAGGAGGAGATGGCGAGGGGGCAGACGGGGAGCCCAGCACCGCTGGGGCAGGGCCGCAGGAAGGGGACAGGCCAGCAGGGTCACGGTGAGGGAAAGAGGGTAGAGAGGGGTGGAGGAGCGACGAAAGCAGACAGAGAACTAGCCACGGGCAGGAAGAAAAGGCTAGTGGACGTCAGAAAAATAGAAGCGCTTTTGGGAAGGAAACAGACCCCACGTAAGAGTAACAGGGAGGGCGAAGACGTGGGTTCAGAGGATTGAGAAAGAAGTGAATGGAAAGTCAGGTGCTGGCGCCGAGGTCGAGAAGACACAGAAAGACAAGTCCAGGCCAGGGGCCACGGTCTCCCGTGAGGGAGAAGGAAAGGGCAGAGCAGAGGGGCGTGAAGCAGCTCGGAAGCCCAAGGAGCGAAAGGCAGAGGGACGGGCGGACAGACGAGAGGAAAGCGTGCTGTGCCAGCCGCTTGGCAGAGCCGGGGAGGCTGCGGACGGGGCTGGAGAGAAGGGGAGGTGGTGGGAGCCAGAGCGCCCGGGGCGGGGCGGGGAGGAGACACGGCAGGGGAAGCAGCGGCCCCCTGGGCAGGAGGGGGGCCCGGGCCACTTGGAGCGGAGCAGAGAGGCCAGGCGGGAGCAGCAGGCGGCTCCCGGGAGGCGGCAGGTGGCAATGGTGCGCCGGCCTGCCCTGCTGCCCGTCCTCGCTGCCCGCGGCCTGGGGCCGCTTCCCTGAGCTGGGCCTAGGAGGGGGCAGCTGCCGGACTTGGGCAGGCCCCTGCCTGGCAGCCCCGGGCCTTGGCGCCTGGTGGGTCAGCGCCTGGCGAGGAAGGTGCTGTTGTCTCCATTTCTTGGGTGAGGAAACCCAGGCACAGAGAGCAGCTGAGCGGCTTGCCAGGGTCCCAGCCAGGAGGTGGAGGAGTGGAGATGGCACAGGGCCCTCGGCCCCCCTCGCCCTCGTGCCTCTGCCGTCGGAAGCTGTCGGCCGCTTGCCGCCAGTGGCCCCCAAGCCTTGAAACGGGCTGGCCCGAGGCGCCTGTGCCGTCGGTGTGAAGTAGGTGCTGGCTTACAGACTTAGTTCAGAAAAGGAAGTGGTATGTATTTATGTATCATTTTACAAATATTGGTATGTATTGTGAAAATTTTGATTTTTACCCACAATGAAAAATAAATAAATTAAAAAAAAAAAAGAAATGAACTAAGTAATCATTCTTATACCAATTATGCATTGAAACATGTATCTGGGGTACGTTGGTTTAAATTAAGCATATTATTAAGACTAAATGTGGGGAAGCGGCTGTGGCTCAATCAGTGGGGCTCCCGTTTACCATATGGGAGGCCCCGGGTTCGGTTCCCGGGGCCTCCTGGTGAAGGCAGGCCCGCCCGCATGGCGTGGTTGGCTGACCCGGCGAGCACAAGCAGCAAGGGGGGGATAAATGAATAAATAAATAAAATCTTTAAAAAAAAAAAAAAAAAAAAAAAAAGACTAAATGTGGGGGGCGGATGTGGCTCAAATGGTTGGGTGCCCGTTTCCCATATGGAGGGACCTGGGTTCGATGCCCGGGACCTCCCGGTAAAATAAAGAAAAATACAGAAGGCGCGCAGGCCGCCAGGCCCCATGTGTGGGAGCGCCAGGCTCCACCGAGCCACGCAGCAGGATGACAACGTAACAGGAGAGTGACACAAGGGAGAGCAAGGACGAGACTCACCAAAGAACCAGGAACTAAGGTGGCGCAGGTGGCAGGACGCCTCTCTCCCACATCGGAGGTTCCCAGGATCAAATCCTGGTGAAGACAGGAGGAGAAGGATGAGAGGAGAGGGCAGGAAGCAGACACCGAGTTCCCCAGCGAATGGGCACAAAAACAGCAAAAACAGGGTGGGGAGGGGGGGCTTAAAAATGGATAAAAGTAAAACAAATCTTTAAAAAAAAAAAAACCCAAAAAACTAAATGTGCCTGCTGCTTTTTAAAAACGTGGCTTCCAGGCGATTTAAATTTACACATGCGGCTCACGTGCTTTTCTGCTGGCCCGAGCGCCATGTCCTCCGCGCCCAGTAGCCCGAGAGCCGAAGCCACCGCAAGTGGCTCCAGAGCCGGGAGGAGCTGTTGGCCTGGGCGCCGGCCTTTGGCAGCTCTTTGACATTGGGGAAATGACCTGAACTCTCTAAGGCCACCTTCCGCCCCATAGAAAACGGAGTCTAGGGGGTCGGATGTGGCTCAACTGGTTGGACGTCGGCCTCCCATACGGAGGGACCCGGGTTCGATCCCCGGGACCTCCCGGTAAAAAAAAAAAAAGAAAAGAAAACGGAGTCGGTACCTGCTGAAAGCAGGGTGCACGCGTGAGAGGCGTGACTTTCTTTCCTGCCCCATGCCCCTCTGGTGATGCAGGAAGGAGGAAGGACAAAGTGGCCAGGGACACGCATCTCCCCCAGCCCTTCTCCTGCCGTGGCCCCAGGGAGGCGGGTTCCCTCCCCGGCAGCGCTGTCTTTTGGGTTTGCATTTCCCTGATACCTAATGATGTGCGGCATCTTTTCATGTGCTTTTGGGGATCCTTCCCTTTTTTTTTTTTTTTGATTAAAAACTTTTTATTCAAGTCAATCATTCACACTGTTGCGGCCTACCAGAAATAACCCGAACGGCACTCTCGGGGGCAGGATGAACCAAGTTTTATTAGGCGCGGGCCCAGAGGAGAGTTAAATCTCCAAAAAATCTGAGCGCCCTTTTCCGATTTTCATAAGTTTATATAGGTACAGTAAGGGGACAAATTCCTGAGCAAGCCGGCGGGCAGAGTTACAAAGGCAGAGAAGCAAGGTTAGCTTATCTTTCTAAAAGCAGAGGCCATTAGGGAGGGAAAGAGTCATTATCTGTAGAGAGTTGTAAATTTCAATTCCAAGGGGCAGCCTGGGGTGCTGATCTTCCTGATGGATTCCAAGGAGAAAAGGGGAGGAAGGAGGGGAGAGAGGGACTAGGGACCGCGGGGAGTTTATTTTCTTAAAGCTGTGGGTTTCTGCTGAGGGCGAACATACATAAACAATGAGTGTGTAGTAAAAGTAGTGAACTTACAAAGCAAACATGCCTAACATCCTACAGGGCTCCCTGCATCACCCCCCACCACCGTCTTGCATTGTTGTGAAACATTTGTTCGTCGTCAAAGGATTACTGCCAACTATAGTCCATATCTTACATTTCGTGTATTTTCCCCCAACCCACCCAATTATTAATACCCTGGGGGAAGCGTCTGTGGCTCAATCAGTGGGGCTCCCGTTTACCATATGCGAGGCCCCGGGTTCGGTTCCCGGGGCCTCCTGGTGAAGGCAGGCCCGCCCGCACGGCGTGGTTAGCTGACCCAGCGAGCACAAGCAGCAAGGGGGGATAAATAAATAAATAAAATCTTAAAAAAAAATACCCCGTATTGGTATCACACATTTGTCATCGTTCATGAGAGAATGTCCTCACGTTTGTCCGGTTAACCACAGTCCGTCTTCCACCACTGCATTCCCTGTTGCACAGCCCCATGCCTTGTACAGTCCATCCACAGTGCACACTCAGTGGCTCTCATTTTCATCACAGAGTTGTGCTGTCACCACCTCAGTCAATCTTGGAATGTCTGCATTACTCCAAAAGGAAAAATCCCAGACCCCTTTATGTACCCCATTGATAAAATATCTTTGTTCCCATTGCTGCAAAATATTACATTACTGTTCACTATTATCCATAAGTTATATTAATTGTAATTTTCCTGTGTATCACCATATTCTTAACACTTTGTAAAAGAAGAACATTCTTATATTTATACTGTTAACCACAGTCTTCATCCACCACGGAAATCACTGTTACACATTCCCTAGATTATTCTCTGGCTTCCTTTCCATTGACATTTACTTCCACAAACTACCCCTTTCAGCCACAATCTCATTTATAAATCAGCAGTGTTAGTTATACTTACTATAATGTGTTACCATCAACTCTATTCATTTCCACGCTTTTACAATAAACCTTATTAAAAATTCTACATACATTGAGCATCAGCTCATATTCTCAACCTACATTCTATTTCCTAGTAACCTATATTCTAGAGTTTGCCTCCATGAGTTTACTGGTGTTAGTTGTAATTAGTGAGACCATACAGTATTTGTCCTTTTGTGCCTGGCTTGCTTCACTCAGCATAATGTCCTGCAGGTTCATCCATGTGGTCATGTGCAGCCCAAGTTCATTTCTTCCTGCAGCTGAATAGTATTCCGTTGTGTGACTATGCCACGTGTTGTTTACCCATGGACACTTGGGCTGGCTCCATATTTTAGCAAGTGTGAATAATGCTGCCATGGACATCCGTGTGCAAATGTCAGTTCGCGTCCTTGTTTTCAGTTCTTCTGAACATATTCCTAGTACCGGGATTGCTGGATCATACGGCAGTTCTATATTCAGCTTCTTGAGGTACCGCCAAGTGTCTTCCACGGAGGCTGCACCACTCTACATTCCCACCAGCAGTGAAGGAGTGCTCCTTTTGCCCCACATTTTCCAGTGTTTGTCATTTTCCGTTGTTTTTTTTTTTTTTTTATTTTTTAATAATGACCATTCTATGAGGTGTGAAATAATATCTCATGTTTTTTTTTTTAAGGAGATGCCAGGGAAGCAGGCACTCAACCACCGAGCTACACCCACTCCCTCTCATTGTAGTTTTGATCTGCATTTCCCTAATAGCTAGTGATGCTGAACATTTTTTCATGTGCTTTTCGGTCTTTTGTATTTCCTCTTTGGAAAAATGTCAATTCAAGTCTTTTACCCATTTTTAAAATTGGGTTGCTTGCCCTTTTATTGTTGAGTTGTATGATCTTTTTATATAGCATGGAAATCAAACCCTTTTCGGATACTTAGTTTCAAATATTTTCTCTGATTGAGTAGGCTACCTTTTTAACTTTCTTGAAAAGTCTTTTGAAGCACAAAAGTGTTTAATTTTGAGAAGATTCCATTTATCTATTTTTTCTTTTGTTGTTCCTGTGTTGGGTGTAAGATTTAAGGAACCACCACCTACTACAAGATCTTGAAGATGTTTCCCTACATTTTCTTCTTGGAGCTGGATGTTTGTAGCTTTTATATTTAGGTCCTTAATCCATTTTGAGTTAAATTTTGTATAAGTCTTTCTTTTGGCTATGGAAAGCCAGTTCTCCCAGCACCATTTGTTGAATAGACTGTTCTGGCCCAGCTTGGTGGGCTTGGCAGCCTTGTCAAAAATCATTTACCATAGATGTGAGTGTCTGTTTCTGAGTTCTCAATTCTGTTCCATCGGTCATTCTATTTTATGCTGCTGCTGTTTTTTTTTTTTTTTTAACCACTGTAGCTAAGTAATATGCTTTAAAGTCAGGAAGTGAGAGCCCTCCAACTTCATTCTTTTTTAAGACATTTTTGGCTCTTTAGTGCCCCTTTCCAAATAAAGTTGATAATTGGCTTTTCCATTTCTGTTAAAAAGGCTGTTGGGATTTTTATTGGGATTGTGTTGAATCTGTAAATCAGTTTGGGTAGAACTGACATCTTAACAATATTTAGTCTTACAATCCATGAACACAGAATGTTCTTCCACTTATTTAGGTCTTTTAGCAGTGTTTTGTAGTTTTCTGAATACTGGTTCTTTATGTCCTTGTCAAGTTTATTCCTAAATATTTGATTCTTTTAGTTGCTATTGTGAATGGAAATTTTTCTGACTTCTCCTTAGGTTGCTCATCAGTAGTGTATAGAAAAGCTACTGATGTTTGCATATTAAGCTTCTATCTTGCCACTTTGCTGAAATCATCTATTAGTTCTAGGAGCTTTGTTGTGAATTTTTCGGATTTTCTGGGTATAGGATCATGTCATCAACAAATGGCAAAAGTTTTTACTTCTTCCTTTCTTATTTGGTTGACTTTTATTTCTTTATCTAGCCTAATTGCCCTAGCTAGAACTTCTAGCACAATGTTGAATAACAGTGGAGACAGTGGGCATCCTTGTCTTGTTCCCGATCTCAGCGGGAAAGCTTTCAACCTTTCCCATGGAGTAGGATGTTACCTGTGGGTTTTCCATAAGTGTACTTTACCATGTTGAGAAAGTTTCTTTCTATTCCTATCTTTTGGATATCCTATTTTTATCAAGAACTGATGTTGTGTTTTGTCAAATGACTTTTCTACGTCAATTGAGATGATCATGTGATTTTTTTCCTTTAATTTATTAATGTAGTGTATTATAATAATTGATTTTCTTGTGGTGAACCACCCTTGCATACCTGGGATAAGACCCACTTGATTGTGGTGTATAATTCCTTTAATGTGCTTTTGGATTTGGTTTGCAAGTATTTTGTTGAGGATTTTTGCATCTATATTCATTAGAGAAATTGGTATGTAAAATTTTTCTTTTTTTTAGTATCTTTATCTGGCTTTGTTAGTAGGGTGATGTTTACTTTATAGAATGACTTTGATAGTATTCCTTCCTGTTCAGTTTTTTGGAAGAACTTGAGCAAGATTGGTATTAGACCATCTTTGAATGATTGGTGGAATTCGCTTGGGAAGCCATCTGGTCCTGGGCTTTTCATTTTGGGGAGGTGTTTGACGACTGCTTCAATCTCATTACTTGTGATTGGTTTGTTGGGGTCTTCTATTTCTTCTTTGATCCGTGTAGGTGGTTGGTGTGTTTCCAGGAATTTGTTCCTTTTGTCTGTATTGTCTAGCTTGTTGGCATACAGCTGTTCATCATATCCTCTTTTTTTTTTTTTTTTTACCGGGAGGTCCCAGGGATCGAACCCGGGTCCCTCCATATGGGAGACGGACGCCCAACCAGTTGAGCCACATCCGACCCCCCATCGTATCCTCTTAGGATCTCTCTTACTTCTGCGAGGTCAGCGGTCAAGTCCTCTCATTTCTGATTTTACTTATTTGCATATTTTCTCTTTTTTCTTTGTTAGTCTAAGAGTTTGTTCATTTTGTTGATCTTCTCAAAGAACCATCTTTTCATATTGTTGATTCTATCGGTTTTTGTTCTCAATTTCATTTATTTCTGTTCTGATCTTTATTACTATTTCTTTCAGCTTGATTTGGGATTAGTGTGCTATTCTTTTTCTGCTTCCTCCAGGGTTGCAGTTAGGTCTTTGAGTTTAGCTCTTTCTTCTTCTTCTTCTTTTTTTTTTTTTGGAGGTTCCAGGGATTGAACCCAGGACCTCGTACATGGGAAGCAGGCGCTCAACCACTTGAGCTACATCCACTGTCCTCTTTCTTTTTTTTTCCTTTTCTCTTTTTGTTTTTCTTTCTTCTTTTTAATGTAAGCATTGAGGGCTATAATTTTCCTCCTGAGCACTGCCTCATTCCTCTTGAGATACTTACTAATTTCTCTTGAAATTTCTTCTTTGACCCACTTATTAAAATTTAAAGAGTGTGTTGTTTAATCTCCATATTGTATTTTTTTAAACAATTTATTGAAGTATTCCTACGTGAACATACATAAACTGTAAGTGTTCAGTAAACATCATGAACTTACAGAACAAACATGTATAACATCATGCAGGGCTCCCACACATCACCCCCCCCTCAAAACACCCTGCATTGTTGTGAAACATTTGTTAACAAATCATGAAAGAGCATCGTCAAAGTATTACTACTAACTATAGTCTGAATCTTCCTCCCCTATACATTTTTTTTAAGAATTTATTTATTTATTTACTTTTATCCATTTTTTACCACCACCACCCCCCCGGAGTTTTCTGTTTCTATGTCCATTCACTGGGCAACTCTCTGTGTTCACTTCCTGCCCTCTCTTCTCATCCTTCTTCTGTCGTCACTGGGATTCAATCTTTGGAACCTCCAATGTGGGAGAGAGGCGTCCTACCTCCTGTGCCAACTTAGTTCCTCGTTTCTCAGCACGTCTCGTCTTGGATCTCCCTTGTGTCACTCTCCTGTTACGTCATCATCTTGCTGCATGGCTCGCAGGGCCTGGTGACGCACCTGTGGATGGGGCCTGGCAGCACCCCCATGCATGGGGCCTGGCGTCCCACGCGCCTTCTATAATTTTCATTTTTTAATTTTTACTGGGAGGTCCCAGGGATCGAACCCAGGTCCCTCCATATGGGAGATGGATGCCCAACCACCCAAGCCACATCCATCCCCCTGTTATATCTCTTAAGGTTGACCAAAGATATCCAAAATTACAGTCTTTTCCCATACAGGATGGTCATATAATAAATCAGGCTTAGTTTATCACCAGCATTCTAAAAACCAGACCTAGGGAGAAAAACTAGGTCTGGGGACACATGCATGGTTTCTAATATAGCGAATGTTTAGCCTGCCCTGATTATCACAAAATGAGGACAGCGAGAATATTCGCATCATATATTTTTGTATCTTCCCTTTTTCTATCTGTTATTGATTTCCAGCTTCATTTCATTATGATCATAGAAAGTGTTTTGTATAATTTCAGCCTTTTTAAATTTATTTATTTACTTATTTATTTATTTATTTTTTTTTTTAAGATTTTATTTATTTATTCATCCATCCACCCCCGCCGCTTGCGCTCGCCGGGTCAGCCAACCACGCCATGCGGGCGGGCCCGCCCCCACCAGGATGCCCCGGGAACCGAACCGAGGGCCTCCCATATGGCAAACGGGAGCCCCACTGACTGAGCCACAGCCGCCTCCCTTAAATTTATTGAGACCTGTCTTGTGACCCAACATACAGTCTATTCTGGAGAAGGATCCATGAGCACTTGAGAAGAATGTGTATCCTGCTGTTTTGAGGTATGATGCCCTCTAAATGTCTTTTAGGTCTAGTTCATTTATCATATTACTCAAGCTCTCTTACTAATCCTCTGTCCAGATGGTTTATCCAATGCTGAGTATGGTCTATTGAAATCTCCAAGTATTATGTAGAGATGTTTGTTTCTCCCTTTAGTTTTACCGGATAAAGAATTCTTGGCTGGCAGTTTTTCTCTTTCATATAAGATTATAATGATATCATAACATTTCCTTCTTACCTCCAGGGTTTCTGAAGAGAAATACACACTAAGTCTTATTGGATATCCCTTGTATGTGATGTTTTGCTTTTCCCTTGCTGCTTTCAGAATCTTCTCTTTCTCTTTGGCATTTGGCATTCTGCATAGTACTTGTCTTGGCGTAGTTCTGTTTGGATTTATTCTAATTGGAGTATGCTGTGCTTCCTGGACACGTATATTCATGTCTTTCATGAGAGTTGAAATTTTCGGCCATTCTTCCCTCAGATATTCTTTCTGCCCCTTTTCCCTTCTTGTCTCTTTCTGGAAGTCCCATAACACATATATTGGGTTGCTTCATGCTATTAGCTCCCTGAGCGCCTTCTCAATTTTTTCAGGTTTTTTTTTTTTTTTTTTTCTGTTCTTGTCTTTTCAATTTCAGCTGTTCTGTCTTCTATGTCACTGATTCTTTCTTCCGTGATTTCAAATCTACTGTTGTGTGCCTCTACTGTATTTTTATCTCACTTTTTGTCTTTCATTCCATAAGCTTTGTTGTTTTTCCAGCCAAGGCTTCATTTTCCTTTGTGCTTGCCTAGCATCTTAATAGCTTTCACTTCTTTAGCCATGTTGGCCCTCAGCCGATTGGACCCAGGTTTGCATGAACCCCACCGATCAGTTGTCTCAAGTCCTGTGTCTCGTCTGGAGCTTTGATTTGTTCCTTTGCCTGAGTCCTAGCTTCCTTCTCCTTTGTATGGCATGTAGCTTTTTGCTGATGTCTAGGCATCTAGTTCTGATGCCGAGTTTTCTCTGGTGTTCAGCTTCTGTCTCTTGCGTGGGGATCAACTGTTAAGTAGCTGTGTGTCTCCCACGGTTCTTTGACTCTTGGTTCAACTTGTTCTAGATATTCTGCAGGGGCAGAAAGAATATCTGAGCAAATAATAACCGAAAATCTCCCAACCTTTCTGAAAGACATGAACATCAATATCCAAGAAGGACAACACACCCCAAACAGAATAAATCTGAATAAACAGACCAACTCCAAGATACCTACTATTCAGAATGACAAATATCATAGATAAAGAGAGGATTCTGAAAGCAGCAAGAGAAAAGCAAAGCATCACATACAAGGGAGCTTCAGTAAGACTAAGTGCCTTCCCCTGGTGTCCCGAGCCCCAGAGCAGCCCTCCAGACAGTCTCTGCCTGTCCTCTAGTGTTTTTTTTCTGGGAGAGAAGTGATCCCTCTGCCTCTCTAATCCTCTGTCTTGCTGGAAGTTCTCTCCTACATGGTTTCCAATGAGAGAGTGGCAGTTTTATTGAGCTTCCCTTGTATGTAATGCATTGCTTCTCTTGCTGCTTTCAGAATCCTTTCTATCTCTTTTATTTACCATTCTGAATAGCAGGTGTCTCAGAGTTGGTCTGAGATTTGTGTGGTTATCAGTGATTAGTTGTCTTAAATCCTGTGTCAAGATTTTTAGATTTTTGGTTTGTTCCTTTGGCTGGACCATCTCTTCCTATTCCTTAGTGTGGCTTATAATGTCTCTGCTGATGTCTAGGCACCTGAGTATGTTGGTGAATTTACTCTGATATTCAATTTCTCTCTCTTGCCTAGTAGTTTTGTTTCACAACTCTTCTTTGATTTTTGGCTCAAATTATTCTAAGTCTTTAAAATTGCCCAGTTTAAGTTACCAATATAGGACCAGGGACTCACTAATGGGGTGCAGATCTAATCCAAAGGGTCTGGGACAAGAGAAACTCCAAAAAGCGGTTTTTCTCCCTGCATGTTCCCAGCCTGCCAGGAAACTCACTGAAGAGAAACCACTCTCTGCCCTCTATCATACCCTCCATCTTCCCAGGGAGGAAGGCGTCTGCTTGCTCTCAGCCAGCTGCGGTGGGCCATGGGTTTTACCCCGGCTGTGCGCCTTGAAGGTGGGGGATGGGTGCCGTTCCTGGCCACGGGGGTAACTCATGGTTTTCATTTCAGCTTCTTCGTCTCTCTGTCCCTCTCTCCTAGACAGGGAGCAGCCCTCTTCCGGTCTGCAGATCCCCAGAGCAACTCTCTTGGACAGCTTTTTTTTGTGTGTGTGTGTACATTTAATAATTGAAAACATAAACAATTAAAAACTAAAAAGTAAACACAGATGAATAAATATATACATTTCTCAATTAAATGTAATGGATACATGTAAATTTTTTTTAATCAAACATTATATTACACAATATATTTGGTTCATAGTAACACATTCATACAGTATTTGTCCTTTTGTGTCTGGTTTGCTTCACTCAACATAATGTCCTCCAGGTTCATCCATGTTGCCATATGCTTTATGACTTCATTTCTTCTTACAGCTGCATAATATTCCATCGTGTGAATAGACCACAGTTTGTTTATCCATTCATCTGTTGATGGACACCTGGGTTGTTTCCAACTTTTGGCAATGGTGAATAATGTGGCTATGAACATCGGTGTGCAGATGTCTGTTCGTGTCACTGCTCTAAGTTCTTCTGGGTATATACCCAGGAGTGGTATTGCAGGGTCACGTGGCAAGTCTATATTCAACTTCTTTAGGAACTGCCAAACAGTTGGACAGCTTTTTGCCGTGCCTTCATTGTTTTTGCTAGAGTTGAGCTTTCCCTACCTACTCTGATGCCATCTCAGATTTGCAAGTATTTTCTTCTGTAGATTTTTTCGTTTCTTTGATGGTGTCCTTTGAAGTGCAAAAGTTTTTAATTTTGATGATGTCCAGTTTATTTTTTCTTTTGTTGCTTGTGTTCTTTGGTGTCATCAGAGAATCCATTGACTAATCCAGGGTCATGAAGATTTTTTTTTTTTTTTCTTCTAAGAGTTTGTGTTATTAGCTCTTATGTTTTGTTCTTTGATCCAGCTTGAGTTCATTTTTGTGTATGGTGTGAGGCTGGCATCCAAATGCATTCTTTTGCCTGTGGATAGCCAGTTATCCCAGCACCATTTGTTGAAGGGACTATTCTTTCCCCATTTGTGTTGACACTTTTGTCAAAAACCAATTGACCATAAATGCAAGGATTTATCTCTTGACACCAAATTCTCTTCCATTGGTCTCTCTGTCCTTCTGCCAGTACCATGTTTTGATTAATGTAGCTTTGCAGTAAGGTTTGGAATTAAGTGTGAGTCCTCCAACTTTGTTCTTTTTCAGTACTGTTTTGGCTGTTCTGAGTCTCTTGCATTTGCATATGAATTTTAGAATCAGCTTGTCAGCTGCACAAAGAAGCCGACCTACTTCCATTTTGGACTGAGCATGGTTACTGTATAGAAGTGTCATTGGCGTGTGCGTTGAGTGTTGATCTTGGATCCCGCAACCTTGCTGAACCCGTTTACTAGTTCCACTGGTTTTTAAGCGGATTCCTTAGGGCCGTCGCTCTGCAAGCTCATGTCACCTGTAGGTGGTCATGGTGCTGCAGCTTCCTTCCACTCCGTTCCCTCTAAAGATGGTGCCTCTTTCTTCATTTTCTCACCACGCGCCCTTGCCAGAGCCTCCGGTGCAGGGTCAAAGTGCTGCGGTGACAGCAGGCATTCTTGTCCTGTTCCTCCGGCTAGGGGAGTTTCTAGGCTTTCACTCTTGAGGCTGCTAGCTGTGGATTCTTCATAGATGCCTTTCGTCAGGCTGAAGAGGTTCCTTTCTCTTCCAGTTTGTTGTGTTTTTTTCCATCACGAAAGGATGTTGGATTTTGTTAAATGCCCTTTCTTCATTTATTGAGATGATTATGTGGTTTCTGTCCTGCCATGTTTCCTTTTACAAAATCTTTGAAGGCCTGTTGGTCTTAGGATTTTCTTGGAGGAATTACGACCTGTGCTGTTCACTGCCTAGCCTAAGTTTGTAGAAAGGCTTGTAGATGATAGTGCAGAGCCCTGAGACGGCACCTGGCACCTGGCACCTGGCACCTGGCGTGCCTCCCAGGGCCCTGGCTGCTGCTGTCCTGGTGGGCGTTTTGCCCTCAGAAGCCACCTCCAACCCTCTGAGGAGTGGGGCAACCCCCACAGCACCTGCTGTCAGTATGAGGGAGCTGCCCCGGAGCCCTTCTCTCCGTGTTGGGGTGTCAGGCTGTGGTGAGAGCCAGGATGAGGGAGGGGTGCGGGCTGGGCTGAGGGTGTTTGAGCAGGAGTGGGAGAGGGTTCTGGTGGGGGTCCCGGTGGGGGTGCAGCCTGGGCTCTGCTGGGCAGCCTGTGTGCTGTCCCCATTGAGTTCCCACTGGTACAAACAGCTGGTGCTTACTGAGTGCCCAGTCAAGTCTCTGCACACGTCCTGTATGAGCTCCTTACTTCTTAACAGCCCTGTTGCCCCCATATCACAGATGAAGTGACCAGGCACAGGAAAGGTGGGTCCCGGCCGCCCGGTGCTAAAGCTGGGGTTCACCCCGGCAGGCAGCCCCGCAGGTGGGGTGCTTGCAGCCACAGTCGTGGAAAGCCCGGGGTGCGCGGTGCTTGGGCCTGGCAGAAGCTGCTGCTGCCGCTTCCTGCGCCCAGCGGCGCCGGGGTGTCTGGCTGCCAGCCTGGTCACCGGCACCGTCTCCGCTGCGGGCGAGGCCGCTCCTCTGAGCCCCAGCCGGC